>MU839092.1:95840-168425 GCA_030685235.1 Copromyces sp. CBS 386.78
CCGCTTGCTTTCTGGCGCGTTGCTTGGTTGCGCCGTCGCCGGGGGCCGGGCGGCGCCCGCCGGCCCCCGCCCCGCCCCCCCCCCCCCCCCCCGAGGGGTAACGTTACCCATGTACACTAACGACCTTTACCTTTTCGTCACATATTCCTCTTCGGAGCCGAAGTGGGAGATCGTCACCATCTTACAGACAAAGAGTAGAATAACTGCCGAGCTTTTTACAGATTCGATAACAACGTTCGGAAGAGAGAGTGGCAGTCACAAGTCATAGCGGGCACAGACAAATTGAGTAGAGAGATAGTTGATATTCAGAGATGTGATATCCGCAACTTGGTATAGCTACTCCTACTTCCATGACAAACGTATAGACCAAAACCACCAGGGTATCTACTACACGTCTCAACTCGCTCACAGAGCCAGCATCCAAAAACCCCAAACCAGCATCCCAGACCCATGACCGAAATAATTGGACGTGTGAGGAATTCCCGGTGAGTTACATGCACACGCCATCAAATGCGGAATGACAATGACAAGCCAAGTCGCACAGCAAAAGTGACCGTCATTCTCAAACAGCGCAGAAGCTGTGCCATATTCTCCAGCGGCCAGGACCTCTTCTTTCCGATCATGGGCCTCTGCCTTGCTTCTCCACCATCCCAACTGTGCGAGGCCGGTTGAAAGACCGTCAGATCACCAGTATGAGGTGCGGAGAAGCTTTGGCATGCGGTGAGATGAACCGCATTTGTTTGCCCGCTAGCTAGTTCCCCTTCCCATATTTCCACCAAATCACCTGGTGAAAGCGCCCTCGTATCTTGACTCCCCTGACTGGACACATCGGGAGGAACTTTGACCTGACCTACGGAAAACGCAAGCCTGATAGCCACGACACCCTTGGATCCATCCCGACTAGCGGGACTCCAGTTGATCCGTGAGTGCGTGCAAGACATACGCCGCAGCAGTAATCCCGCCCCCAAGAGTCCACGAGGATAATCGATAGAGTCGCTTCACCAGATTTGTCGGAGTGTGTCGATGGTATTGAGAGGCTGAAAAGGCCAGAAAGCAAACTTGACACGGCAGAGAGGAGGCGATCATGTTGTTTGTCGTTCACTGCTCAGCAGTGGGTGCCGTACAATATCCCGTATTGCCTTTCCTCTTCTGCATCGTGTTTTGGCGAATACCATCCTTGCTTCAAGTTCCCCCTCTGCTCCCCAACATGATTGTCCCCGGAACCGCTTGCTGGTTTCGAGGGACAGACAGGCTGAGGAGCAGAGATCGTTGGTCTTTGTCGACAACCAGTGTCTGCCGAAGCTTGCAGTATTCCAGATACGCGGCGGCGGCTAGATGGTGTTGAATCGGCCATGTGATTGAGTGAAGATCACGAGAACCAGTCTCGTTGTTGTCGGGTGATCCCCCTCTTCCTCTAATCGGGAGCGCATATAATCCGAACAGTGGCGTCAATCGTTTCTTTCTTCGAGTTTGTTGGTGTTCGCTTCGACATCAAGTCGTAAGATCGAAACCTTTCATGTCGTGAAAAAGTCGTGTTGTCGTCATTGCCGTAATTATATCCGTCAACATTAAGGGCCGTAAACATCATCCGTAAGACAAAAGAAAATCCAAGATATAAGGGTGTAAGATGGAATGTCTTGAAGCGAATGTGCGGTGGGGTAGACCCGTGAGGGAAGCCCGAGACACCGCGAAAGGGGTATCTTCCAAACGCCAGCCGCTTTAAATGCCGTGTACTGAGAGAGAGAAACCGGGGAAAGAAAGAAATAAATGAAGAAAGTGAAAGACAAAAGGGGTAATCTCAACCAAGAAAGTTTCTGTCTCGGGCTTGCGCCGCCGAGCCGTGGGTGCATTGCTGCAATCTTCTTCTTAAAAGCAAAACACGCAAACCAGCCTATAACCGCCATGATGTAAATGCAAACAAACTACCCGCCCCAGGTCCCTGCCATGTGAGGTTGAAACAATAGGAAAATCCGATGACCGAGCACACGGTGATGACATCTCAAAAGCCAAAGAAAACCGAAAAGCACAAAAAGCAGATAGACGCTCGCCCGCTAACCCGTAGTGAGATAAAGAAAACCAGTCGGGAGTAGATGCACCAAGAGAGGAGGGGAGTGGTTGAGGAAAGAAGTGTCAAATGTCGCTCCGAGTCCACGTGCCAAACGCCGAAGTGCCTCTTGCTTGTGTGATAGGATCACCCAGCCGTTATGGGCATAAACACCGCGTCCTGGCTTTGTGGATATCCAAAAGGTGCAGAACACCGGCGATTATGCGGAAGTCGTCGCGGCTGGATAACCGGCGTCTGTTGTGGCAGGCGCTGGTTGTCACATCGTCGTGGTGTACTCCTGATAGCGATCCCAACCGAAGTTGTTGAAACCCATGCTAACTCCGCAATGAGGAGCAAGCATGCTGGGCAGCGGGAGGGGAGCAGAGACGAGCGTAGACCCGTAGTAGTAGCCGGCCGAGGAGAAAGGTGTGCTGTAGGCGGGCGCGCTGTAGGCCGGAGTGCTATAGGCAGGTGTAGGCGAGGGCATTTGCACCTCACTGACACCCATGCTAGCCCACATGGGCGGGCTGGCGGATCCAGATGATGCCACACTGGGGCTCGACGGCAGGACTCTCCAGGACTCGATCGGGGCGGGCAGCGAAGAGGGCGTCGTTGGTTGCGACCACATGCTAGCGTTGTGAGGAGAGCTGGGCAACAAGGGAGGCTGACGGACGACATCAACGATCCTGGGCGGGGGCGGCAGCAGCGGCTTGTAGAGGTTCATGACGGCGTTCTTGACATCCTCGCTCCTACCATCCAGCAACTCTCCAGCTCCCTCCTCTTCGAGACCTTCCAAAGCCGTCACGTGCGTGCTGAAGACAAACTTGTTGATGGCCTGAATAAAATCCTCATGAAGCTTCTTGCATTGCTGATCCTTCTCGGACCAGTCGTACGTGCTGGCCTTGGTGTTAGGGCAATGGACATCCTTGTGGTACTCGATGAGCGACTCGATCGTGTCGGGGGTGAGCTTGAAGGCGACCTCGTTCCTCAGAACCATATCGACGTGGACGATGTAAGCCTCCAGGTGGATGAGCTGATAGTTGGAGATGGCCTCAACCAACGGGTTGGAATCCTTCTTGAGCTTGTCTTCGGGAGCCTTAGGGAGCATAAGTGAGGCCAGGATCCAAATGGCATTCGGTGAGGATAGGGTCTCGGTAAGACATTTTGTGTGCTGGGGTACGCTGTTGAGAGGCCTCTTGACTTTGTTGATGCGCTTTAGTGTCTTGGTCAACCATGGCTCGACCTTGGAACCCAGCACGACATTGACGGAGGATGCTCTTGGGGCAAAGGCGGCGGCAGAGGCCGGTAATAGCTGTACTGGCATAATGGCCGGTTGTGTGGGTTGAAAGTTGGGAGGCTGGTGAGGTGAGGATGTGAGGTGAGAGACAGAGCACTGTAGCGCTTAACAGGAGACGGGAAACACAGGGGGGGATTGAGATGGGAAACGAATAGAATATAAGAAACAAGGTGAGTAAGGTGACAAAGCGGGCGGTCCCAAGACAAGGGATTAGCGTACTCGCCGGCAGCGTCAAATGAGAAGAGAAGAACGGGAGACGAGGGGCTCGTGAGGGAGAAGAAGGAGGGTGAGAAATCTCGTGTAGAAAGTCTCGGTGCTCAGGACGGTGGGGTGTAGTGGGTGTTATAGTCGTACCCGTTAGACCCGTCGTTGCCGTCACTCGCGCTCTCACCCACTGTCACTGCCCCCCTTCGAGCCCTTTTTTCCTACTACACTACAACATCCCTACAGCTGCATGCATACATTAGTGTGTAAGTCGGAGACGGGAGGGCAACCACAAGAGCGATGAGGACACCGGAGCGGAGAAGGGGGTGTGTATCTTGGACTGCGTCGTTAGTGGCCGGACAAGCCACAAGCCCGGAAGGTCCAGATGGGGCCCGCTACACCGCGCTGGCTGCAGCTGCTGTTGGCTGGCAAAACTCGCCAGAATCAGAGAATGTTGCCATCGGCAGGAGGCAGTCAGCGCCGTACCCTGAGAGGTCACTTTCTGTCTCAAGCCACTTTTCGACAGCCATTCAAGGCAAAAGACAACCCTCATCTCCCAATCCGGCCTGCATCTTCAACGGTACTGATGGAGTAGGAATAGTCAAATTTAAGTGAGCATCATCGATCTGGAAAAGAGCCCCGTTCCAAGTCCCGAATCCCGGCGCTATCGTCTGTTGCATCGACGTCGTCGGGTCTGCGCATCGGATTACCATGGCTTCATGGCCCCATGGGTCTCGAGCTAGCTCTAGATAGTCCGTTAGTCTGGCAGTAAAGCGTCTGTGTAAGCTAGAGTTGGGTTCCAACAGGATGATATTCCAAGGAAGCCAAGATCTCAGGTATCCGGTTTCCTCTTTGAGGTTTTTCACAGTCGTCAAACTTTTCAACGCTACCGGAGACCACGGGTGACGGGCGGGCAGGCAGGGCATCAAGCGGCATCGTCAGCCAGGCATCGATCAACTTGACCCCAGAATGCCAGGGTTCTCCGGAGCTGGTGCTGGGAGATATGCATACCTTTCTGTACTTGTAGATAGGCCAGGAATTGCCTGTGTTGCTTGCCTCGACGTCTGTCCTACTCAACATTGCTGTTGACAGTACCGCAGTACCTGACTGACTGTGCGTAACTCCGATTTCCGTCGTCTATCTTTGCAGGCTGTGCTCAACCATGCATATGCACTGACAAAAAACCCGACGCGCCATCAGACGAATCGGCCGGCCTCTGGTATGCGACGAGAGCTGAAAGCTGCAGATGTGCAAGATGTGGTCAATGCATGCCAGGAAAAATAGAGGTAGCGCCACCGACATCAGGGAGTTGTGGGTGGTATCCCTACATAAATGAAAGATACATGTAAGTTACATTACACTATTCGAAAGTCAGAAAGTATGCCTCCGCTATGGTAATCCCAGGGCGCTAAGCTAAGTGTTTGGAAGTACGTACCTTCAACAGCTCTCCAGGAGACTCCGACGACCCCGCCGATGAATGGCAGGCACACACGCCACTACCACCCGCGAGCCACACCAAAAAGCACCCCGGCTCAAGGTTTACTCACATCTGTCACTCATCATTCACTCAGCCGTGATCACCGATAGGATAACCATAATGCTGGTGGTGGTTACAAAATATGCTTGTTCCCCTCTGAAACCTGAAACATCCACTCAATCCAGGTTTCGGGGTTTATAGCCTCCCAGAGCACGTGTGGACGCGTTGAGGCCTCATCCTCAACTGTGAGGTCAAGGTACCAGAAGAGTACTGTCTGTTACAAGTAGCCAAGGCTAATTCGCAATACGTATCAGAGCTTTTGCGGGGAAGGAAGCCAATTCAGATGTGGATAATGCTTACTCTGTCTTAGGTCATGGCAGATTGGTCTCACTGTTACCGAGATGGTTTGATAAGTCATACTACTACGCCGTACGTTAGTTGCGGCCTAGACCTAGAGCAAATGTGCATTTCATGAAGGACCTTTTGTGAGTTATGATATCAAAGCGGGTCCCATCTAACTTGTCACTGACCGGCGGTGACAATGGCACAATGCTGTAGCAAGCGGTGTGCTTTTGTGATACTGGCGGATCCTGATGGAGTTTCCGCTTTATCATGTAGCATGAAGCCTTTGGTTGTGAGCCGGAAAGAGGTGTTGGAAATCTCTGACTAGATCTCAACAGGATTGCAGATAGCAGTACGCCTAGCAAGCCGTCTTATGCAAGCCGCACACGCGGCTACTGAGAGGAGAGGGGGAGAGGATCCGTATCTGGTGGACACTCGTATCCTTCCTTCTGTAAATGGCGAGCTGCATATGACTCGTAGTAATGTCTTGTCTGCCGTGCGCGCATGAGGTAGCAAGGACCACATTGAACACACCATCTTCAAAGGTTGATCCGCATCGTAAGATTATGCAAAGCTCCCACCCGTGGAAGTGTTGGGGCGCCTTGACACCGTCAACCAGTGGGAGCGTTCTCTACGGTAGCTGAAACGCGGGGCGAGATGAATCCAGAGTGAAGATGATAACTTGATCATGAAGAACAGGCGTCGAAATATCATGAAGAGGGAATGGCATGATGAGCTTGTCGCCCAGTCGATCGTCTGACGGGCGCAATCGCTTGCTCATGTCCACAAACCTCGACTCCCCAACATGAAACGTAACAAGCGCGCTGCCAGTGGGCCGGGATGCTCCTTCTCCTTGGGACAAGACCACCTTCTCGAGGCTTTCTAGACCCAGTCTTCCAGTGATGTCCTCGTCCACACCTTCTGGCCAGATCCACGCTCATCTACCGAAAGGGACTGCATGCATACGCCTGGGGCCGGCTAGTCGTCCACACAAAGTAAGTCATAGGGAGGGGTAAGAAATCAAAAAATAGCTCAGACTGGAGTCATCGAGTACTTTTCTGCCCGCTTGACCACTCATTTTCCCCTCTTCCTCTCCCCATCAGTGCGTCCGAAGGAGTTTCGGAGAAAGAAGGATCCAGGAGACACCCAGCTTGGTCTAGCACGAGTGGAACAAAGGCAGGGAATGTCCCAACGGCAATAAAGATGTGAAGAAGGTACAAAAGGGTAGAGGGTTGGCGTCAGCCTGTGAGAGAGCGTATGTTGGGATATGACCAGAAGCTGCCATGCTAGTGCGGGAAGGTGAGCAAAGGTTGTTTAAGTCAGACCCCTGTTATTGAGCCTCATTGGCTGGAGCTCAGAGCGCCCTCGGCCTCCATCAAGAGAAAAAAGGCCGATATTAGAGCCTCTGATTGGTCTGAAAAGAAGGAGAAGGAACGAATGGGTGGCCCCAGAAGGGGAGATATTGCCCTGTGAATCATCTGAGAGAGAAATTTGTTGAAGATGAGGAGATATACGCAGTAAAGCCATCGATGGACATGCGGCAGCAAGCCACAAGAGGAGCACCTACTTGGGGTTGAGATGGAAACAATCCATGTTTTGATGACGGAAACGCTCCAGGTTTCTAGAGCAATGAGAAGAATATGTAGAAACCCGTGGCCATTGGAGAGTCACGGCATATGACCATCTCCGAGCTGTAGAACCAAGGCTTTGGTGCCCTTTTTGGGGAACCCGAGATGACGATAGAAGCATGTCTCGTATGGCACCACCGGAGAGCCATGAGCCAATCTTTTTCACCACGTCCACTGGTGCCTTGGAAGCTTCATATTGCGTAGCAACCTCAAGTCCGGCCTCGGGATAGGGAGTCTGGACTGGGAATACACGGCATGGGGACACAGCGAACCGCTTGGTTCCTGGCTCCGTGGGTTTCGTACCCCCGATCTCGCTGTGTGTCTTCGCCGGGGGTGTAGCAAGCGGCTGGAAGCAACGGAACAAGAGAATCGAGCCCGTGGGATTGGGTAACATGTGAGCAGCTCCGCATTACTCGGTACCACGGGGAGAACGGAACGGCTGTCCTCTCGTGGAACGCCGTTGAGGGTGTAGGTTAGAGACAGTCCAAGATGCGCCCTCGCGGCGGTAAAAGATTCGCAAGTAGACACGGCTCGGCAGGTATCGGTCCAGGGGACTCGACGCTGCGCTGCCATTGAATTGGGCTTGTCTTGGCTGCTCACACTGCCCACCTTGGAGGCGACCAAGGCGTCCTGCGACCACCTTTCAGAGGTTTCTCCCACCCTGGATCTAAATGCACTGGACGGGAACGGGGATGGCGAAAGAGAAGGGGGCTGTGCGGCCAGGAGCGGAACCAGATGGCCAACTGAAGAAGGATTCAACAGCAGAAACGAAACGCACAATGCGCATTGTGCATATTGGGAATGAAGAATGAAAACTGGCAACTGAAAAGTGAACAAGTTGTTGGTGGTGGGTGTCGCAGTCGACCAAATTTCCATGACAAGGTCAACTCGTCGAAGTGGAAGTTTGCTGCTGAGAAGAAAGTTGGAAGCTGAGAGTAGTGGCAGCCACAATTGGCTTGGCACGCTTTTACGTGCTCGGTCTTGGCGCGTAACGGAATCAAAATTACAGTATTGATTGTGAAATTGTCAGGTGCGGATTTGAACCAGTGGGCGGCCGGCTTTCTTTCTGGGGCCTGCGCTAGACGCTAGTCGCCCTTGCTCTTTTTAACTTGGTAAGTTCGTCCCTTCCGAGTTGAGTCTTGCCTGTGATTTTCGCATACCTAGATGAAACACCGTGACCCGAGCATATCTAGTGAGAAGGGACGTTGCACATGGCTATCGCGGATGGAAGCGGCAGCCGCAGCAATTTGCCGAGACCATGAAAGCATGGAGAGAAACCTGAACCGCGCCGTCCAGGTCTGGTGACGACGGAACTCGGAGCGCCAGAAAAACAGTCAGTCACTTGACCTTCGGCGCAAACTGCCCATCGCGGGATAAGCTAAGATAACGAGAGGAATTATTCGACAACCAACCTGACCTGACCTTGTCGTCGTCCTGGCCTTGGACCTGCAACGACAGTGATCACCTGGAGAAGCCAATTGCATGTTTCCCGTTGTGCAAATACTCCTTGTGCCGCGACCTGCGCGACCTGCGACTTGTCCTTGTCGATATCCTCTTCTTCCATTCGAGGACCAAGACGCCTCGTCCGTTGACACAATTTCACTGACTACACACCCTCACTTCCCCCGGGCCTCATGTCCGAGGTGCCCTAGCTGCTACAGCTTGGCTCGGCCGAATGAAGTCGGGGAAATGATGGGGTAAAGACGGGGGTTGTTCTTGATTCTCATCTTCGCCGGCATGCTGGGCTGACTGGGAGGACGATTGCAGGGCCGATCCATTGTCGCGGGACTAGCGATACCGACGATATGTATCCATTCACACATCGAGCGCAACGGGCGTGAACGAGAATCTGAAGCACGGCAGCATCATACCTCCAGTGAGAGAACGAGCCGAGCAGCCGTTGACTCATGCCTAGCACCGCTATCGATATTAACACGGCGCGACAACGAGGCTATTGGACAGCCGGAATTATTGCTTCCATATGATCGAACGGACAACTAGGGCCCATTGTAGTTCGCTGCAGGCCGACTGAGCATCGGGCTACAATAATACCGGTGGCAAACCTCTTGTTGAGCTCCGTTGTCCTCGGTGTAAAGGCCGGCTCTAACGGGTCAGGCCCGCTATCTGCTCTATCGACCACGACACCAGTTGGAGTCCTCACTTTTGGTCCACGATAATGGCCGACGGCTTGAAGCCCAAGGCCACTGGAGAGAAGGACAGATGGATGGGCTGTACGTGTACACTACACGCACGGCACTTCCAGCAACTACACATTCGGAGCCGCTTCCTGCCGTACCAATGGAAGCGGGTACAGGAAGAACACCGGCTCCATGTTGATTGACGAGAGAGCGGCGAAATCGGCCGTCTGGACGTGTGGCGCAGGCCTGGCGAGCTTGTGCTTCATTGGAGATAGGGGAAGAGGGGACAGAAAGACGCGTCGTGCGCGTTTCAACAAAGACTCGCTCAGCAGTTGCGGAACAATTCGTTGGTGGTCGTCAACCAGGCGAGCCAGAGGTCGCAAAAGGGTCGTTGAAATGCCAAGCCATGACGTCACAGACAGCCCCTCTATGAAGACCCTTGAGCTGTGAGCCCTAGCCACATCCATGCGAACCGAAGCTGAGATGGCCTCATCGAGGGTCGGAGTCCTCACGAACAACGCAGTGTCCAGCGCATCTCCATGACTCAACACTCAGGACGGTGGATGTGGGCATCAAACTATCAAAGGCTCTTCGCGTGAACGTCCAAAAACCACCCAGGGCTGTCCATGAAGCAAAATTTCTTCTTTAGAGCGGTGTGGCTGCAAGTGCCGAGGCTTGAAACAAACATTTCCATTCTGGCTGCCTGCGCCTCAATTTCTTCGGAGCTCGGTAGCCCACCGGTCACGGTGTTAATCATGACGGAGTGCAAACTGCGAATCCGACTTTTGTCCCCGTTGAAAGGCCCCTGCAAGGTAGATCGCACAAGGGACGAAAAGAGAAAAACGCGTGTTGGAGTGAAAATTCCCATCGCCGAATCTAACATTAGCTTTTGGAAATCCGAAAGAGGAAAAGCGAGGGTTGAGCGTCGCTTCGGGGTGGTGGCCAACTTACCGGCCGGCCGGTAGGTGGGGCGGCCGCGGCGGGGCGGGAGGCAGCCCTTGACGTGGCAGCCGCCGATGCCATCTGTTTTCCGCCACAACCACGGTGACACTTCTCGAAAGCGTCGTTCCCGATGTCTGTGTCTGTAAGCATTTCGGCGTTTGCGCCTCATTCTGTGGACTTTACGATTTCCAAAGATTTCGGGGTCTAGGGTCGAAGCACGTCGATTGATGCAGAGTATATTTAGATTTCGGCCCCTGAGGTGCGCACTAACTTGACGCCATGTTCGTTACAATCAATGCTGTTAGACTCTAGTGCATACCGGAGCTCCCACCGCGCAACACCCAACAACGCCACATCGTACGGAAGCGACCCGTCCGAACGGGTCACTCCCTGGCTCCATTAGCTTGAATGTTTTTGGTCAAACTAACCCATCGTGGTCATTTGGGTTCGGTGACCCGGCGCGCTCGAGGCAGTACAGAAACGGGGCAGTGACGAGTTCGGCCGCGGAGTCGGGCTTCGTGTACACTGTGTGAGATGCCCAACAACGGGAAATCCATGATCGGTGACATCGGGAAACTCGTCACTCGTCACTAGTAGCTGAACTCCAACATTTCATCCCACTTGCTTCCTATTCGCAAACATGGCAAGGCAGTGTTGTATGCCTATCCTGTTATCATCATGTCCCGCTGTCTTCCACCGACTGATGCTATTGACTATCAAGGATGCCAGGGATGGCTAGGATGTCAGATCATCAGATGACAGCTCAAACAGGTATTCCGCCTTGAAAGCGTATGCAGGCATGACAGATAGACAGACAACAACGTGATCAACGCTCGTCACTGTTCAAAGCATGACTTCGAGTTCGACCAATTATTGCTGGCAAAGCTATGACGGGTATTGGCCAGAGGGGACTGCTCACGCCCACGCTCACAGGCGTAGGCGTCGTCATTGGCGTCGGACGTCGCCTGCAAATGGGATGTGGGTGAGAAACCATAGTCGGACTTGAGATTATATACTCTATCTATTGGGTAATTATCGTGCTCATGGACATAACATACGTTCGGTGAGATACTCTTGGCGAAAGACGTCGGCGAGAGACGTCAGCGAGGACGGACTTTAGTCAAATCTGCCTAATGGTTAGGGACCGACTGTTGATTGTTGATTAGACCTGCTTCAAGTATCTCTACTGTTACTAAAACTGTAAAAAGTAGGTAGTCCCAAAACACTAGAGCGGTTAACCAGATACCTCTACCAAACAATTTTCATGTTTTGAATACAACAATTCAGTAAGAACGAGAACTCATCATACCTAACTAGTTGTCAACCAGATACTTACTTGTTGATTTTCTCCCAACCCAGGCAGAAACTACGTGCTATCCACATGTGCGTAAGCTCGCAAAGTACACAGTAAATAGAAACGGGAGAGTGAAAATGATTTGAACAGTTGATATTATGTTCCTTGATTTCAGTTTTAAGCAAAAGGCACGACGTGGTGATATTTGTTTTTCTTGAAGAAGATAACATGCACAGTCCGGGCGGAAAGTAAGGCAGGAAAGTGACCAAAATGATGGAAGTGGTTCCCCTATACTTCTCCATCCTACTTGCTACACTACTTTCCCCTTCCAACTCCGCTGTCTCGAGCCATCGTATTTAGGCCACCATGTATCCGACCAAGTACTCCCCATCTTTCCACTTCCTTTGAATCTGGTCAAGCGGAAACGTGCCCGGTTAAGAATCCAACCAGAGGTGAGATGCAACTGCCCTTCATGACAAAAAGCTCATCGTTCCTGCTTGGTCTGTTGGCGATCCTTGAGAGCCCGGACAAGGTACCTCTAGTTGCGATGGAAGGTTCAATCACAACCACCCCAACGCTCCTGCTAAATTAATCGCCGAATCTTCCTCTGCCCGTAAGATGAGGTACGCCAGATGAGCCATTTGGCAGTTGGCTTGGAAAGCAGGAATAGCAAACAAAATTGACTGGTATTCGGTGGGCAGATGATGTATCGCCGAACGAAAAAAAAAAAATTTAAAAGAAAAAAAAAAAAAGAAATTGGAAAAAAAGGAAAAAAAAAGAAAGGAAATACCGAGCCAATACTTCACCATTCCGTTCAACATGTAACTCAAATCGTCCAGATTGCGCATGGCTTTGTGCTATTCCCAAGTGTCAAGATGACTCGCCACCCAACTGTTGGCTTGCTGCCAGAATGTCATTGACGACAGTCGGGTAGTAGTAGAAGCTGACTGTAACAGAACATAATTGCTTTTCGTACTTTTTACATAAACTACATAAGCCAGGACATACTTCTTTTTGTCAAGTTTGCCTCCCATTTCGTATAAGCCCCTTTCTCTCCCTTTTGCCTCATCTGAACAGTTGTTGCGGATGATCTCAACGCCCCGGATGACCTCCCTAATGACCATCGCCCACCACCCCATTGCCATTCACTGCCGTAACACCCCCAGGAACGGCCGTCGGCGTCATCTTGGATTTTGTAATCTCAAAGAACTCCGTCAGCCCCTTGACAACAACATCCACATTCATGTTAATCTGCGGCATCTTCTCATAGCTGCCCTCCTTCATGATCGCCACGAGCGCCAGGAACCTATCCACCTCGCGGAGCATGATGGGGCGTTGCGCGTCCGCCAGCACCATGCCGCTCTCGGCCCACTCGCACGCCACCTGGTCTTCGAGCTTCTGCTCCCAGGGCGGGCCTTCGAGGCGCTTGCGCCACTCGGGGGTGCGCTGCCAGCTTCCATACACCTCGGTGAAGTCGATGATGACGTCGACGTAGTCGGAGCAGATCTCGTACGACGCCATGTCCTCGGGAGTGCTGTCGGTGGCGATGTAGATCTTGGTGTTGACGTCGAATAGGTAGGCCTTTTCGAATCGGCAGGTCCGGCACAGGTTGGTGAGCATGGCCTCGAGCTGGCCGAGGCGGGGGATCAGCTTCTGGATGACTTTACTAAAGGCTTCGAAGATGCTGTGGTTGTAGATGCTGGTCAGGTGGAAGTTCACCGGCGCGTTCTCGACCCCTTGGTCCGACAGCTCGTCCTGGATGCGGATGGTGATGTCGCGCTGGATGTCTAGCTTATAGTCATCGGAAAGGCCGTCGACTTTGTGGATGAAAACTTCGATGTTGATGTGCTGGTAGCTGCGCTGTAGATGGAGGATAGTGGCATTGAGGCGTGCGACGGCCTCGATATAATCATCTTGGGCATCGATGACCCAGATGAGTGCGCCAATCTCGCCGAAGATGGCATCCATATCGAAGGGAAATGCGGGGTTATCAAAGACATCGATTTGTCCAGGGAAGTCCCAGACTTGAAACTCCATAAACGAGCTGTAATCCGTCCGTCAGCAGAGGAGATCAAGAAGGAAGGCAAGAAGACTTTACTTTAAACTGTCTTTCTGGATCCTGGCCGTAGACTCCAAGAATAAGGTCTCGTTTGGCGGTAGTTTGTGAAAAACAACGCTTGATATGGATGACTTCCCGCTCCTGCCCATGTGTAAGCGCAAGTCACTACCTAGGCTTTGCACGACTTCCATACCTTCGTTGCCCCATTAGGAGAAGACGAGGCTTGCCCTTGGCATGAGGGACTGCTATCGGTTCGGGTACCTTGACACCATCTTTAAGGTTTTGCTGAACTCGTTGTCGATTCTGCTCATAAACACGATGAAGATTTAGCATTGCCCTACTAGTACGCCTGGAAACACATTGTGGTCGTTGCTCAGTGTTGGGATCAAGGAGGGCGTCACTGTCCCGTCTGAAAGCCATGATGAGAGAAGCCAGTATGAGGGTAGAACAAAGGAGCTGTGAAGGCTTGAAGACCAGAGGTGACGACCCCGAAACAGATATTCCTCGATCGAAAAGGGAGGTCGTATGAAGTCCCTTGCGTCTCGGCGACCGAAGCGACACTATCGACAGCGGTGGTATGGACAAGAGGCCGGCAGTATCCCAACTGCTGACTACCGGTGAACCACTAGCGTGTATGTCCTCTTGTTTGTCATCCAGGGGTAGCCTCTCGAGGATTGGGTACCGAGAAGTAGAACGCGGTCCAGACATCGATAAGTAGCCCCTCGAGTGACGACAGAAACAGGGACGGGAAGCCGTTATTTGACTCGTCTATAGCCATTCCCATCAAATCCCGGTGCCAAGCCCAAGGTGACAAGATGACGCTCGGCCGCCAGCCTCTGTGTTCAAGAGTTCCGAGTGTAACCCAGTTTCTGGCGAACCCTTATTGCCTCGTACTTTCGGAGCGAAGACCGCCTGAAATATTTATCAGGCGTTGCTGACGGAAAGATACGGGCAGAAGGAAGAGGTGGCTCATTTTCCAAGGTGGTACAGCGACGGAATTGGCTCGGCACATACGATGACCGACAGCCATGGCGACGAGGTGACTGGCCGCACATACGACCAAGAGAAACAAGTTGCTTCCGCAAAATATCGGAGTAACATGTCCAAGGGATGCAAGATGGGACTGGGCGCATGGAGTTTGTCGGAGATTGCTGAGCCGGCTGGTCATGTGGCGAGTAGTTTTTGGGTTTGGCGTGACAAACTTTCCCAACGTCCAGACGGCACCTCGTCCTTCTCTAACCGACGCGGCTACCCTCCCTCAAAATCCGGTATCCAAGGGAACGCCTAAACCAGACGGACGGTTTCGTTTCCCATGATCCTTCCCCCGGATTTACTCTTTGCGGGATAACGACGGAATAATATTGATGACCCGAGCGGACCAGGGACAGTGTCGTAGAATGACACCACCACGGTGTCTGTGGAACATTGAAAAGCGAACACACCCATCTGCGGATACAACTCGGCCGGTTCCGTGATCCCCATTGGCAGGTAGACTCCCCCAAGTGTCCCAGACAGGCAGAAAGACGGATAGACAAAGTTTCATAATAGTGACCAGGGTAGGGGGAAGCGGATGAAAAGGCTTGACTGGGAAACTGCAGAACTTTCAAAGAAATATAAAGAAAAAGGCTTGTGTCTTGATTTGCTTACCTCCATGTTGAAAAAAGAGCGGCAGTAGTGCTGCCGCTACCTTTGCTGGTTGGATGGGCCTGGGTAGTGACAGAGAATCTCAACCATCCCACGGGCAATGGCCCCTTGACTTTGCTTCCCGTTCCGTCCCAAGTCCAAGTCTGGGTCCAGGTCGAAGTCCGTAGCCGCGCGGATTACCAGATGAGGTGATGGTGAAGAGTCGCCTTGTAAGTGGTGGGCAAGGGAACACCGGGCAGTCGGTCTGGCAAGTAACAGTGAGTAAGGGGCGGCTGTGTGGACGTAAACGAGATGAGGACGCCTCGCCGGTGTGAGATGTATGTGTGTGCACGCGTGTACTCGGTGAGAGACGTTGTGAGTCGGGTTCGGTGGGGCCGGTCTGGTATATGGTCTGACTTACCTCCAACAGTCAGCGGGACGGTCAACGGTCAGTCAACCCTCGCCTCCCTTGGTAAAAGACAACCGGTCTTGAAGGGTAAACAGAGGAAGAGGCAATTGTAAACCGGATGATGTTTGAAGAGGCGAACGAAGGAATGGGAGATGGTGGAAAATAGGTGGTGGTCGATGTGATGACGAGTTAAGAGAAAAGTGAAGAGTCGTCAAAGTCGTTGGGAGTCAGCTGCCGATTGGAGTGAGGTTGAAGTATGTCGTCGACGTCGTTGGGCGAGGCAAGATCTGGCAGGAATCTCGCAATCTCGATTTTCACGAATTGTAACGGGTCAGGTAGGACGACGGAGGTGCATTGGCGGTTGTATTTGATAACAGTTGCAGCAGTGAAGAATGCTGGTCGCTGAATGCAGCAATCGCGGGTTCCGCCCTGCCCAGGGCCACAGCGACCAGTAAGGCGGGCACAGTTGCAACGGGCACGGCGGCAGTGTGGATACCTCTACGCCTACGGGGTACCGCTTCCCCGCGCTCCACTATAGAGGTACCGCCGGCAGATACCTCTACGGGGCACAGGGCAGATAAGAAATGTCCGATATTCGATGATACCGTAGGTATCGATAGTCCACCGAGTGCCATCATTTTACAGAGAAAAGTATGGCCTTGGAGATTTAGGATGATGAAGCATGCCTTTCTATCGAAGGGTACCTTATTTCTAAACACTCCAAGACACCCAATGCTCTGCAGTTCGCGGTCGAGATAACTCCGAGAACCCCATTCTTGGCACCGCCAGAGTGGGCAGGTGGGGTACTATCGCGCTTGCCAACCCCCACCTTCGTCTCACCACCTTGGTGGCTTGAGCTTACTTAGTGTACACAAAGGACCCTAACCCTACCCATACGAATTACCAGGTACTTCATCGGCTCTATAAGCGAAAATTAAACGCCATTTTCTGGGGTGTACTCGGGGGTTGCGGTGCGCGGGAGTAGAGGTCCATTGGAATTTCTCGTCAGTAGAAATTTCTGAAATTTCAGGAAATTTCATGAAAAGTTGGCTTCTCTTTCCATTATTTCGTATCTTATCGCTAACACCCCTCTTTATCTCACGGGGACTCAGCTAGAGGTCCATTGGAATTTCTCGTCAGTAGAAATTTCTGAAATTTCAGGAAATTTCATGAAAAGTTGGCTTCTCTTTCCATTATTTCGTATCTTATCGCTAACACCCCTCTTTATCTCACGGGGACTCAGCAGTCAGCACCCTTATAATTAAAAGTCTAGTGGCCGGAGCTCTAAACTAAGGGCAACAACCTTTTAGTTAGAAATTCGATTATCGGCTCAGGAACTACCAGCTTATATAGCGATAACTTGGTAAGTTCGGTGGGTGTAAGTGTTTGGTGCACGGACCTTGAGCACGGACCTTGAATTAGCGGTAATTTCAGAAATTTGACAGAAAGTGAAAAAACCCCATTTTTTCCGTATCGATCGACCTCTAGCGGGAGCGTTTTTTACCGCTCCCGCGCACCGCAACTCCCGAGTATCATAGACATATCCGTGCCACACCATACATGCTTGCTTGGTATATAAAGTGAACAGAAAAAGTGAAGCCAAATCCAAGTATCCTTAACCCAAAGCCATGCCAAAAACACAAACACGTCCACTCCGTTGAGGAACTTAAAGCCTTATCCTCCCGCCACCACCACTGCTGTTACCCCCTCCTCCGCCAGCACCACCGCCAAACCACCTCCTGATGTCGGAAAAGTTTTCATTACCATTGCCCCCAGAGCCAGCACCAGAACCGCCAGTATTATTGTCTCCTCCCATCCATTTGGGCTTCGGGATATCCGTCAGCCACTTCGGTTTATCTATTGTGTCGATCGTGTTCTTAAGCCTATGTCCCAGCGCTTCGAAGAAGTTTTCATCATCATCCTCACTTGCCAACGTCACTTGCCTTGACGCCGTACCAACCCTCCTGGCCGATGTGTTCGCCAACGGCCGCAAGTTAGGCGACGTCGCAATAGGAGTCGTAGGATTCCCCGGCAGTGGGTAAGGCGTTGAGTTGGCCCGAATGGTCAGAATCGGAGCAGCCCGCGGCTGTGAGGGAGAAGATGAGTCCGTGTAGTGTGACCGGCGGCCGCCGCGGATAGCAGCCGACGAGCCGTTGAGTTCCCGCTCAATGAGATCACGGCCCTCACGCCAGGTACCGGTACCAAAGTTGGCCCCAAACTCGTCGTCGGATTCCAAAGTGTCGAGAACATCAACGCCGAAGCCGAGGGCTCGTTGAATCTTGCCGTAGAGCCCAAAGAGGGTGAAGCACACAGGGACCAGGATGAGAGCGGGGAATAGGTAGTCGAACCACTTGCCGAGGGGTGTAAGGTTGATAAGCTGGCCGAGAAAATCGTAGAATACCGTGTCTTTGTAAACGACGCCGAGGAAGGTCATGAAATTGTACGTGAGTGGCACGCTGAGGCGGGCAACTTGGCTGGCGTACCAAAAGGCGGACTCGGGCGCCGTGTTACGACGAACTAGTGCCCGACCACGCCAGACCTTGACTTCGGTAATGGATATCAAGGCGGCAGCGCACATGTATACCATCCAAAGGGCAGCGATCGCTTGACCGGCAAGCCCGATTTGGCCCTTATCGCCGACATTGTGGTGAACAACAGAGTAGCGGATGACCGAGAGAACCGGGAAAATGCCCTTGACAACTTCGGACCACACGATACAGGCTGACGCGAGAGCCAGCAGGCCGCCAAACGCAAGGTTGAAATAGGGAAGGACGTAGTAATGATAAAGGAAGCGAGTATAGGGAGTCAAGGGGCTGTGCCTGTCCCAAAAACCGGAATTCGGGGAAGGCACACCAAGGTCCAGTCTCTTGGAAGCCACCGAGTCGATGATGGCTTGTGTTCTGACGGCATCATGTAAAAGCCTGTTCCAATCGCTCGTATAGCGCGAGCGGGCGTGTTTGGCCCTGATCAGCTGTCTCGTGAGATCGGCCATGTACTTTTCAGTGATTACCGTGGGAAGCTTAGTCCTGATATATTCTCCGGAGCCGCGGACCGCGCCAGAGGTGCTTGCGAGTTGTGACTCTGGAATGTTAGTGAGGTCGACCAACTCCTCGATCCAGTCCTGGAAGTTCTTTGCAGTTCCGGTTTTGCTGCGCTTGCTGAGCTCGGCCACCTGCATCTCCAAATCATCCAAATTCATCTGTGCATCCTCCATCTGATCATATACCTTGGGAGCCTGCGTCTGGATCCTACGCAGCCGTCCACTGATGTCGGCGTTCCGAAAGAGTCGACGGGGGATAGCGACCAAGCCATGCCCCATAAGATAGATGGCCAGTATGAGACCCCAACAATATGCGAGAGCCATGACGGTACTCTTGAGTGATTCGGAAAAGCCACCGTATGACCAGAGAACGTATAACAACCCGATGAATCCGGAGCCAAAGACGACGGCATAGTACTGGGCGTTTGCGCGAAGCGAGTCTCGGAATTTGGCTTGGGGATCGCGGTAGCCGGAATCTGAGTATTCGCCGAGGATGGGTATGATGAACCTGTCGGTACGTTCGCGTTAGCTTATAAGTCATGTTGAATGTTCAAACTAGGATATCCAGCGAGCACATACCACGTCAAACAGAAGGTGAGCCAGTAGGCAATTCTCCAACAGATGCGTAATGGGCCGCGCTCCAGCCAGATTCCTCGGGCATCGATATCATCGACCATGGCGCTCGAGGCCAGATCGATGGGCACCAACAGTACCATGCTTGCTGGGAGACATAGTGCGAAGAAGATGGGAACTAGAAGGTAGGCGGGTGTTGTACGCAGCGGAAGATAGTGTCGGAGGATGAGGAGGACGATAACTGAGATCACAAAGAGCGCGACCGAGGCAAACACCTCGGAGGCCACAGGCGATTGCGTCGTAGCAAATTCCATCATGAAAGATGGTTTAATTATTGTTGCGCATACTCTTTTCGCGTGGGATCGTCGGCGGTGTGTTGATGTCTTGCTGTGAGAGAAAGTTCCATGACTTTTCCCTTGGGTTGAATTCCGAGGGTCCCAGCAGTGGAAGGCACCACAGAAGACGTCATGTCATGTCACACCACGCCCGACTGGCAGCTGCTGACCCATAACAGTGGGCAATGACCCGCTTACGGCGGCTGCAGGGCATTGCATCTCTCCGTTTTTGAGGGGACAACAGGGGGTTGCAACTGAATTGAATGTTGGGACCAGCTGCAGGTCATTGCTCCACGACCATCTTGAGGTGACTCTTTGGAAATAGCTGCGTTTCCATCTTCCGTCCTCTGATGTTACTTGTACATCAATCCTGATTTAATCGTTAGCGTGTTCCTTACAACCTCTTCAGACAAGGCAGAAGACAAGGGATTTTGGCGCTCCCATTGGTCCAAACCACCAGAAAAACAGGCCAAGAACAACGATTCCACTTGATGGTGTCCCAGACACATGCCCCGGAATCTGACTCCATTCATAGCGGGCAATAGCGAACAAGAAGATTTCCAGGCCGGAAATTCCAGGTAGCCAGCCTGCAATGATACCTAACAGAGCCGTCTGGAAGTCCCGCGCTAACAATTAAACCAGGGTTTGATGTATACCTCTAATGTCGCTGTTACATAAGGTAACCTAAGGTGATTCCCCCATTTAACAAGGACACTAGTACTATGAAGAAGTAAGGTATCATCAAGTCACCAAGACAGAAAGCCAAGTTTGCCAGATACACACATATTCGATAAACGCAGTACCAAAACACAGCAATGATGGACCCTGTTTGCTACTGTCTTGGCTCAAAGAGGGGAAAAAGTCCACGGCACAGTCACGATAAGATGTGTTGCACGGATCGGGTGGTCCAGATCCCCCCAGAGATCCGACTCGGCGACAATGTCACTGCTTCAACCGGGAAGGAAGTGCAGTGACAGTGTAACACTCCACGCCCCCTCCCCCGCCTTATCACTCGTCGACGAGAAGTTGAGGTGAGGGGTTGAAGTTGAACGGCCATCTATCAAAGGTTATAAGATGAACCTCTTCCTCCGTCCCAGTTGCTCGGGCTCTGTTCCCCTGTGGAGGCACTTGTATAAGACCAAAGGAAGACAAGTCTATCACGCCCAGCTCTCTCCTTCACGAACGTTCTCATCATCTTCACCTTTCTTCAGTAACACAAAACCCAACATGGAAGTCGAGCTTACAGCCCCCAACGGCAAGAAGTGGACGCAGCCACTAGGCCTGTTCATCAACAACGAGTTTGTCAAGAGCACCAATGAGCAGAAGTTGGCTTCCATCAACCCAACGTATGTTTAAAATCTTACATCACTCCGAGTCACTCACTCAACCCCGCGCACTAACGTATATCCTTAGTACCGAAGAAGAAATTTGCTCGGTATACGCCGCAACCGCCGAGGATGTCGACACTGCGGTATCAGCAGCCCGCAAGGCCTTCAAGCACGAATCATGGAAATCTCTATCCGGCACTGAGCGCGGCGCCTTGATGCTCAAGCTGGCCGACCTAGTAGCTCAGAATGCCGACATCTTAGCCACCATTGAGTGCCTGGACAACGGCAAGCCGTATCAGACAGCCCTTACCGAGAACGTGCCCGAAGTGATCAACGTCCTCAGGTACTATGCCGGCTATGCGGACAAGAACTTTGGCCAAGTCATTGACGTCGGCCCGGCCAAGTTTGCCTACACAGTCAAGGAGCCTCTCGGCGTGTGCGGCCAGATCATACCCTGGAACTACCCGCTAGACATGGCCGCCTGGAAGCTGGGTCCGGCCCTATGCTGCGGCAACACCGTTGTCCTCAAGCTGGCTGAGCAGACGCCCCTGTCCATGCTGTACGTGGCTAAGCTCATCAAGGAGGCCGGCTTCCCTCCTGGTGTGATCAATATCATCAACGGACACGGCAGGGAAGCGGGTTCCGCACTTG
Organism: Copromyces sp. CBS 386.78; assembly: GCA_030685235.1. Lineage (NCBI taxonomy): Eukaryota > Fungi > Ascomycota > Sordariomycetes > Sordariales > Sordariaceae > Copromyces > Copromyces sp. CBS 386.78. The sequence continues at coordinate 117,225 of MU839092.1, forward strand.
TGCAACATCCTCAGGTGGACAAGATTGCCTTTACCGGCAGTACCGCTACGGGCAAGGAGATCATGAAGATGGCTTCCTTGACTATGAAGAACATCACCCTGGAGACGGGCGGCAAGTCCCCACTGATTGTCTTTGAGGATGCCGACCTTGAGCTAGCGGCGACATGGTCCCACATTGGTATCATGAGCAACCAGGGCCAAATCTGCACCGCGACATCACGCATTCTCGTGCATGAGAAGATCTACGACGAGTTCGTCAACAAGTTCAAGGCAAAGGTCCAGGAGGTTTCGGTCGTCGGCGATCCCTTCCAGGAGAGCACGTTTCATGGACCCCAGGTCAGCAAGGCGCAGTATGAGCGTGTTCTGGGCTATATCAAGGCCGGAAAGGAAGAGGGTGCCACGGTGATACTGGGTGGTGAGCCGGCTCCGCAGAACGGCAAGGGCTTCTATGTGGCGCCGACGGTCTTCACCAACGTCAAGCCGACCATGAAGATTTTCAAGGAGGAGATCTTTGGGCCCTGCGTGGCCATCACCTCGTTCAAGTCGGAGGAGGAGGCGTTGACGCTGGCCAACGATAGCATGTATGGCCTCGGAGCGGCTCTGTTCACCAAGGACTTGACCAGGGCGCACAGAGTGGCTAGGGAGATCGAGGCCGGCATGGTCTGGGTCAATAGCAGCAATGATTCGGACTTTAGGATTCCATTTGGAGGCGTGAAGCAGTCCGGTATTGGGAGGGAGTTGGGAGAGGCGGGTTTGGCACCTTATTGCAATGTCAAGAGTATCCATGTCAACATGGCGGCATGAAGGGGTGTAGGTATCCTGTATCACTGTTGATGTCTGGTCATAGCGTTCAGTACCGCTGGGGAGCTCCTGGCAGCCCCCGGACTTCTCCCCCATGTTTGGCAGAGCTCTGACCTAGTCGAGGTCTTCATTTCTGACGGCACCCAATGAGAAATTGGAAGAGATGCACTGCCGTGTGTCTGGATGACGTCGCAGGCGTGTCTTTCGGTATGCTAAACAGACTGCGAATTCGCGATCTGTAGTCTAGAAACGCCCACTAAAATGGACCCACATGAGCTCCCCAGGCAGAGGGACATAGTTTGTTTAGCCCACTAGACTCTAGACCGCATCACATGCGACCAATTGAAACAAGTCTGACGTTCCAGTCCTCTTGCTCCTTGACAACAGGGTCTCTGCAATCATCATCGCTTTTTGTTCTCAGCTCAACTCGACCGACAATATACCCTAATTATACTAATCCTAATCGCCATCCTCGCCCAACCAAAGGTTACAAACACGACCGAAATACTTGGCCGAACCCAACACTTCCAGACGATTCAAACACGATGGTCCCGATCCCGTCTGCGGAACTGCGCACTTCGTATTCCCTCTACTCCCTCGACTTCGACCCCGAAGATGCGAACCGACTTATCGTAGCCGGTGGCGGTGGGCCCGGTAACCATGGTGTAGGAAACAAGATCACCGTCATCGACGCATCACGCCCGGACACCCTCGACATTGTATCCGAGATCGAACTCAGTCGCGACGAGGACAGTGTCGCGACTCTTGCCGTCGGACCGCGAAACAAGGACTTGATTCTGCTGTACGCCGGTATCAATTCGAGCGCTGATGATATCGCAAAGGGAAACAACGAACATTTCCGTGTTTTCAGCTTGGACGAGCCATCCAAAACCAAGGCTTCGTCCGAGAAGCCTAAGATCACCGAGCTCTCGCGCTCTTCACTCTTCGCAACGACGGAGAAGGATACATATCAGAGAGTGTTGCGATTGTCCGCGCCGTTCCCCGGGTCCGCCCAGGTTGGCGCTGTCGCCACGGGATTCTCCAAAGAGCCAGAGATTGCCCTCTTCGATGTGCCCAACACCGGCGATGCCACTCCCAAGCTCAGGGGTAACCTTGAACTGGTGAAGGAGGCTGTGGACATTGATATCATCCAGACTGGTCCTGATAGCTACCAGCTTGCGTACTGCGACGAGTTCGAGCTGCGCACCATGAACATCGGAAAGGGCATTTCGGAAGGCCCCAAGCTGGTTTTTACCATGCCCGACGAGGCGGCCATCACCGGAGCCGCTAGGCCCTCGTTCCGATCGGTGCGCTATCTGACTCCGGACTTCATCCTCGCCGTTGCCAACCTTCCCCAGGGCGGTGGCGCGGTTCTTCACGGATTCCGCATGCCCAAGGATGACAAGGTCCACAGCAAGCTCAAAGAGAAGGAGGAGGAAGAGGCCAAGAAGGGCAACGGCAAGGTGAACGGTGCGGCCATTACCACCACCACCAATGGAGACACCAACGAAACCACGGATAAGACAGTGGTAGCCACAAAGTTAGAGGAACCCAAGGCAAGACTGTGCATTTCCGCGAAGCTGCCCAGCTCTGTCACGCGCGCTACCGGTCTGGCCATTCGCAATCTGACTCCTCCTGCCTCGCCGACCGCCAAGCAGGGCGACGCGCAGTTCGTCATCGCCGTTACTGGCCAGGACAGCTCGATTACTATCTACACGCTGGACCACCAGTCGGTTGCCGACATCAACCTGATCATCAACCTCTTCAAGGTCACCACCTTCAAGAACGTTCACAATGGCCCCATCTCCGGCGTGGCCTTTTCCTACGTCATCCCGCCCGCCGACGACTCCAAGTCGTCGGACGAAAAAGCCGTCGCAAAGAAGGGGTCCGTTCGTCCCGAGTACGTCAAGCTAGCCTCCATCGGCTCCGTCGGCAACTCTTGCATCGTGCACTCCCTCCCGCTCAAGAAGTTCGTCGACAAGACGGCCCAAACCCGCCGCGGCGGCCCTCCCCGCGCGGCCCGCTACGTCCTAGCCCTGAAGAGCCAAGCCCCCTCACCCAAGGGTCTCCTCTTCTTCACGGCCCTGATTACCCTCTTCATCGGCATCTTCGTCCAGAGCTTCCTCGAAATCAAGGGCTATTCCGCCCCCATGATCGGCGCCAGGAGGTTCGCCCCCGTCAGCTGGCAGCAGAATGCCCGCTACCGTGCCGGCCATGGTGTGGTGGGTAATGTCAACTACGCCAACTCGGAGTCGCTCACTCCCGACGGCGTGCATGGCTTCCTCGCCTCGCTGCTGGCGGAGAAGGATCTGAAGGTGCAGGATGGACAGGCCAAGAAGGTGATTCTGAATGTTGGGGCGAAGGACGGGATCGTCCAGGTTAGTGGACACGACGCCGAGGTGGACAGCACCGCGCCCACACCGAAGGAGTGGGATGAGTTGCATGAGACGCAGAAGAAGGTATGGAAGGAGAAGTTGAAGGCGGCGGGCCACTGGGGCGAGGAGATGGGCGAGACGATCTTCAAGAATATCCTGTTTGGAGAGTTGGGAGCTGTTGTTGGCGGACTGGTTCGTTAGGGATAAACAGTAATGGGTAAATGATGGGGAGAAGGGATGGGTAAAAGGTGAGATGGTTTACTGGCACGTTGGTATAGTTTTCCTATCACGCAGTTTCCGTGGTGTATATTGACATGGACGCAGGACTAGTGATGAGATATATGGATGCGAAAAACGAAATAATATTCTCTAGCTGCCTTGCCACAATTTGAAACCTAGGTATCGCCTCAGCACAGCACACCACACCTCGCAATATCCCATGGAGCCCTCGTTACCCGTCCCTCGTCGTGGGGGTTCCCACAACTTTGACTTATCCTTATATGCTTCTCGATAATCTATTATTGACCGTTCCATTCCCGCTTACCCGGGTCGCATACCCCTTATCTTTTTTATCTGTTTCTAGAGGCCAGAAGGCTTCGTAAGATTCAATTTATTTGCGTCAATCCACTGCAGGTCTCTCCCTTGCAGTGGGTCTAAGTGTGTCCTGTCCCTCGTGCGTACTGCATGTCTTATCTTTATTTCTTTGCCTGTTGGTGTCTCGGTTCTCGGGCGGCTCGCTTGACCGGCCGGCTGCGCTTCAGACAGAAAGGAGGGAGGAAAAAGAACCACACACTCATGACAGACCATCTTGTCTTGTCTTGGGGGCAAGCTCTCAAGAAAAGGAAAGGCTCAAATGGCGGATGATGCATCTGGACTGTTTAAGCCGTTGACACCTACAAGACTTCAGCTACTACCGGGTTGTTGCACAACGCAAGGAGGTCCTGGGGGTTTACTTACGATCACAACCTGGTTTGATTGATGCCAGAATGCAGTGACCCGTGTTTTTCAGTAACGCTGTACATTACGTACACCGTCCCGCTATCCATCGGATTGGACCTTGGGACGTGCTCGCCTCCTCTTTGGAAAGGGTAGAGACAGGAAACAGCTTTGCCCCCATCGCCTATATTGTCCCAAGTGTATGCTTTCACCGTGACCCGACGTCGGTATTGACAACCCCCGACTGTTGAGTGTCGCATAGATGAGAAAAAGGTGAGTGACCGGGTATCACCACACAAACTGTTTCCCCAGCATTACACAACAGCTTACCTGTCTAGTACAGTATCTCACCTCCGCCCATCAGTGTACGGCTTTGACATCGGAGATCCTGGCACGGTGTGTGCAGATAGGTAAGAGAAGAAGCACAAGAGTCGGCCGGAGCGGAAGGAAAATGTTTGAAAGATGCTGTGCCTTTCGAAGATTGATTGATGACGGCGAAGATATGGTTTTTTTGGACGCCAAAGGCCAGGGAAGCATCCGCACAGCTGGATACTAACTACTTAACATACGACGTTGCGGATGTCGATAAACCCACGTACACGACAACCACCCTACTTACCTAGCCGTTCATCATGACCCGTTGTCCAGTCGGATGGGGGGGGGCGGCAAAGTCATCTAGCCATGCGCTTGGCTACCGGCTTGCCTGCAGTAAATTTTGCTTTCTTTTTTACTTTTTTTTCGTTTCTATGCGACCCTTCGTGATGCGAAGTACAAACATGGAAGGGTTTCATCTGTCATGGCGTATGAATCGGAGTGGCTGGAGGGTGTCGAAACGTTGATATGGTCGCTCGACCAGAAGAAGGGGTCTTCCCAATCACTTCTATCTCATGACCCTTCCTCCTTCCCTCCTTCCCTTTTACCCATTCGTATGTCCTGAGGCTTGACTTGTCTCACGCTTAAGTCTAAGCCCTGTCTTGTACTTGCCCTCAACTTGTTTCTCCTCAAGATCGGACCGCACCTTCCCACGTTGATCCCACCACTACAAAAGGTGGTAACTTCCACTTCAACCACAACATCAACTGAACTGGAACGTATAGGGAAGGAGCAGAACGAAAAGGGAGGTTGCGTCTGCCTCTCCCCTCCTGTTCGTTTGCGACTTCGTTGCCTGACTTTCTGCACCCTGGTTTTTTGAAGTGGCGGTGGTGCCTAGCGTGGGGATTATACTCTTCGTTTGGAAATATCTGACAACTCGTTTCCTGCCACTATCATCATTCTTCCATACAATTTCTATCATCTTAGCTGGCAAGCCACTGCATCACTTCTTACAGCGGCCCAATATTAGGCTTTAATTGGCGGGTGAGGAAGACTTGATCGTCTTTGGAAAGACACTCAGAGATTTGAAGATCTCCGGATTCGATCACCGAGAGGAACGAGGCTATTCCGAAGTCTAACCTCTGAGAAGTCAGTGAGCACAGCTGTCACTTAAGTGATTCCATTTGAGTTCGAGATTATCATACATTATAACGACGCATTTTATGGTCACTATCCAAAGGATCCTCTGAAATTGTCGCAAGTCACCACCGACCTCATCAACAATGGCCAACCAACATCCTCCCCCCACGGCTGTCGTCGAACGGCCTCAAACCAGAGTTGGCCCCTACGAAGATAGCCCACCACCACCAGTCCCCTCAAAGGACATCAACAGACGCAAGAGCAAGAGCAATATGTCCTTCTCCGAGCGCAAAGCCCAGCAGGTATTAGGTTCCACCACTTCAGACTCCGATACTGTCAAAATACGACCTTCAAAAGCTGCTTCTGCCCAGGACAACAACGATGACGACACAAACCAGGACCAGATCCAGAGCCTTAACAGAATTATGCGGGACATCGACCGTCCCCTTCCAGGAGATGTCAAGCGAGTGTCGAAGTCATCATCCTCATCCAAGCGGGCATCAGTGGCCGAGCTCAGCAGACAAAAGAGCAACCTAAATTTTTGGGAGGGCGCCTTTTTTGTTAATGAGGTTAGTCCGGCCAAGGAAAGGATACGTGGTGATGCGATTGTTATGGCAGAGGTTAAGACGAATGTGATTGTGAGTCGCCCTGTATCCCTCCCCTTTTCTCTTTACCTTCTACGAGTCAAAGAACTGACTAACCCATCTCCATCCGTCACCACTAGATAAGCGACGAGTTCACTTTCATAACTGAGCTCAGTTATCACCTCTCGTCTCGATACCAACGCCCAGTGTCCTCCATCGTCGTCACCCTCCACCACGGCGCCTGCATGTTGTTCGGCGGAACTTTTGACCCAGCGTACGTGATTTCCGTCTCGGCTTTGCCGAGCCACTTGCAGCCAACCACGAACAAGCGGAATGCGGCGCTGATTCAGAAGCATCTCGAGGAGGCGATCGGAGTGAGTCCGCCGAGGGGACTGCTGAAGTTCATCCCTGTACCGGAGGATTGTTTGGCAAGCGGTGGGATAACGGTGAGTGGGGAGATGGAGATAGCTGAGAAGGGGGTTGTTTCTGGTGATGGGTTGCCGTTGTCGAAGACTGTTACGCCTGGAGGTACTGGGATTGAGGAAGGAGGGAGTATTCTGTCGATGAAGAAGTCGAGGGGGAGGATGAAGCTTAATGTGAAGGTAAGGGCCTACTTTCGTAAGCCACTCCCTCCCGACAGAGCACAGAGGCGTTAATCAACAGAACAGAAATCCCTGGCCAACTTCAAGCAAGCAACAACCGCAGCGCACAAGCCAGAGCCGACGGGCCTCAGTCACACCCAACAAACTCAAACAAAAACTCAAGCCCGTAACCACAGCCATCGCCACCGACACGGAGAGCTCACCCCGCCCACAAGCGCAGATGACTCGCCCCTCCCCGTTCCTGGACGGACGAGTTCACACTCCTCACCGCGACGAGGAGGAAACTTACCAACGACAGAGACTCGAGGACACTTCGAGTATCCCACTTCTAACCGACCTACCGCCAGTAGTACTACTTCGGTTCTCCAACAACAGCAACATCAGCCGAAAAAAAAGAAAAGCTTTGTCTCGACAATCTTCAGTAGGTCTAGCTCGAGAGCTGAGCGGCGTGAGGATGGTCGAACTACAATTTTGCCTACGATTATGTCGGACAGGAGTTTGTGAGTAAGGGAGGTACTTGGGGGTGATGCTACGAAATTACGGAACATGGGCGAGTGGACTGATATGGTTGTGAGGCGAAGAAGGACCAAAGACTTAGTGACAGTATTGTTACGGAGGTTTATGATTACTGGTATTACAGAGAGAAAATGACATAAGGGAGCAGGCACTAGTACATTAACATCATTGGCTAGGAGGTTGGTCGTTTTACGTTTTGTATACGAGAATCATGATTTGATGCAATGCAGTCGGTCCCCACGATGGGCGTTGTTAAGATATGTTAATCTGAGTATGTGCGATGATAATTCAAAACTCGCTCTAATGCATTTTCTACTTCCGCGAACTCTAGGCCACTTCCAGGTCAACTAAGTAAAAACCTCAGGTCGACAACAACCTACTAAGTTCTCGAATGACCAGAGGTAGCCATCTCCAAACCACCATCCTCCTCCTCCAACGCCGCCTCAAAATACCCTTTCCTACCCCCCCCTCTCACTAACCCCACTCGTCCTCCCACCATCCTCCCCGTCCAACTCCGTCATCGTCAACTCATCCTCCGTCCCCGTACTACTTCCCCCACTCGTATGCCCCCCTCCCCTTCCTTTACTCAACAAACTCCTCAAATCATCATCGCTCAAAATACTTTCAATGCTTCCCCTCCTATCACCCGCCCCACCGGAACTGCTCGGCGCAAGAGGATGTCTACCATGTCCACCCATCATCGCATCCATAGTGCTGCTCGAAGCATAATTCCCCTCCCCATTACCCGTCGCCGCAAACGCGTTTACCCTTCGATCCCTCGTCTCCCTCCTTCCTTGCTCCACCAGCCTCTCGACCTTTAATCTGTTTGCAATAAATTTCACCTTGGGAAACGTGCTCTGCTGACCTTCATGAATCATCCTCGCCAACCTTGGCGGGTCGGGATCGCTGAGGATCCTGAGGAAATCGGAGGGAATGCTCTTGGGCCAGATCGTCACGGTGCCGCCGAACGTCTGCAGCCACAGCTGGCTCCAGTCCTGACCCAGTGGGCGCGGGAGGAGTTCCAGTTGCCGCAAAACGCGCAGCCATTTGGTCAGATCGAGCTTGATGTACTGCTCGGTGGCGGAGCCGAGGTAGCCGCCGCGCCAGCCGCGGCCCTTGCGGTGGGTTACGGGTTCGCCGACGGATCCCCGGGAGGAGAAGAAGAAGAGGTTGATGTGCGGGTTCACCTGGGAGACGATGGAGAAGTTGACGTTGAAGTGCAGGTTCAGAGCCTTGATGGGGATGTCAGTACGGAGGGAGCCGTCCTTCCACTTGTGCCCGAAGGAGTAGGGTTCGAGGGTGCCGTCGCTGTTCTTCATCATCAGGACTACGGGGTTGAGGATGCCGGGGACGGCGGCGGAGGCGAGCACGGCCGACCAGACGACGCAGTCCGGGGAGGTGAGGTAGTTGCAGAGGATGGTGGGGGAGTGCGGATCCGAGGGCACGCACGAGACGTTGAGAATGCGGCCGGTGCGCTCGTAGGCTTCGCGGAAGGTCAGGCTGCCGTGGCACCACCAGGCGCATTGCTTGGCCCAGTCAACCGAGTCGAAGCGCGCGCCGGTTTTATACCAGCGCCAGAACCAGATGGTGAAGGGCTCGCGGCAGGCGGTGATCTTGCAGGCGAGGGCCGGGTTCAAGAGTTCCTTGAGTTCATCGTTGGTGCGGGTTGCTACGAGGGCGGCCACGAGGGCACCGCCGCTGGTTCCGGTGATGATGTCGGGGAGATAGTCCACTTCGAGCAGGGCCTTGACAACACCGAAGTGGTAGTAGGCAAATGTTGCGCCGCCGGAGAGACAGAGAGCTGTTCGGCCGTAGTTGGCGCAGATGCCCTTGAACATGACCCTCTTTTGCTCCTTGGTCAACTGCTTCGTGCCAATCAAGAATTTGATGCTTCGTTCCACTGTTCATTCCCGTCAGTCAGCACATGTTTGTGCGCAATCTCTCTGCTTCCGGTGTGCCTCAACTCACCTTCATCAACGTAGTTCTGCACCAAGTTTTTGGTTCCATAGTACGTCTGACTATATAGCCTCGGGCTTTCAATGCCCACAAAGTTATTCTTGACACAAGCCTCAATGAGCGCCTTCAGATCCTCTACGGGCTGCGTCTTCTTCTTATTGCCATCTTTGCCGCCGCCGCTCCCAGTCTTGGTGTTGCTGGTCTTTTCGCCAGATCCAACGCCACTATCGCTGTTCTGACTTTGCTGCTCCAGCTCCCTCTCGACCGCCTCTGCCTTCTCCCTGCACCTCCTCATCTGATCCCACACCCTCCTCACAGTCTTGCTGTCGTAGTAGGCAAAATCGTTTTCCTCCTTCCACCGCTGGTTACCAAAGAAGTCATCCATGTTCCGCGCCGCCGCCACCCAATCCTTGTAGTTGCCCGTCGCTCGCATCGCCCGCCGCAGCTGCTCCCGCCTCCCACGCCATGTGACGAACTGCTCGTAGAAGTAGATGTAAAAGCGGGTGGCGAGGTAGGCAATGCCCAGCCCAGTGATCCAGATACTAACGATCAGTAGGAAGGGCCACTTGAGCAGGCTGTACAGGTAGCCCTCGCGGGTCTCATCCTTAGACCGGGTGCCGACCAAAGCGCGCAGAGGGGCCACGCCCTTGCGCGGCTTCTTCTTTTTGCGATCCTTGCCGCGCTTGTTGCGCTTCTCGTCTCGGTCGGATTTGATGACCTTTTCACTCACAGGCGCCCAGTCATTGTGCGCGCTGAAGAAGGTGCCGGTGCTGGTGCGGCGATGGTGGCTATTGCCTCCGTTAGGAGCAGCAGAGATAGATGTTGGGTTGGGCTGCGGCGTGCCAGGAGCAGCTACATCGGCAACGGAGGCAACGGCTGCGCGCGCTTCGGAATGCTCGTAGTCATCTTTGGTAATGTTTAGACTGCTGGCCCTGTGAAGTCCTGGGCTGTTCAGGCGCATAGACGATGCGTCGTCTGGTGATTGGACGAAGTCGGGCGCCGCAAGGGCTTGGATGAAAGCTTCGAGGTCATGAGCGGGTAAGAAATTGGTATCGTGGTCGGGAAGCCGTCTAGGGTCAAAGGCTTCTGGCGGAAAGCCATATGTCTTTGCCGGTATTTGGATGTTTGGTGGGTTGTCTGCGTCGTCAGCCATGACACAAGATGTGTTGTCTTCTTTCTGCGATAATTGATGCTGTCTCCAGTAGCCAAGATAGGTAGATGTATGTAGCTCGGACAAGCTGCGACAGTTGCGATATCAAGATAGGAGGCTTTTCGTTTCAGGTTGGTTCGAGGTGTTGTGTAATCAAAAGAAACCAGTCGCAAACGAGATTGCAAATTGTAGGTGGTAAAAAAAGGGACGGGAACCCAAGCACGAGAAAAGACGCTTGGCAGATGCTTAAGGATCGTCGACGTCGTCACTGAATGATATCGAGCAATCGCAAGGGAGGCATGTGAAGGAAGTGGAATCTCGGGTCTTGGTACTGTACTGTCCGGCTGATGATCATCGAAGCCTTTTGGCTGTTGATATTCGAAATGATCCACCCCGAAACAAGTCACAGGGAATGATGGCTGGACAGTGAGGTGACACGGAAGAAAAAAGGAATCCGACAATAGGGTTACAAAGGAACTAGGTACTTAGGTGTCTAAGCTGATCGGGATACAACGCTGGTTGGCGCAATGGTTGGTGTTTGATCGTTCTTGTCGTTGGTCTTGGTGCCAAACGGGTTTGGAGTTGCGCGAGTGTGGCAGAATGTTGGATGACGTCGGTCGACCCTCGCCCGTGGATAGTGTTTTTAGTGGGCGGCCGAAGCCGAGGACGGGGCTCTTGCCGGGCTACGTAGTGTAGTGGTCTCTCAACACATGCGTTCCAGCCCAACAAATGATGGCATACCCTACACGTGTTTTTACTGGGGAATCATACCGTAGTTGTACACTCTGCCACCCTTGTAATTCGAGAACTGGGGCTCTGTTGGGGATGTTCACCTTCAGGTTCATCCGTAATGACTCCACAGACTGCTAGAATGACCTCTTGAACTCGGCCCAAGCTAGATAAACACTCTGATCCTAAGCGAATATGACAAAGGTATATCGGAATTCGACGGACAGCAAAAGAGAACCTACACCATCATGAGCAAGATAACGCTAGGCGTCAAACGTAGTCCCTCCACGTCCCACTGTCTTGAGTCTGATAAGCTTCGTACGTATCTGTAGCTTGTAAAAATGGGCTCCTCAATTTTGATATCGCGACTCCCTCTAGTCCCTTCCTTGTCATCATCGTATCATATTACAAAATGCTATTACCGTACAACCATCCTGTGCTGCTCCTCGTCTCCTCAGCCCCCCCTTAAACGTACTGGGACAACCACCTGATGGCCTCTCCGTATCCCTGTCTCATAACCACAGAGCACATGAACACCTCGACGGGGCGAATGCCCTCGAGAGGAACCTTGCCCTTGCCGGTCGTTTGCCAGAGACCAAGTCTCTGCCTGAGCTCATCCTCGGAGACGGCCTCGGGGTGGTCGATCTTGTTGCCCAACACGACGAAGGGAACCTTGGCCAACTCCTCCATCGAGAGGAGCGCGTCGATCTCGGCCTTGGCCTCGGGGAGACGCTCGTGGTCCTTGGCGTCCACGAGGAAGACGATACCGTTTACTTCGGGGAAGTAGTCCTTCCAGAGACGACGGGCTGAAGACATGTCATTTGTTAGTAAAGCCATTATGAACTTGGCTGTAGTTGAATGTTCAGAGAGCAACAGTATTTGAGCCCTGAATAGGAACAGAATATCCACTCACCCTGCTGATGGCCACCAAGATCGAAAGTGGTGAACTTGACGTTGCCGACGGAAAGCTCCTCCGAAGCTACAAAGACGAATAATGTCAGCCATCACCATTCTGTAAACATCTCTTCGTGACACGTGCGCGCATTTCTGATGCGGCGTATGGAGCCGGGAACGGGAATAGTCGAGGCGGAGGCGAAGAAGGCAAAATGTGTTCGGGTATCAAGGTCCGGGGTTGACGGGGAAACAGTGGTAGCTGGGGCAGTTGGCGGGTGGTTAAACTGACTCGGATGGAGAGTAGGCTGGAGAATGGCAACACGGTCATTCTTCAGCATGTGTAGGAGAGTGGTCTTTCCGGCATTGTCGAGACCCAGGAAGAGCAGCTTGCCATGCTTGTTAAGCAGGCCGAGGTTGGAAAGGATATCATAAACTGTTTGTTGGTGGTGCCATCATGTCAGCTTTGCGATTTCCTGAACGTCTTCGTTCCTTATCACCCCCAAATACCCAGTAACTCGCATGTTCCTGGTATGCATGATCATATCCATAGTCCACTACGGTGATGAACAAAGGGCAGACGGGGGTTTTGGACTGGCACTTGGATGGATGGGATAGGGATGTAACAACATACACCAAGAGAACAACCACATAGTGACGGAATGATGATCTAGAGGAAACCTCTGTATTTCTTTTGATGATGCGAGAAGGTCGGGGTTCCGGAAGAACGGATAGTCGAGTGTGAAGGGCCGGTAGAACGGAATGTTCGCACAAGGATAGATCGGCAAAAACGTGAGCGAGGGGTTTGACGAGGCTTCGTTGGCTGGCGCCGTGGATGGTTGCGATGCCGAAAGCAACTGGAAGAAGCTATGACAAAAGTGTACGAGGGCAGGCGGCGGATTGAAGGCGGTCGGAGGTACGCACACACGCTACAGGGAAAGTCGTCGGCGATGGATGTCCACAGAAGGTTCAATGACGGGACCCACGCGAGCCCAGAAGTGCACTGCTGGCAGGAACGATAGGCGAGGACAGCGCCGGACTGGCCCCTGCTTGCCCCTGCAATGGTCTTGTGATTGTTGGCCTGGAATGTCAGGCATTCTCACGTGACCTGTCAATGTTCTCACTTCCCGCTTTCTGTCTGGTACAGCAGTTCAGTCAGGGGTGAGACGGTTCTCGGGGGCAAAGTCCCCGGCCCAGGGCTTTTGTCACCGCCCAAAAAGAAGGGGGAAAAAGAAATCAGCGGAAACAGCACCACATGCACGTCCGCCTGCAGCTGCCAAAGCAACCGTAGCAACCGCATCAAGCAGCCATGGCATTGCTGCAGGAGTCAGGAGAACCAGGACGATTCCAGATGCCACCCGCTCAGTTCGACGAATCTCTCGCCAAGACACCATCACTGCTCCACCTGGATCCCAGATGTTCACCGACGATATCAGTTCACAGAATGAAGCAAGGGCACACGCTGTGTTATTTTGTAATTTTACTTCTTTGATTGTTTGTGGTGTGTAGGAGGATCTATAGTTATGTATAGACGAGTTTCCTTCCCAACCCAGCACTTGGTTGCGTATGTCCAAACCAAGAAATCAGCTCACAATCGCTGATACGGATGTTTACCAATCCGTTGCCATCCGTTCCATCCCATTCCCATCCTCTCGTCCATCTCCAGAGGTCCCAAACTCCAAGACAGGTTCTGCAGGGTATATCTACCCCCGGCTATCGAATCCGTATCTCCGCCTCTAGAGAGTCCGAATGTGCACACGCGCGCTCTCAAAACCGCAGCGTGCCACGTAGAAAGAGAAAAAAGAAGAGCAAGGGCAGGCAGGAAAAAAATATGTACAGAGAAACGTGCCAACAAGAAAAGAATAAGAACAGACAGTAAAATGCCCGCCCAGGCACAGCCCACAGAAAGCCGACCCGATGCTCGCTTGCAGCTCCGACTATGCAATTACAATGAAACGGGTGTTACAACAGGTGTAATCAATGAGCCGGGGGATAAAAGTGTAGATACCGAATGCCACACGAGAGAAAGCCTCCGCCGCCAAACGTGGTAAAAATCAGAAATGCCTTTCCAGTTGCCGTTGTAACCCAGGGTATAATTCGCCGTGTGAATGCTGATAAACCGCCCCGTCGCGAGTTTAATAAGAAAGAACATAGTTGGCCTGGCCAATCTTGCCAGCCATAATCAGGCCGACTTCACGCATGCGCTCGGCACCCTGTCCAGGAGGAGGTCTTTTGGGCTGAGCCTTCTCCTTGCGGGCCCGGCTGCAATACTTTTGGTAATATTTCTCCTTGCGCCTCTGGCGCTTCTCCTCCAAGCCCTTGACAATGTCAATGGCACCACGAATGTGGGTATCCAGGGTGATGGTGCCAGTACGGGATCTGCGAGGCTGCTGTTTGTTGACGTGAGGGAACATGACTGGTCCCTTGGGCAGTGACTTGGTGAAGGTCAAGCCCGGCCTGAATGCGAGTGACTTGAACGCAACACCATCGGCTCCCATAGCAGGAGAAGCATGGGGAGACTTTGCGGACGAGACGGGAGGGGCAGGTGACCTCATCCTGCGGGGAGAAGAGCGGTCGAACAGCTTGCGATCATTGCGGCCGCGAGGCTTGGGGCAGGGAGAGAGACGCCTCTTGGGAGGAGGTGAGCGGCATCGCCTAGGCGAGTTCTGAGTCTTCTTCGCACGACCAATGCGGCCGCGCTCCGAGTGCAAATCCTCCAACTGCCACATATCGTCCTCGCTGTCGTCGTGTCCGTGTGTGCTTTTGTTGTACAACTCCTCTCCCTCCTCCTCGGGCTCCGAGGTGGGGAAGCTAGGATCGATATCCTGAGGAATGAAGACGAGCTTGTTCTGCTTGCGGGCAGCCAGGCGCTCCAAATAGGCCGCCTCCAAGGGACGGTCCTCATCCAAGGTGCCACAGACGAAATCTGTGCTGTCAGGCAAATCAGGGGTAGCGGGGCGGAAGTCGCGGGCCCTAATCGTGTCGCGCCTCCTCAGAGCACGGCGAGCGAGGTTGTTGCCATCCGAGGCAGCAGAAGAGTCAGAGGACTCGTCAACGGAACCCCGACGCACAACCGGGGTAGCACCAGACAAGGAGAGATCGGCAAGACCGCCAGTAGTCCAAAGAACCAAGTCATCATCGTCCTCATCGTCGGACTCGCCAAACCCAATCTCGGAATCGGTCTTATACCCGTCAGACGCATCATCACCCCAGACGGAGACGGAGTGGGCATCGCTGAGATCTTCGTCCTCGTCCTCATCCTCGTTGTCTTCCTCATCGTCATCCATGTTGTCCTCATCCTCGTCTTCATTGTTGTCTGCCTCGTCTTCATCGCCGTCCGCCTCCTGGTCATCGTCTTCGAGCGCTTCGCCCGCTTCAATTGCTTCCTCCAGCTCGGCCTCTTCCTCAGCTTCCTTTCCGATCTTGCGAATGGCGAGCTCCTTCTTGAGCGTGTCGTCGATGGTAAGCTTAGGCTTGGAAGTCAAATCCTCGCGGATCCAGTCCTCTTCCTGGGGCTCATCGCTGGCAAACTCGTGGAAACGGGCGCGCTCGCTCTCTAAATCTCCGGACTCAGCAGTAAGATACTTCTTCGAGATGGTAGCCACGGAGCTTCTGCGAGACCGGCATCTGGCGTTAAATTCAAACGCTTCCTTGAGTGGCGAGGTGAGCGATGCTGGGGGCGGTGTAGCGGGACGGGTAGGCTGAGTTGGCGAGGGCTGATCCCTCTGTGGGCGAGAAGCACAAGCAAACTTGATGGTCGGTCTTTTGGGCACTTCCTGAGTCTTAGCTTCCTCCTTGACTAGCGTGGGCGTGGGAGGAGGTTGCATCAAGGCTTGCTCGTTGACTCTAGGCTTGGCCGCGCAAGCGAAAGAGATGCATCGCTTCTTCTCCGGCGCCTGCACGGCAACAGCTGGCGGGGCAATCTGGACAGTGCTGGGTTTCGTCTCGGCAACTTTGGACGAGAGTCGAGAGGTGGTGCCGGTGAAACGTGGGCTCGGTGAAGTAGTACGAGGAGGGGTGGTGATGCCGGTATCGCAGGTGTAGTCGGCAGTCGAAGCCAGGCTGAAAGTGCTGGTAATAGAGCGTCTCCTTCCCAATCGGCGTGGCTGATAATCAGACTCGGCATGATCAGAGTCAGAGGCGCTGTGAAGAGCCTTAGTCAACATAGACTCTTGGTGTTGGCTGCCCCTGTGAACGGGAGCGCGCTCAAAGCGTGGTGACATGGGTAGCATTGTCGAATCCGGGGGTTCATCCACATCGGTCTCCAAGTCTTCCTCTAATGACGGCTCCACCATGACGGACTGGGTCGTTGTCCACGCAAGGACATGTGATGTCGCGTAATCGCGCGACATGCGTCGGTTCTCCATTTTGGTCGGTGAGTACTGGTACTGGTCGAAAGTGTTTAGTAGGCTGATTGAGTAGGTCGAAGGTGTTCGCAAGGGTGTTGACGGTGAGGTGTGGTGGTAGTCTTGCTGGAGGGCGTTGCGAATGAGAATAGCCAATCGTCAATGGATGGGTCTTCTCGACTTGCAGGGTTGTAAAGTGAGGTCGGGAAGACAGTCGTCAATGGACAGTTGAGGATTTGCGGAAAACGTAGCAGAAAGTCTCCAGAACTGGTGAATGATGTCTTCCTAAAGCTCCGCGTAAGCAGCGAATCAGGTCGGGCCCCTAAGGACCGGTTGGCTATGACTGCAAAAACATGATGAACGATCTGTGGAAGGATGCAGGTTGAAGATTGGTGTGTGTTGGGGTGGTTGTGTGGTATCAAGGCAGAGGGCCCTGATTATCAACGTGCTGCGCCGCGGCCGGCAATAAGAGCCAACGCAAGAGCAACTAGCAAGTAAAGGGTGTGATAGGCTGCGTGTGTTGTTGTGGTTGGATGACGTCCAAGTTACCAAAGAGGTAGCCGTCGGAACCGTGGCGAAAGAATGGGAACAAGAATATGGTGAGTCCAAGACTCCTTCTAGAAGAGTTGCCAGGTTATTGTCAGTGACGGGACGGAAGGAAAGGATCCTCGGCAGATGTCGGGGAGGGAAAGCAAGAAAGAAGAAAGAAACAGAGATGGAAAGCGCAAAAGGCGATCAGCTGGCTGGAGGGTGGGAAATGCCAAAAATATCAGGATGAAGGAACCAACAACAGAAGGCACAGAAACGGAGGAATCGTGGGAATATCGAATAAATGCAAGAGCCAGTCTGCAGTGCCTGCGGTGGCTATGGAGTGCGTGCGCATGGGGGTGCGACTTGCGATTTTGGGGGTGTGGGAGGGGGTGCATCACTGTGCACGGGATGCCAATGAACCTTGGCTCTCAGCTTTTGAAAGTGTGCGGGTCTCCACCGGTACGTACCATGGACCCGTGGTACCCTTCCGATGAGAGGGTGAGAGGTCAACCGCCTGTTGCGACTTGCAAATGGATGTCGATGCGATGTGGATTCGCGCGCGCAACTGGGGCAACGCTGCTGGCTGGAATGGAACTGGAAATCCAGAGGGCCAACAAGGACAGAGCAACAAGGGCACCACGGGCAGGGCAAGGGTCAACCGGCACCGAGCATCAACAAAGGTAGAGAACGTACGTACTGTACCTTTTTTTGCTGGGGAGGAATCTCAAAGAAAAGAGAGGGTTCGCGGCCAACCACGGGCAGAGTGGCACAGGCACTGCACTGCGCAACAACACACCTCAGCATCAGCACCAGCCAGCAAACGGGTCCCAGGGTTCTGCAACCGAGAGAAACACTGTGAGAGGGAAGCCGAAAAGGGCCAGGGAGAAGAGGGGGAACCAACCACGCTAACTTGATTTCTGGTAGTCCGTGAGATGGCAAAGGTGGGGCGGCGTGGGATGCCAGTGAGATGCTGAGCGATTGCAACGAAAAAAAGCGGAAGGATTGCTGATGAATTGCACTGCCAAATGGGCGATGCAGCGGACGTCGAGTGGATCTTGGACGCTGGGAATGAGGCGCGCACACAGAGAGCCGATAACCGTTTTGCTGTTAGTGCTGAGGGTACCCAGACGTCGAGCTAACGTTGACCCTAATGTACGGGCCAAGCACGAAAGAAAAATTGGATGTTGGACTAAACAAGGGCAAGCCGCCGGCTGGGGATGCGCGATGGCGGGCAAGAAATGGGGTCCCCCAACTCAGACCTTTCTCTTTCCGTTCTACGTCCGGGTACCGAGTCCCAAGACACAAGATCCCGAGTAGAAGGATTGGAGCAGAGCAAGATTGAAATCGAAATGAAAAAAGTTTTATTTGGTGTGTGTGGGCGAGTGTCCGTGTGTGTGCGACCCTCCAGATCCCTTCAAGCAGGGAACAAAACAGGACCGGACGAGACTGATCTGGATTCTTTGCCGTTGGTTCTGCGTGGGTGTTCGGTGGCTTACACGGAGGTTATGTGCGAGCCCTGGCCGTGGTCCCCTCGCGAGTTGAAAGAGTAAGGAAGTAAGCTGAAAGGCGAGTGAGAGCCTCATGTGCTTGGGTTCATTGAGATTTCTTATACGCCCCCGACTACACCAGAGCTGCCCAAGCTGGGCATCAGGGCATCAACACCACGCTTGAAACCATCTTGGTAACTGTGTATCTGTCCCAACGCTCTCGCGGCAAAGGCCTCGTTCTCCGCATCAACGGGTGTAAATCATGAGCACCGCACCGCGGGGTAGAGATCGGCTACAGTACCTCTTCATTTGCCGTGTTTGTGTACATTTCAACCGGGCAAAAGGTGGGAGGCGTAAACTTGTGATGGCCTTCTTCGGTATTTCGTGTGCCCTGCGTATGACAACTCGTACATAAGGCAGGCTATAAGAAACCGGCCAATATCTTGCGAGTTACACGTACACCTACCGACCACCACACGTGCAGTTCAGACCTCCTCCCTACCTATCGCTACACGTTCTTGACGTTCTGCTCCTGTCGCTCAGTGTCGCTCATATGGTTTGATCCAGTAAGCCGGAGCATTGTCCCCACCATCTTCTCGTCCATGTGTTGCAACGGACCGGCGCGTGATGGCAGACAATCGAACCTGATCATCACACAAAGAAACTCAACATGGAAAACAAAGGGTGAGGATATCCATCCATATGGCAGCCACAGGTGCATACCTAGGGCTGGCATCACAAGAAAGGTAGGGGTCGTTACACCAAAGGGCAAGCCCGGCGAACGCGGCGGCGGGAAGGAGGCGGCGGCGGACACTCACACACAGAGACACGGGTGTTACGGCTTTGTCTTGGGTGTCTTGAACTCTTGGCGGGGAGCGCTATCCAGGTCCCAACTTTTCCCACTAAGCATTTAGTCTGGTACATCTCACAACACATAGCACATCCAACTTTCCGAGCCTTTCACCAAGGAATTTGCAGAAGCACTTTTACCAAGTGGTCAACAATTGCCGGGAAACTCCTTTTCGCAACTCAGCTGGCCCAAAAGGGGGCTTTTTGGGTGAATTGCTGTGTTCTGGGTTGCAGAGAACGTTTGCTTGCGGAATGTATCTTGAGAAGAAAAGAGGTCTGTGCAACTTCCGAAACGGGTTAGTTTTTGGGACCTGGATAGCGACCCCCCTCTTGGCACCTTTGCAAAGCTTTCGTTTCCAAACTGAAGCTCCTCTGCCAAGCCTCCCACCGTTACGTTTGGTGCTTGGCTTTGTCTCTTGTTGTCTCTATTGACGCCCTTGACGCCCTGTTTCGAGCCTTTCATCAGGCGTACAGGGCCTCCTTTGTCTCTTCGATATCCACTGAAGGGGAGGTCGGGAACGAATGATCAGCTAGCGGACAATTGTTGATGGACATGACCCGCTGCATGGGAGAGGGCATCTGCGCTTTGTTGGCAGATTCTGAAGATTGATTATTCTTTTTATTGCTTTCCAGTGGATGGAGAGATGGAGTGGGAACCGGAGCCCGCTCGCTGGAACTTCGGATTGGAGCACCTGTCTTTCTGGAGCTTCTGTTGAAAGAGGGTGGTACTCGCACTGGTACGTATCTATCCGACATCCAATCGCCGGGACACCGTCGAAAGCCGTTCACGGGCAGAAAGACCCACGGCAGGAGAAGCGAAAGAAGTTCAGATTGTCAGGGAGTCAGGGGGTTCCGACTTCGCCGGAGGAGGTCGGGTCGGGTCCCTCGATCTTCTCTAAAAACACAAGCTGGGCTCCATCACAGCGCCGCTCCGTCCTTGTGGCACCTCACTGCACTGGGACTCTCATGGTGGCACTTCACCGTAGAGTGATGTGATAACAGCCAGAGATCAGCTGTGATCTCGGTGAGCCAAGCATGGCCAAGAAAACCACGACTCGGGGCATTTGTTCCACCTTCAGGAGACGGTAAAGAGATGTTGCTGTTATTCAGGAGCCCCGTTCAGAAGGCCGGACAACGGAGGACTGAACAGAACGGAGGCTGGTAGGTATAGGGGATGCCGTCCGGTGCGCAGCTCAACAACGGCGGGCAAACTCTCTTGAAGCTACCAGTTTGACAATGGAAATGCGACAGACGGGAATCCCAATGGATCCAATCACGTCCACGCCAATTTCTGACACCCCAACCATCCCATGTTTCTTGCGAGAGAGAGAGTCCGTGCACGCCCCTATACTGGGCTGTGGTAATCGACTTCGTCATTCTTTCAAGTTTTCTTGTATCTTGGATTTTGTGCGTGGTCATGAAAATCCTGACAACATTCAGCTTCATGCTGCTGCGTGGGTGTCGGGCGTAAGGCCTGGGCATAACATCTACACCCGCGTTATGCGCAGCGTCAGCCTTGTACTGTAGTGACGAAATTGTCATGGAAATGGGGAGGTTCTTGTTGCTCGCCATCAGCAGGTTTTGCGCAGCAGAGATCTGGGGACCCCCCCACCCCCTCTCTCACGTTGACCCCGTACAAACAGGCTACAGTAAAATCACTCTACAGGGACTCCCTTCTCTCGCCGGCTGCCGTACTCGTGTGTGCTCGAATCGCCTGTCACACCCCCTGTGCATTCGCGATTCAATGCACCAGACCCAATGCTGGCGCATTGGGTCTGAAGGGCGATTCGAGCCCAGACGAGTAGACCTTGCAGAGAGACGTTCGATTTTTCTTTCCGCGTCTCCCATCTTTTTGGCAAAAAGCTTCGGAGGCTTCATGCTGGTGCGCAGATGGAAGCTACACTACTGTACCCCAAAAAGCAATTTTGCATGAGGTAGGGATAAGTTTGCGAAATGATTTGTGTTAGGGTCTCACCTACCGTATAATCTCGCGAAATTCGATTTCGGGAAACCGCTTTTCAGGCACATATATGCCATTTTCCTGCCCGATGCCAGGCATATGTATGCCTGCCAACTTGGGTGGGGGAGATGTGTTGCCACCACGGAGCACTGTAAATTCAAAATTATTATTTCCAGTCTATGCCCTATCTTTTTCCCTTATTAGTCTGGCTAGGACTGGAGGGTGGGGCGCTAGATTTTACCCTCCTTTACAGAGGGTACGGTTGGCACATATGCTGTAATATGTGCTTAAATCTGTACGTAAATGTGCCTAAAAAGCGGTTTCCCGAAAACGAATTTCCCGAGATTATACGGTACCACCGTATGCCCAACCAGCATCAGAAAGTGACATGCCAACTGAAATATCTCTACCCATCTCGTTTTCGGGTGTCGTACACGTAGACGGGTTGCCAGCGAGACAGTTACCTGCAGAAGGCTTGCAGCTGACTGTTTGAACCACAAGCTCACAAGACTCAGTCATGTCAGTGTCTGTCATCCCGGAAGGAGTTCCCCTATGCAACTGTCCGCAGACAGCAAAAACGGGGCAAAGTGTTTGGCTGACATGCAGTATCATGAACATTCCGCTTCATCAGCTTTTTTACCCCCTCTAGCGAGCCTATCGTTCGTGGAGTAGCCAAGATGGAAGTCATATCCCACACTCTGCCTATAAGCACCAACCTGATCTCATCTCAATGATTATAGAAACTGTACGCCGGTTTAGACTAGAGTACAAATAAGCCCAAAAGGGCGCCTGTGGACCCCTATAGACAAATCTTGCAATACTGAAGGAAAGTTCATGACACGCTGATATTTGGACGACCAAGAGGGTACTAGAGGCGAGATAGGCAACCGTGGCCGTATGATGAGGAGCTTTAGGAGGATCAAGGAAGAGGATACCAGCGGACAAAAGGGAACCGATGCCCGTTCTGATGTCTACTTTGGTCGTGGAACTTGTCATCATCAGAATCCGAGTTCAGCGACGTCTTGAGAAACTCACATCTCCACTTTCCCTCTGGTACGCTTCCCTCTCGCCTGTCCACGCTACGGCTCGTGGGCTCCTCCTCTGGGAGAACCGCTGGATGTGGAGGCTGGTTCCGTTATTGACGTTTGTTTAATAAACGTTGCATTTGACTTTGGGGGTGGACACTGGCGATGTGACCCTCCGCACAACTACGTGCTGCGTATACCCAAAACGACTAAGCCGCCGGCCGGTCTTCAACGCTAGCCTGCGTGGGACTGACTCTGACTGTGACAGCCACATTCCGAAGGTGTCGTTGCTGTTGTCGTTCGTGTTCGACTCAATATTGCCTGTGCTGAAGCGAAAGGATGGAAGCGCACAACGCATCCATTGCGGGCACCAGTCATCCCGAAGCTCAACGCGGCCAATCAGTCAGCATTGCGAATAACGTTATGGAAGGTGTCAGTCTTGTGTTTCGATGGAAAAGACACCCCACGCTCGCTTGATGGGAGAATGAAACGAAACACCCGGTATATGGCACCTGACCCCGCATTCCGAAAGGGATCGCATGGCCGGAGATTTTGGTTGAAGACAGATTTGGAAATCCGACGGGAGATCAGACAGAACCAGACGATCAGGTTGCGCGACAAGTGTTCCTCAGCCTCTTCTTCCGAAACCGCCATGCTGAGGTCCAGGCTGAGCTGCCAATCCTCTTCCATCGACCACCGCTGATCGGATGGCTTACGTTTGATGAGCAAGCACCAAATTTTCAAAAGTGCGCCATGCGCTCGACAGGCGCTTCGAAGAGTGGCCAAATCCAACCGAAAAGGCTAGCTAGCTAGTCCCGAAATGCTCCCTAGCTAGTCCCCCCCACATTTTATCGCTGAATAAACTAGTACACCGCTAAATCGATAGCCGCGCATCACTACATTTACGTCGTTATCGTTATTCTTGTACATAAGGTTATTCAGAGTTATTAATCCAATTAATTATCTATTATAGAGGGTATTAATACGGTTACTACCATTATAATTGCTATCCCCTATATTGGCCCTATTACTACTATACTTACTATTAATACCTAGAGTATACGTACCCACTTTAATTTTAATGCCCGTTATATAAATATTGTTTAGAATATTAGAGAAGTCTTATTATATATCCCTATAAATATATTAAAAGTATTAGAGGCGGTACTATAGGGGTTAGAGTTCGCTTATATTATATTATTAATATAATTTATCCTTCTCTTTACTATTAATTAGAGGGCGGCGGACCGTCCTAATATTAAAATAGTTGTTTAATAGGAATTGGTACCTTATAATTAAATTAACTAAAATTAGTAGGAATTAGTATATAATTATAAAATTACTATTACTAAATTAGCGGTTGCTATTAAATTAGCGGCTACTATTAAATTTGGGGATGGGGAGATAGGGAGGGTACTAAAGCTTTCTATAAGGGAATTAGAAGGTAAAAGGGAAAGGGTAAAGGAAAGGGAGGGGGTACTATAGTAGTTAGAGCCGTTATTAGCAGCGCTTATAGTATTAATATTCTTTATAAAGCGATATTTTTTATAAAGTTTTAATAAAATACTTTAAAATCTATTCGAATAAACGATACTTCCTTTCTTATTAATTCTTACGTTGCCGCTCGTTAAGTACTTCCTTTATTGCCTTTACTTCTACCGCGGGGCTATTTTTGGCGGCGAAGTATAGAAGCTAATACTTTCCCCCTTATATTTCGTAGTATTATCCGGCGAGGGCCCGCCTTATCTTCGTCGTAAGAAAGTATATAGTTGTTATTATATCGATCGCGGTCGATAAATGCGGTAGGTTAGGTAGGTAAGGTTTAATTATCTTTTAGATTACGCGGTTCGTAAATTTCCGGGTTTATAAGATTACGCCCCGTTATTTTATATATATATTTTATAAAGTCTGGGTCGGGGATAATTATTTTACGTCGGCGGCTAAGTAAGGCAATAGGGTTTTAGATTGTATAAGTATAGTATTTAGCTTCTATTATTGAATTATTTAATTATTAATATATATTTACGTCCTCCTTAAATAACGCTAATAGTAGATCTATTTATAGTAGTTTTAATATAAAGTATTTATAAGGGAGGTTATATTACGTAGTAAATTCCCCTTTATACGTAACGTTTAAATTTTAATTTAAATTTCGAAGCTAATTGTTATAAATATAATGGTATTAATACTAAAGAAGTTTGAGGGTATATAATATAATTTATATAAATAATTAATTATTTTTATAGGTGTATTTATTTATATAATAATAAAAAATAGTATTTTTACTTACTTTTAATACTAAATCTTCAAATATCTTTACTTTCTTATACTTAAATAAAACTTCTTATTTCGCTTTAGTATATTTAGACTTGAATTCCTATTGTTATAAGCGGTAGGTAGACCGTATATATTTATATAATTGATCTAGCGACGAGAAACGGTTTTTGAGGAGGCGTTTAATAATTTTATATATAGATTCGATTCGGCTAGTTGCTTTAATACTATAATTTCTATACTTCGAAATTACGTAATTACTAAATTCGTTAATTTATAGGAGGTAATATTTATAAAGGTATAAAAAGAGTATTATAATAAACGACGGTTAATTAATAGTAAAATAAAAAAAATACGAGTGAAAAAAGTATATAATTTATTATAGAGGGGGGGAACTTACGGATTTACTGCCTAAATTCGTTAACTATTAATTACTATACCCTTTTAAAATAACTTTTGTTATTAATGTAAATTATTTACTTCTATACTTTTTGAAACCCTTTATAAAAGTCTTAATAAAATCGACGAATTAAATTAAAAGTAGGGATATTACGGTTGTATAGAATAATAATTTTAGTTGGCGGTTTATTAATTTATTTTGCGAATTCTTTACTTATCGTTTGGCTATTATATAAGGATAGTAGCGATAGTAGTATTTTCGATTTCTTTTGGGTCGTCCTCTTCTAGGTTATCGTCGAAATATTTATTAGGTTTACTATCTTTAATAATAGTAGCGGGGTTATAATATAATAGAGGATTAGGCCTATTACTATTTAAATCCCGAATAGTTAGTAGGGGATTTAGTAAATTAATACCGGGGATTAGTTTAGCGCCCCCTAATTAAACCTATTTCTTTTTAATATAATAGTTTACGTTTTTTATAATGTATTAAATATATAATTAATATAGGACGTTTAAGTAAATAGCGATAGTAGCCTTTTTAAATCCTTTATTAAAATCGCTAATAATTATATTTGGGTTAGTAATTTCGTAATCCTCTTAGAGCTTCTTTAAGTAATTAAACTACTATTTAAAGTCTTCCTAATTTTTTTTATTCGAGAGACCGAAGTTAACGTTAAAGTTATAATTTAGCGTATTAATATTAATTATATTGAAGAGGGGAAGGTTAAAGCAATTAATTTATATAAAAAAAAAGGGAATTAATATAGACTCCTATATAGGGGATGGAATTACTTAGAATTTAAATAGTAGATGGATTTATTTATATAATAATAAAAGAGTATATAAAAGTACTAGATTTACTATTTACTTTATATATATTATCGATTAATAATATATAGGGATTTTTCTTCTATATTTCAATATATTAATCGAAAATCTAGAATATATATATAACCTTATTACTATTATTATACTTAACGAAATATTCGATACTATAGAAATTCTTATATTATTCTAGCAAATTAATAAGTATTTTAATCGAAATATAAGGATTATACTTTATACGACGAATATACTATTAAATATTTAATACCTCTTTAGCTGTAATAGGGATTCGAAGATTACGTAACTCTTTAAATAAATTATTACGGTTAATATATTAAATAGTAGCGGCATTTTTTTCGTTTACGTTGTCGTAATCTAATGTTCTATTAAAGTAATAAGCAATTTAACGGGTAATTATTCTAACGATATTAAATAACTATTCGATAATAATATTAATAGCTTCTTTATAATTATAATATACTTATTATCGATAAAATAAATTGCCGGCGAAGTTGGCAATATTAATATTGTAATTATAGGAATTATTAATCTTTTTAGTAAACTATTAATTGCCCTGCCTTTTCCGTAATACGATTTTTATTTAATAAGGATAATTGAAGCGTTTTAAAATAGTATTTCGAATACTTTACCTAATTACTATATAAATACGGCTGTATATATAACGATAATTAATATATTTAATAATAGCCTTATCCCCTTTTTTCCTACTTTTAGTATTACTATATAATATAATTATAAAGCTTTACTATATATAGTAATTTTATAGTATATTAAAAGTAGCAATTATATTATCGTAGCTAAATAATATAAATAGTAGCCTTACTAATTAGGTAACGTACTCGCTAGGGGATAGTAATTGTATTATTAATTTCAATTTCAATTTTAATCGTTGGCGGGGGCGACGGCGGATTAATAGCGATTAGATTTCGGTAAGGGGAATTGTATTCCGTTTAAGAATAATTATTCAAATTAGAATTAATGGTATTTTAGTTGGGGATTCTGGTAAAGTCCCGTTAGTACTAATTATTTCGCGTCGGATATAAAGTTGACTTACTAAGTTAAATACGAATAGGGTATGCGAAAATATAGCGACCGATAAATATAATACAATATAGCGAGTTCGATAATATTCTACGAAATAACGATAAAAATAACGAAATAATTATTCAAAAAATTGTATAGCGGTAGAGTAAAGTCTAGCAATAGTTTTATTTAATTATACAAAACTAACGATCGTTAATAGACTACGCAATAGTAGCGGCGGTTAGGCAACGGTATGTTAATTGGCTAAGTATAGTGTGGTGTGCTGGCTTACTCAGCGATAAAATGTGGGGGGGGACTAGCCAGGGAGCATTTCGGGACTAGCCAGCTAGCCTTTTTCGAAATCCAACGCCTTCGATAAGAGCACGTTCCGACAGTTAGGGCGGTGAAGCAAGAGGTTGGATCTTGTGTTACCGCACCGGTTGGATGGCGTTGGATGTCAGAGAGATGGCTGCTCCCATCCAACAGAGGGTGGGTAGTGTCACTATCTCGAAGAAGAGTAAGGGCCCCCAATATCAAAAACAGACATCCCGAAGGCCCCTATCCATTTCACCTCGGCTCGTGACGAATTCGAGCCCACATTTCCAGTTGTCTTTTTGTGAGCCTCATGTTGCTTCGTTGTTCGGAGGCAACCGAATCAAGTGCCGATCCTAGTGAATTTGCACCTGAGGCGCGAGAAGCAAGCGTTTCTTGGCAGAGTTGTTTCAACAACTTGAAAGGCCCATTGGGTGAACTACACGCTACCCATCTGGTCACGCCTGACTGTCGGGCTCAGGAAAAAGAGTTTGATATCGCGGGCCCCGAGACAAACCGGCCCTTGTGTGCGCTTGGCTGTGATAGTCCTTTTGGCAAGGCGACAAAGTTGGCAGAAGCAGCTTTTTGGCGATGAAGTGGTTGGCAAAGGCATGGGAGGAGACGTTAAGCGTGCGGCTCGCATGGCCTGACTTGTGCATAACACTGCATTCATCCATGCCAAAGCAGGAAAGGTCGGTCTTGTCGGGGGAGGATCGACATGTAGTGTTGCGCATTCCGGGACGGATTTGGCGATTCCCAGTCATTTTGACTCCCTGTGGTTGGACCCGACCCCTCCTCATTAGCCCTATGGACCCTTGGTGCAATGGCTGCATGAGAATCTCGGTCGCTGTCCGATGGCATACGATTGCGATGGCGTGGATGGATTCCAATGAGGGATTAAGAAAGGCCACGGGGTCCAATGTGCACGTATCATGGGAATAGCAGAATAGTTTGTGATATGATAGTCGTTGTTGTCGGTGCCCTCCAACATGGGGAACATGGGGAAACTCGAGATGCTCGGTGACAAGCGTGGTGAAGCCATCAGGATCGGAGACCGGCCAGAGGAGATCATGAGCCCAAAGTCGAAGCGCTGACACACCCAGGACGCCTAAACGAGATATCAAGCATTCAGCCCAAACTTCAATGAAGTTTAACTTGCCGGTATTGAACCTGCTGAGGTCCTTAGTCCTTTTGATGTCGCACCGCATATGTTATGCGCTTGAGGTTATTTTATGATTTGCGACTACCGAATGTAGAACAACGTGAAGATGCAGAGAACGAAGTTGTGAAAGTGAGAAATGACATGGCAGGTTTGAGATGTGCCGTTGTTGCAATGGTGTTGGTGAATGTTCATGATACTTGTGTTGACCAGGTGCAGGTGAGCCAAAGGCCAGGCAGCCGTTTTTCAACTTCGCAAAACGGAGCCAGTGGGAGCTTGGTCAGCTTCGCCGTCGCTCTGTTCGGAAGGTGGTTTGTGCTCCGCTGTCGGCGGAACGATGACATGGGCGTGTGTCGAACAATGTGGATGTGTTTTGGACGAAAGCTTCGATAGACCGATAAAACTGATTTCTCGTGGTCTTGGCGCGCAAAATGTTAAGTCGGTGTGTCGTCTCCTTTTTTGTTGCATCATCGAAGAACGGGAGTTTCCGCAGAGCCAAGAACCATCCCGAGCGTGCCCGACGTCAAGGCTCTTTCTTTGCCAAGCTCCCTCTAAAGCTCTCGGAGAACGGGCCCCGCACAAACATTATTCCTTGTTCCCGGATCCCGGCTAAGCGAATTTGAGGTCGGTACTCCATACTAGCATTGGGCCATTGGCAAAACTGCTTGACGACGGAACGACCGATCGCGACAACGACGACGGCCTGCCCTCAGTTGAGACCGCATATCACCATGAACTCCCTCCGTATTGCTCGTGCCGCCCTCCGGGTGCGCCCCACTGCCGTCCGCGCTCCCCTCCAGCGCAGAGGCTATGCTGAGGCCGTCGCCGACAAGGCATGTTGATGTTCCAGAAAAGTCCCAAGCTCCCGTATCGTTATCATAGCTCTAACTGTTGTCGCATGTCATGTAGATCAAGCTCAGCCTTTCCCTCCCTCACCAGGTACGGCTGCGACCATGTCCGATCGATGCTCGACTGCGCCCATCAGATGCCACCTTGACATGTGCCTGAGAATGCCATCATGGTCCAGCACCGTGCTGACGAGTTATTGCCGCATATAGGCCATCTACAAGTCCCAGGATGTCGTCCAGGTCAACATGGCCGCCGTCTCCGGTGAGATGGGTGTCCTCGCCAACCACGTTCCCTCCATCGAGCAGCTGAAGCCCGGCCTTGTCGAGGTTATCGAGGAGAGCGGCAGCAACAAGCAGTACTTCCGTACGTCATAGTCCTCCGCAAACACAGCTGCAGCGGCAGCACCAACAACAGATTACGCCCATATCAAGAGTACCCTTTGGGCTTACACGAGGTGTTATAGTTTCCGGTGGCTTTGCCGTTGTCCAGCCCGGCTCCAAGCTCAGCATCAACGCCGTTGAGGGTTACGCCCTTGAGGATTTCAGCGCCGAGGCCGTTCGTGCCCAGATTGCCGAGGCCCAGAAGATTGTCAGCGGCGGTGGTAGCCAGCAGGACATCGCTGAGGCCCAGGTTGAGCTCGAGGTAAGTTCAGGAGACGGACAGTTGGGTGCGGTTCCGCCGTATGTGTTGTTACTAACAAGATGACGTAGGTCCTCGAGTCCCTCCAGGCCGTTCTCAAATAGATGTGTCATCATCCTTAATCCTACCTCATTGTAGCATACACCGAGATTCCCTATCTTAGTTAAGGAGAGACCGTTTGAACATGCTGCTTTGAGTGTGCACAGATATTGTCTGTTCTAAGGCACTAGTGATCGGTCATCGTGACTGCCGCGACTGAGACATCTGATTAACTGATTTTGAGGAAGGCAGGAACTTGGGTCTCATGAACTACTTCCGCTTGGAAGGGTAAAGTACCTTGGCTCTTACGAACTGACTACCGACAACACAACGTCCAACTCCCCGCTACAACCTCCACACCTTGCGCCGATTATCTCCACTACCTCAACGCCGATTACCACCACCATCACCC
The DNA here is from genome assembly GCA_030685235.1 of Copromyces sp. CBS 386.78. Taxonomy (NCBI): domain Eukaryota; kingdom Fungi; phylum Ascomycota; class Sordariomycetes; order Sordariales; family Sordariaceae; genus Copromyces; species Copromyces sp. CBS 386.78. The sequence continues at coordinate 147,369 of MU839092.1, forward strand.
TCTCCCTACGTAACCTACGATGGACATTGTTAACCAACCTCTTACCCGACCTGGCGTTCATTTTGTCGCACTCAGCAACTGAAAGCGGCACAGCCCTCGAAGACGCCCATTTATACCCTACGACACCCTCACAAGTCACAACCGATTCCGCACAGACGCAACTCAAACTTGTGTCGTTGCCGTTCTGGTCTTTGAAAGGCGCAGGACGGGACATCCGGAGCGGTGATACTATGCAACACGACCGAAAGAGCGAGCATGTACGTTTTCGCACAAACAGACTTGACCTCTAGACCTAATTTTTGCTGCATCCTGGCACCAGTTTCGGACAATCAGATGACCATACACTACTTGATTCTACCTACGTCTAATCAGTAACTTTGCAATTATAGTTTGGCTGGGGGCGCAAGTCTGCCGCCGACGCGTGTTTCGTACAGCCAGCAACACACAAGAGGACAATCGACCCGGGAGACAGCCCAATCGACTTCAGGAACCACGCATTCTGGGACAAGTCCTGGCAAAACCGTCCCAAGGACAGTCCCAAAGTGTCGCCTCAGTATCGAACATTCTACTCGCCGGAAATGTTCAACCCACGATCAAAAACTAACACCCCCAAAAATCGCGAAGGCAACCCCTCGCCGGGTTATCACTGGATTCAAGAAGCGCCTGTCCCGTCTTCCAGGTCAGCTGGCAATCGTGCGGGACCAGTTGCCAAACCGTCGCCAGCCAGCCATCATCGCATGACCGCGAGGCAGCTGTTTGACCAGTACGGTATAACACCACCTCCCGGCTAGTTATCGGACAAGGGGGACGAAGACGTCGAAGAAGACGAATCAGCCATCAAAGAGCGTCACGACGAACTCCGCGCCGAAGGCGTCGACATGTCGGTAGTCCGGAGGTTCTGGAGAATATTTCATTGCCATATGTGTGGCGGTAATGTCAAGGCACAACTGTATTGTCCCTCTTGCGGTCACCCCTTTTGTCAAAATTGCCAGCGGGAAGTCGTTGCGGAGGAAAATGTCACAAAAGTGGTCACATCATCCCAGGCTCTTGACCCTTTTCAGTCGGTTAATCCTAGTCCTAACACCGTGAAGCCCCCCATGCCTACGGAGAAGCCGATCAAGGGAACTTTCGAGCCAGATCCGGTATCTGATGAAAGACAAGCAGTAACATCGTCCGCAGCGAGTGAGGCAGTGATGACAAACGTGCAGAGTCATGCCATTGGAAAGAGGGAATCAGTGGTGAGCATTTGAAATTCTCGTCCTTTTGATGTTTTGTTTGGCATGGCCTGCGCCGATCCCCCAGCGAAGTTCCGCCGACTTTCCTCCTTTTCTCCCGTACAGAATCAGAATGTCACTTTGCACACTCACATACATGGTCTAACAGGATGACTGACCAACTGTTTAAAGAAGAGCAACCGCTTTGTGGTCGCCGACCGGAATGCCAGAACGGCAATCTCTGATTCACGAGCCTCGACAGCCGAACCCACATTGGTGTCATCACCAGAAGCTTATACACTTGCACAAGCCGGAAATGCCAGTCAAGATTCCGCAGGTTCTCACGAAGTAGGACGTCGCAAAAGATCCTCCAACGTGCAAAATGGAACAGGGCTAACAAGCCCGCCTGAGCCTAAAGGCAGACCATCATCGCGTCGGCGTGCCTTCGAGGAGTTCAGCCAGGCCATCACCAAGTACACCGGCAGAACACCCACACCGAACATATCTTCATCTGTTCGCAGTGTACGAGACACCCATAGCGTGTCATCGGAAGAGACTCGGGATACCCTTGAAACTTTTTCACCGTCCCCCGTACACCTGCCTTTACCTCAACCACTTTTCCTTACTCGTACAATGGCCAGCGATGTCAGAAAGACGCCTGATACGAGTAGGGGGATCTCACCACCAAAACTGGTAGCTGATGTATCGCCGTATCCTCCTCTGCCCGCTCCCCATGTTCATAGGATGAGGCCTGCTCAACCTGCTGTGGCAAGACAGTTCTCAGCAGTGAAACGACAGGCTAGAAAACTCGCGAATGGACCAAGCTCACGGGCATCGGAGGAATCTCCAGGAGCGGACGTCGAGACCGTAAAAAGTACCAACGCTAGTAGTGGTAATACTGCCACTCGGTACTATATGCCCAAGGTGAAGGTGTCCAGTCCACCGCTATGGCTCAAGTTCCCGTCGATGAGAACAGGCGGCAATGCCCAGCGGACAAAGGGAACCGAACCTCCTGGAGGTAGCACTCGTACTGGAAGTGTGGCCAGTACGGCTACAACTATGACCATCATGACTGGCGACAGTGGACGAACATGTGCTTCTGTCGGCAGTCATGCCATTAAGGGCATACCAACACCTGAAACCGTTATTAACCCATATTTTCCTCAGCTTGACCAGCAAGAGCAACATGCTGTAAAGCAAGGCCAGGAGTCGCGTCACGGTGTTCATGAGCGACAAGGAGAGCACCGGGATTATCAACATAGCGGTAATTTCCATGAACAGACAACACAACATAAGCACGCCCGAAAGGTCAGCCGCAAAGTTAGCGAGGATCTGAAGGCGCGGATTCTCAGTTTACCGGTATCTGAACAGGCCTCCAAGTCAAGCAAGGGGAACCGGAATCTGCTTCAAGCAGACAGCAGGAGCGGCAACAAGGCTGGACTGGCCACAGTCATCAACCGAATTTCAGAAATGCAGTCCGACCGTTCTCTATATTCACGTCCCTCTGCGGATTCAGGCCGTTCTACACCTTCAACCATTCGCAGCCTAGTCACAACTCCGAAAATACAGCCGAGTAGAACGCTTACTCCAAGCTCAGGAAAAGGTGCAAAACGCGCTGGGGGCGATAGACGTCATAGCCAAAACCGAACGCCGACGCCAGCAACCGCACGTTCGTCTGGCGGTCATAGCCAACAGTGGCTAAAGCAACAGCAACAGCAACGATCATCAATACATTCGGCTCGGCAGCCAACCGGACAAAGAGCAAAACGCTCTCAAGCTCCTTCACCAGTTGACTCTATAGGCCATCCGCGTCACAGTGCTGCTATAGGCTTGTCATCCCTTCCCTCGCCCTCATCGGGGACATCCTATCAGTCTCGTGATATCATCTTAGACAGGAAAGAACGCAGCAGCCACAGAGCAACAACCAGAAGGGAGAGTGAGACGGCACCTTTGCTTGACTCCAATGTTACTTCTACCTCCACTGCTAAGACGATAGGCAACAGGCCACCACCGAAGAGAAAAACCCCGATTGCGTCGTCTGCTGATATCCATGATCACCGTAGTGGTCTTCGTCGGGCTGGCCGAGAGAGGACGAGCTCTGACGACGAGACGCCGCCGAATGAAGGCCATCACGAACACAGATCGTCATCATCACCACCACCACCACCACCACCACAAGAGATTGTAAGGCAAGAAGAAGGGTCGTCGGAAGAGGAAACTGGTTGTCACCATGACCCAGCTCAAGGTATCCAGGGATTGACAATCGTGTTGCACCTCAAGGGAAAGGAAGACTTGGTCATCAGTACGGATCTGACTCGCGAGGGTTCAGGCGCCGATGGTGCTAGTAGTGTGACTGTGAGTCTCTCTCCTATTGTTCCTCTGTCGCCGCAGTCTCCGAATTCTGGTCACAGGGTAGCTTCACTTTTTAGAATTCTATGACGGCTGGGTAGGAAATCAAGGTGTTTGGGTCGGGAGAAGAAGAAAGGTAGTGATGGGACAGAGACTATCATTTTAGGGATTAGACTTAATCAGTAGTGAAACACATCGTCGATATCTCTTTCAAAAGTCTTGTTTCTGTCTTTCCCAGTTGACGATGGAAATACCACCACACCGTACCTGTCTACAGCCCGTATCTCTCCCTCTCTTCGGTAATGTTGTAAAATATCCAAATACGGTACCAACAAATGATAATGCTTTTCGCCTGCTGTGTTCTAAGTCAATTGTTGAGGTCACTCGTCGCTGCCAAAAGAAGTGGAAGCTAGATAGCTGCAACAACCAGCGATGTCCGCAAGTCCGCTAGCCAAGCACGGACCAACCGGACGATGCGCTAGTTGCAGGAAGCGTTCGCGCTTGCCAACGAACACTGAACGCCAACTGACACTTCACATGCTCCCCGGGAAGGAACTGACGACCCTCGTCCGACATCGATTGACGAACAAGAGAAGGAGAAACACGTGGAAAGTCGACAGGCTCGGACTGTTCGTCAAGAAGCATTACTAGCGGAACAGTAAACACCACAACAAGCGACTGATTCAGCGACGACCACTCATCAGACACCGGACATTCGAACAAGTCTCAAAGAGAGATATCGGAGCTATTCAAAAAGATCCAACCACTCATCTTCGCCCAGCAAATCACGACCCAAACCAACCCGACACCAGTTTGTTCTATCTTACATACTTCCGTCCTTCCCTGTTCCCTGAAGAGCTGAAGATGATAGACCGGAAGCCATTAGTACTCGACAACACTGCCCTAGCAGCAATACAAAACGTCACCCCCTCGCAATGGTGCCAAGCATATTACCTTTTTGCCGCCGGCGCGGTGGTGGCTGTCGCTGCTATGCCCAAGGAGGTGAGGAGGTTGTTGGTTGATTATGGGGCTAGGAAGTCGAAGCCTACTGAGGTGTCTCAGTCCTCTCAGTCTCAGTCTAGATCTGAATCTGAGGGGAAAGGGAAGCACGACAACGATACCAGCGGAGAAGCTAAAGCCAAGGGCAAGGTAGACAGAAATGGTGGTGGTAACTGGTTACTCTCACTAATCAACACACTCACTTCCTACGGCCAAGTTCCTCATTCATGGTTCATCACGTTTTACGTGGCGTCCGTGGCGTGCTCCTTGTTATGGCTTTGGCAGTTTGCTGTTGATGGGGGGTTGCTGAGGGTGGTTGCTTCTAGTCAATTCACTCAAGCCCAAGCCTCTCCGGCGGAGGGTGGAGGAGGAGAAGCGTCCGACTCTTCAGTTACCGCTGGCCAAGTCGGCCTGGCTTGGACGATGATGTTCCTCCAGGGAAGCAGGCGGCTGTACGAAGACTCGTTGGTGCACGGAAAGTCCAAATCTACCATGTGGATCGTGCACTGGGTTTTGGGGTTGAGTTACTATCTGGTTACCAGCGTGGCTGTTTGGGTTGAGGGATCTGGTAAGGTGTCCATGGGCGTTTTGTTTTTGAGTACGTTCCTGGTGTTAACATAAGTGTTCTAGGGGCCATACTGGATTACCAATGCACAGGAGCCACCAACTATGGCATGCCATTGTCCAAGACGCTGGTTGCCATCGCCATGTTCCTCTACGCTTCGATCAACCAGTACAGTTGTCACAGACATCTCGCGGGGTTGAAGAAGTATTCCCTTCCCGAACTGGGGCTGTTCCGCTACCTAATATGTCCTCACTATTTCTGCGAATGCCTGGTCTATCTCTCACTCGCGATCGTTGCCGCTCCTAAGGGAGAACTGCTCAACAAGACACTCTTGTGCGCTTTGGCGTTTGTGGTGGTCAACCTTGGGGTGACGGCTTCAGGAACACGTAAGTGGTACGCCGAGAAGTTTGGGAGCAAGGCGGTGGAAACGAAGTGGAACATGATACCCTTCGTTTGCTGATCGTTTTCTTTCTTCATTTGTTTTGTTCCCATCTCAAGGGCGACGGTTAAACATGGGACCGAGCTTGCTCCCCAGCTTGGAAACTTTCAAGACATCACGATACGTGAGGCTGACCCGAATTCCTCTCTGGTTGTCCCCATTCTCGTACAGCGATGGCTTGCGCAGGAGACCCCAGTTTGCAATGGTTCGCTCCGACATGTTCACGTCGGCCGAAAGGGGGTCAATGCCATGAAGGTATTCAGTGTACAGGTCCGCGGTAGTGATCAACAGGCTGCGCGGTTCCTGGAGGATCCTCCACACGGGCTCCGGGTCAATGGCCCCGTCTTCTTTGGACTTGTAGAGGTTGAGACACAGACTAGACCCTAGACTCACGGTGCAGACCACGGGGTAGTATGCCGCCCCGTCCTTGTGCGGCATGATGCCCGTGTTGGGAGGATATTCGTTAATAAGGACATGGTTGGGTCGGCCGTGGGGGCTATCCGCAAAGATGTGCTGCTGCTTCTTCTCTTTGTCACCGTCGCTGCTATCGGGTGAGGCCGGCGATACTGGGGCCGAGAGTAAACGCGAGATGATGGGCTCTTCCAGCCAGTCTGGTAGTGGTTGGCCATCTAGCAGGGTATTTTTAACCAGATCCGAGGGCCATGTTTGAAGTCGGCGATGGGCGAGTTGACGCCATCTCGCCTTGGGCGCTCTCTCAAACTTTTTTTTTTTTACCCGTCATGGTGATTAGAGAATGCAGAGGGAGCCAGGGAACGACTTGCTAATCATAATGATACCTTTTCAAGAATCTGCTGTTCCTCCTCTTCACTGATAAAATCCGCGATGTAGTAGGCCGAGGGCGGTAGGGCTGATATACGGTTCGCCTCGAGGGAAGGCGGAAGATTGACCTGGGAGGACGCCATTGTATCGTCGTTGTCGGCCAGTGCTTGACGGTATTCGTTTGCGCTTTGATGTTGAGGGTGAGGCTCTAGGCAGCGATGGGGAGCGACGATCGATGGACGGTCGAATGGGCAGTGGTCGTGGATGTGATTAGTCGAGTCGTTGGCATCAGTTTCATTGGCAACGAATCATGGACTCGAGATGGCGTGGATGGCTTGGAAGTGTCTGCGTCATCAGCACCATTGATAGCAGGGGGTTGCGTGTCTGTTTTTGGTGTGTCTTTGAGGGCCTCCACTGTGCCCAGGTGGGTCGTTCAGGAAATGCCCGCGTGCCCGGGCCCGCGAAGAGAAAAGGCGGGGCCGAGCCATCCAAAAGCCTTGGCTCCCGTTGACAAAGCAGACCGCCGTAGTCTGGACTTTTTGCAGAGTCAAACCCCCAACCACGCCAAGGTTTGAAGAAGGGAAATCCGAGTGTCGAGAGAAGCATCAAGGCCGACCGGGCGGCGATATCTCGGTCATTCCCAAGACAGGCTCCCCCTCGCTCTTCCAGCCATCAACGGGCAAAGCAGCAGGGCGCGCCCAAGGACCAAGTCAGGCTGTGAAACCTCGGGAAACATCCATCACTGGCAACACACAGTAAAAGCGATCAGGGCAAGCATTGGACGGGATTGCTGATCCAAACAAATGCAATGCCGCCACCGCCCGTCTGACGGTGAAATGGGAATCGACCCCCCGGGGTTACCGCTGCAACGCACCTTTTCCGTGTCAGGCAGGCAGGCTCAGGCAAAGTCTCGCAAGTTTGGCCAAATGACAAAAAGTCATTACGCAGTCGAGGCAGTATAGTCTCGGCTCGTATGGCCTGGGAATAGCGGCGGAATAAGGAAAGAGTCGTCCACTCCTCAACAGGGGATTAATCATGGCATCGGATAGGATCAGGGTCGCAACATGAACGAGTCCCATTCTGAAACCTCTCCTCCGTATCTTGATGCCGAACATCACCAACCACCGCATGGGTAGCGATGATTTCCAACATCCCATCTCCCCCCCCCAAAACGGGACACTGCGTACGGACGGCAACCTAAGTCTAAGCTGAGACTGTCACCATGACTGACGGTCAAGGAAATTGGAGAAAGCTGATGCAGTGCTGCATTTCTGCGCTGCTGCTGCAGCACCGAGGCAGTGAGGCAGTGAGGCAGAAAGGCAGAAACAACACACTCTGTTCACAACACTCGGCACTGCGACCCTATCAAAGTCGATTGTGAGGTGTTGTGAAAACCAAAGAGGCCAGGGTCTCCATCCGCCCCTGGACGTGCATTGGATTTGCAGCACCCACAGGGGGTTAGCCAATCAGCGCTGAGGGTGGCGATCATACTTGGGGAGTTGTCCTCTCTTTCCCCGACAAGACGAGAGCGGCGAGAGGTGAACATCAGCAGTAGCAGCAGCAGCAGCCAGGCCGCAGCACCTTGCACCAAGCAATCCGCGGAAAGAGGAAAAGGAGTCGGCCATTCATTCGTTCTTTCCTTGGTGGTTCCAGGTTGTCTTGGTGAGAAAGTCCGTGGACCGTGGTTGGTGCCGCCGAGTGGTGAGTGTCGGGTCGAGTGTCCACTATCCCTCTAGGGCTCCCCCCATTCTCCTCCGAATGATGGTATCGTGGACCCCAGAAATGGAACTTGGGACTTGTCAACCGCTGTCGTGGCTCAAATCCCGTCTCAGCTTTCCGTTGCATCGGAGGAAGAAGAGGGAGCGACCGGAGATGGACGGGCTTTTTAGCTTCAATTCGGTCTCTGGAGAGCCCGATTCCACATGGTCCCGTTGTTCGCACCGCAATGCCCGCAGTGGCGGTCACACACTCCAAACACCGCCCCTAGATAGGCCGGGAAGTAGCCGGTTGTCAGCCAGCCAGCATCCAGCCGGCCAGCAGTACCAACACCTCTTTCCGAAACTGAGATTGAAGGGGAATAATTGCGTGTGCTCCTGCCTTGACCATCGAGTTTCATTCGCTCTACATTTCCAAACGCAGGCTTCAATCCATCGCTTTCACTGCACCGAACGTATATCGATTTTACTACCTCCGTGTCCAACTCAATTCCAAGTTCCATCCGCTCGGATTTGTAATCTCCTGTTTTCCACATCAACGAACGGCTCGCAGTTTGCGTACTTTTCGTCATTGAAGCTGGACTCGGGAATTCAAGATCGGATTTAGCGTGTCTCTCTGTTGTTGTTACCATTATACCGTTCCTGACCCTCCCGTATCTTTTTTGCCCATTATCCAGGGGCGTTCAGTCTGCGGTCACGTCTTCCAAGTTCCATTTGTCGGGTCCCTCATTTCTCAGGAGTTCAGAGATACGGATCCATCCTTGACTGCTGGCAATTGGCATTGGCATTGGCATTGGTATTGGCACTCAACCCCCCAAAAAGTCAAGAAAAAGTAGGTACCTGCGCAGCTACCTGCCTGACCTTGCCTACCTTGTCTACTACCTTGCCTACCGCTGTTCTCTGGGGCGGCTGTGCGGTAGCGGATTCCCCGTCATCTAGGATTGCCGTCTCGACTCTCCCGTTCCAGTTCCAGTTCCCGTTCCAGTTCCTCTCTTCCAGTTTCATTCCCGCCTTGTCACGCCCTTCGTCGTCTGCGCGAAACATCCAAAGCCCAGCCTACTCACCTCTGACACCCTCACCACCACACCCTCCCAGCGCTATTTACGACCAAATCACACAACCAACTGCGCATCGTTCTTGTCTTCAACCTCGACCTGCTCCCCCGTCGCCCACTCCGTCCCGATCTCCGGATCCTTCCCCCCCCTCCCCCAACTCTCTAAAGCCCCGGCCGAGCAGCGACCAGGATGGTGCAAAACGGTGTTTTGTCAACTCAGTAAATGACATGGATGCGCAGAATGCTGTCGAGCCCGCCTCCAAGAAGCCTGCTGTCAGAGCTGCTTCGCCCAAACGCCAGGGCAGCGATTCCGGTCAACCCAGGTCCTCCACCGTGATCCGAACATCATCGACGTCGACCACGCAGTCGACCAGTGCGAGATTCGACCCCATCTTCAGGAGCGACAAGAATGATAGAGATAACAAGCATCGCAACAACAACGCCAGCAACAGCAACAACAACAACAACAACAACAACAACGAGGACCACGACGACTCCTTGACGGTCGAGGGCAACAGCGACGCCGAAACCATTGTGCTGCCGGGAAAGGACGGCCACCACTCGCCCGTGAAAGTCCGCAAGCCCGTCACCAAACAACAAAACGATAACCGCAGTGATGACGACGATGTCGTCTCGTCGCACCGCAAGCGCGCTAACCACAGCAGCAGCAGACAGCAGCAGGACCGTGAGAGCGACCGAGGCGATCGTAGCGAAAAACCTGACAGGAGCGTCGCGGTCGCAGGCAATGGCCCCAACGGCTCCAATGAGGGCTCAGTGGGCTCCTCCTCACTGGGGGCCAAGAAGAGGAAGCTTCCCGACAAGGCAAAGGCCAAGGATGGATCGAGTGGATTGAGCTCTGCGCCAGAGTCCCCACCCCAGCGTCGTCGCCGCTCGTCCAACGGCCACTCAAAATCAGACTCCGAGCCCGCCCCGGTGGATTCCTTCTCCAAGCTGCCAGCACAGTCTACACAACAGGACAAGCCATTGCCGCCCAAATCGCTCGATAACAACAAAGTAGTGCCAAATAAGCGGAAGCACCCCAAGGCCGAATCTGACGACGAGGCAGAGCCTCCCAAGGTCCGCCGCCAGCGCACTTCAGGTTCTGGCCTCGACGCTTCCCGCAGACCCCATCCTCCTCCACCGAACAAGTCTTCCTCCCATCATGAACCTCACGCCTCCACACGAACCAGATCGGTTTCCCCCCACGCCCGAGCTCACCGTCGAAGCATCTCAACTCAGCTTCCTGGTCATACTGCCCACGGATTGAGCCTGAAAAAGCGCCGCGTCCCTGCCCCCCTCCATTCGACCGACTACTTCTCTGATGAGTCCTCGGAACGCGGAAGCCCTCATCCGCGCAGCTCCAAACTGCGCAGTCTCGCTACCCCGGCCGTTGCCGAATCCACACACTCGCCCGCCGGCAGAATGGCGCCGCACAAGAAGCATCTGGACGCCCACGGCCAGACCTTCCTCGCCCGAGCCTGTGCCAAGGGCGAATACAAAGTCGCCAAGCAGAGGTTGCAGGAACGGCCCGAGGACATTGACGTTGCCGACTATGCAGGAAACACTCCCCTCCAGATCGCTGCAATTAACGGTTTTGACGATATTGTGAAACTCCTTGTCGAAGCCGGCTGCAACCTCGATTGCCTTAATAACGAAAAGGACACACCGTTGATAGATGCAGTGGAGAACGGCCACTATGAAGTCGTCAAGATCCTGCTCGATGCCGGAGTGAACCCGCGCAAGGCCAATGCATATGGTGAGGAGCCTATCGACCGGGTGAACGAAGACCACGACAATGCCGACGACATCAAACGCGCCATCAACGAAGCAAAGCAGAGGATGGGTGAGCGTAGGCCGACATCTGAAGACCACCACTACGATCACGCAACCGATGCACGCTCATCTCACGGTCCAGACAGCCCTCGGCATTCACCTGCCTCCGCCTCAGTCAACCTGTCTAGTGGACGGCGTGCTGGTACCGTTCGGGCTACCAAGACCAGCAATCATCTCCTTTACATGCCCATGGATGACAAGACGCTTCGTGCAGCCGCTGCCAAGGGAGATGAGGAGACTGTCCTACGGATCCTTCAGGTCAGGGACGGTTTCGACGACCCTGAATCCATGGTTGCTGCGGCTCGTGGTGGTCACGATTTGGTCATGCAGTTACTGCTGGCTATCGGAGGAGCAAACCCTGATCCGCAACCCATTTCGACCAACGAATATGCGACACCAATTCTCGCCGCCATCGGCCAAGAAAACATCAAGGTCGTGAAGCTGCTTCTGGACCAAGCCAATTTCGATCCCACCAAAAAGTACAAGGGAGAGACTTACTATGAGATCGCCCGCAAGAGACGAGGTCCAAACTGGATACAAGAGGAAAACATGTTGAAGGAGGCATTCGACCAATATAAAAAGAAACCCGGTCCCAATGCAAAGAACCAGAGATCGTCAAATTCCCGGGAGACGGACCGCGAACCTAGGCGCACACGAACCGAGATCAAGGATGATACGCCAAAGTCCCATCGGAGAAGAGCTTCAAGCCCCGTCAAAGAATCCAAGAAAACGGGACCCCCGAAAGCCCCAGCTAGTCCTCGGGAGAAGAGGCGTTCGGATTCCATTGCCACTCGCCAGGAAGATGAAACGTCGCCCAAGCGCGGCCCTGGCAGGCCCAAGAAAGACGACAAGATTCCAACCATTGCTATTTCCGATCGCGAGGCATCACCTGCAGGGAGAGTCCCCGCCAAGGCCAAACGTGCGGCAGAACATGATGTTGCCGCTGCATCATCCGAAGGAGAAACGCCAAAGCCCCGCCGGAAGCTGATTTCAGGCAGGGAGCTCAAGGGTGAGCGTGAGAAGCAGCGTCGCGCCTCCGTCACGTCAAATGGCTCTTCATTTAGAGATCAGCCATCCAGTCCACGAGACGAGTGTGAAAAGCCTCAAATGATGGAGAAGTATCATGACCGGACGAAGGCTATCAGAAGGGACGAATCTCGTGACCGATTATCTGTTTCGGGTGAAAGTTCCAGCAAGCGACACCGGGCCAGTGCGACTCCGCCACACCCGGGGTCTCAAGAGAAGGATACGTCAGAAGTCCCTGCTAAGAAGAGACGGTTGGATGCTGAAGGCAAGGAAAGACGTCTCAAGCCCAACTCGGCGGAAGATCGCCACCTAAAGCCTTCTGTGTCCCGGGAATCGAGCCTTGCAGCACCACCTGACGGCAGAATTAGATCTCGCAGTAGAGATGACGAAGACCGGAGATCGACACCAAAGCCCAGGAAGTCAGAAGCTACCTCAGAGCATGTCCGTCATGAGTCCAGCAGGCCCACCATTTCCGAACCCAGTATCCGCGTCAAGTCTGAAGACGGGGATGTGGAAATGGGAGACGCAGATCAATCCGCTCAGGAAGAACCAACCCGGCAGGTGCATGAAAAACGGAAGCTTGATGAAATAAGAAAGAAGCAAGCGGAAATGGAGGCAGAAGCTCGCGAACTGAAGAGGAAGGAGGAGGAAAGAAGGCGCAAAGAGGAAGAAAGAGAGCGGAAACGCCTCGAGGAGGAGTCCAGGCGTGCTGCTGAAGAAGAAAGGCAACGCCTAGAAGATCTACGAAAACAGCGACAAGCGGAAGAGGATAGGAAACGTAGAGAGGAGGAGGAACGGAAACAGCGCGAGGAGGAGGAAACACGCGAACGTGAACGTGAGAGAGAGCGTGAGCGAAAAAGGAGGGAGGAGGAGGAGGAGCGGAGGAAGAGAGAGGCTGCAGAGAGGAAACGAAAGGAACAAGAGGAGGAGGAAAGGAAAAGACTAGAGCAGGAGGAGAAGGTCCGAAGAGAAGAGCTTGAGCGGGAAGCGGCTGATGAAGCACGCCGAAAGCGCGAGGAAGAACGCCGCAAGCGCGAGGAAGAGGAGCGCCAGGAAAAGGAACGTAAGGAGAGGGCGTTGCGGGAAGAGGCGGAACGAAAGCGTGTCGCTGCTAAGGAGGCGGAAGAACGACGAATCCGCCACGAGCAGGAGGTCATCCGCATCGCCAACTTACCTCCCGCGCTCCGGTGGTTGGAAGGGGCTGCAAATCCCAGAATCCAACAGATTGCGGAAAAGTTCAGCATCATGCAGGGAGTTCGGTACGACTGCATCGATCCACAGGCAACTGGGACGCCAGAAGGTAGAGAGCAGTGGTTGCTCAACACGCAGATTGCGCTGCTGCTGGGAGAGAAGGACCTGCGGCTCTCGAAATGTCAGTTCTCACCGCACCGGATTGAATATTACCCCCAAATACTGACCTTTGGGTGTAGACAACTCATGGACAAAAATACCGGCATCAAAAATTGCCAAGCGCGTGCTTTGGCAACTTGAGTCGGACCGCTATGCGCTGACATCTCCGAACCTTTATGACCTCGGCAAAGAGCTCCCTGGATACTACGACACTGACGACACGGATAGCATTGTGTACCGTGTGACGCAAAAGCTTCGCAGTGCTGCTTGGGAGAAGTTTGCGGCTTTGGACATGTTCTTTGTCAAGGTATGTTTCAGTCAAGTTTTCTGCAAATCATGAAATGAGGCGTATCAGCTAACCGTTTTGTCAGGCCTCGGACTTTTTGCGTATCATCCCTACGATGCCTCACCTACGGGACATTCGGCTCGTTATGGCCTATCGTGAGCTTCCGGAGAATGAATCGTACTTCAGCAACTTCCGTCCTTTGGAAAAGTGGAAGAACGACCCGGATGCGGGCCGAAACCATGGCTTTGCACCGGGGAGCAAATACTTTGTCAACGGCCAATTCATATGGGAAGAGAGGCCGAAGGTTGGTATGGTCAGCAAGATGCCTTTCGAGGAAGAAAGGGTTCCCCGCCGCGGCCTAGCACCTGTGAGACCGGATGATCCCGAGTACGCCGAACTCTGCAGGAAGCAAGGACTTGGGCATTTGTTGGGCGAGACTCATGGCTCGCACCTGCTGTCCAACGGCCACCGGTCAACATCCCCCATGAGCACGACTTCGTCTTCGAACCGTGTGAATGGAATCACATCGCCAAGGGCTAGGACTGTCAACGGGCACGCACATGGGCATCACCCAATATCGCCATCTTCAGAGACTGGACCCGCGCAAGCTCGTCCGCTGCTTAATGGTCATCACGGGATGCTCAGCGGCGACGAAGAGGATTAATGGATTACGATATTGTGTCAAGGGTTGTTACGATGTCAAGATCTACTGGGTTGTCAGGGATGAAATCATGTACGAATGCGTTACGCTCAAATCTTAGAGCTTCGCCTGTTTGTGTATTGAACAAGGTTGTCCAATGGGACAGGTCATGAGGAGGAGTCCAGCGGTCGATGGCAAACCAATCAGAGAAGTTGTGTAGAAAAGGATGGAAGTGATGGAGGGTAGGGGGTCTTGCCGACCCTACTTTTGCCCGTACCTTTAGCGTTCATGTTGCGGTATTATCATGCTATGGTGTACAAACACAGACAGAATTTGGCATGTTTTTGAAAGCTGTAAATGCGGACGTCAGTCAGCACGTTGTCCAGTCACCACTCAATGAATCCGGACCGAAAAGGGGGGAATTGAAGTCATGGAGCATCGAAATTCGCATGAATGGGGGTATGGATGGGATGGAGCTGTGGCGAATAGCTGTTGATTTGATGTGTGTTTGTTTGGGTGGTTTCGATTTATTGTGACTTGACGACATTGGACGAAAAAAAAGGGAAACAGACAGGCAAATGTGCGAGCATTGACGCCTGTTGTATGCTGTATATATCAAATAAGAGAAGACTGCCAAAAACCTGTAACACCATGCGAATTGTGCAGAGATGCCTCACAACACTGTATGAAGTGAAAACAGCCCGGACAGAGCGCCCCGCCGAGAGGAGGGCGAAGTAGCCAAAGGTCAGCCGGTGATATCAGTTGTCAGACTGGTAAACGATCGGGTACGGAGGGTCGGAGGCTCGGGGAAGGAAACGCGGGGGCCAAGCCCGGCCGGCCGGGGTGTTGGGGCGTTCGTGGGCCTGTGTGAGCACTGAGCAGGGCCGCCCGACGCTGCGGCGATTTTATCGCATCGGCGGGGCGCTGAAACCATGAAATTTGCCCCACCTTCAAAATTCCCAAGTTTAAACAATCAAGACAAGACAACCGCCAACTTGGAAACAACGGCGCTCCGTCCTGTCACGACTGAGCAACCTTATTCGCCCACCCATAGTACAGATACGCCATCGTGTGAGAGCTAGCAATCATGTCGACCACGGTGGACAAGGTGCGTATTCCCCCTTCGCATTCACGCTTTGAGAACATGTGGAACAGACAACTAACTGTGTATGCGCCCGCCGCGCCATGACAGATCAAAGAGGTCGAGGCCGAAGTGAGTCTTTACTGCCCCCGATAGCCCCCGATTTTCGAAACCTCCCCCGATCCCCGATACGATACGGCACCATCAGAGTGGACGAGGAGTTGGAAAGGCCAGAGACCAAGATGCGCTGGCTCCGGCGACACAGATGCAGACAGGCAAAGAGGCTGTTCAGAAGCCCTGGCATTGGAGCTGGAGGAGCACGACTTGGACGATGAGATGCCACCAACAAATTGCCCTCTCGGAAAGATGAACGAAACGGCGCGACAAGGACGAATCACGGCTAACGACATGTTTCTTTTTCCCCTCGATTAGATGGCCCGAACTCAAAAGAACAAGGCGACATCCTACCATATCGGGCAGCTGAAGGCCAAGCTCGCCAAGCTCAAGCGTGAGCTGCTCACGCCCTCGGGTGGTGGTGGCGGTGGTGCTGGTGCTGGTTTCGACGTCGCCAGAACCGGTGTGGCCTCGATCGGTTTCATCGGCTTCCCCTCGGTCGGAAAGAGTACGCTGATGAGCAAGCTGACGGGCCAGCACTCCGAGGCGGCCGCGTACGAATTCACCACGCTTACGAGTGTGCCGGGTCAGGTTACTTATAACGGTGGGTAGTCCGTTTTCTTGTTCTTCTTCTCCGGAGCGTCACATGTTTCCATACTAAACTGACATGCTACAATACATACAGGTGCCCCCCTACAAATCATTGATTTGCCCGGTATTATCGAGGGTGCCAAGGACGGCCGTGGTCGTGGTCGTCAGGTCATCGCCGTTGCCAAGACGTGCCATCTCATCTTCATCGTGCTGGACGTCAACAAGCCTTTGACCGACAAGCGCGTCATCGAGGCCGAGCTGGAGGGCTTCGGCATCCGCATCAACAAGGAGCCGCCCAACATCACGTTCAAGAAGAAGGACAAGGGCGGTCTGAACATCACCAGCACGGTGCCCCTTACGCACATCGACACCGACGAGATCCGCGCCGTCATGAGCGAGTATAAAATTTCGTCCGCCGACATCGCCATCCGCTGCGACGCCACCATTGATGATTTGATCGACGTGCTCGAGGCCAAGTCGCGCTCTTACATCCCTGTTATCTACGTCCTCAACAAGATCGATGCTATCTCCATTGAGGAGCTTGATCTGCTGTACCGTATTCCCAACTCGGTGCCTATCAGCTCCGAGCACGGCTGGAATATTGATGAGTTGATGGAGGCCATGTGGGAGAAGCTCAAGCTCGTGCGCGTGTACACAAAGCCCAAGGGCAAGATGCCGGATTATTCGGCTCCCGTTGTGTTGAGGAGCAATAGGTGCACGGTTGAGGATTTCGTAAGTTGCTCATCATCTACCTACCCAGTGTAGGAAAGAGAGGTTGTTGGGAGAAAACGAATAGGCTAGCTAACAGTTGATGAACCATCTAGTGTAACACCATCCACAAGACTATCGTGGATCAGTTCAAGGTTGCCATCGTGTACGGAAAGTCCGTCAAGCATCAGCCTCAGCGTGTTGGTCTCAGCCACGAGTTGGCTGATGAAGATATTGTCACCATCGTCAAGCGATAAAGGGTTTCCGTGAGGAATTATTCTTGACGATGTGTCGTGGATGTATACGAGATACGAGATACTCACACTACGGACTGGTGGCCCGGGTAACACACGTACACTCATGCCTGATCGATGACAACACACCTTCGAGCCGAACGCTGATTGTGCGTGGGAACGGTATGACGCACCAAAGGGTTAATCATCATCATCAGAGAGAGAGAGGGAGCTTACTCGGTCTTTGAGTGCCGAACGGGAAGCCAAATTGCTTCTTCTTCTTCTTCTTCTTCTTCTTCTTCTTCCACCGCTATACAAGCAGTTGTCCATTGACACACACTGGAGGCGTGAAGAGACATGGGGCAGATGAGGTTGAAAAGAGGGAGAAGGATTCGAAAAGGAATGGAGGATCAGAAAGGCTTCTATATAGGATAGGATCACTTCTAAATAGTCAAGATCACGACAGTAATGAAAACACATATTACCAAGTTCAGGTTGTCCATCTGGTGCTGAAGCGTTGGCTACACTGAATAACAGTGTCAGGTTTAAGTTGACCATCAGAGGATGGTGTACCGGAGACTGAACATGAACAGTGACACGGGCCATCAGTATAAGGAAGAGTGTCCTTCTAATACTATGTTTGAGGTCTTTACAGCTCAAAGTTTGAGATTTTTCAAGTTGGTTTCAGATCGTCAAGACTATAAAAGAAATGTACAAGGTCGACCAAATCAGTACGTCAACTATACCGTCACTCACTCTTCACCTTTTGATTTCTCCCTTCACTTTCGAGTCACATCCTCTGTTTTCATACAGGTGTAACGACTAACGAGATAGACACTAACGCACAAACAACATTCTCCTTGACCACGCAATCTTTCTGTTGCTGCTTTATTTATGGTTTCCAAATGAGCAAACTAAAGAGCGGTAGGACGTAAAGCGAACTGTTTACCCAAGCAGCAAGCCGAAGCTCTATAAGCAGTTCTTTCGGAAAGTGACCCCAATGCCAGTGTTATATGGGGTTCGCGGCTGCTAGGTAATAAATTCCGCCGCTCTCCAGTTCAGGGTAACGTTGCGAAAACAAAGAAAGACAGTGCCAAAAAAACCTCTGAAAATACTGATTGGCAAGACGCAAGGCGCAAGTCAAAAAAGAGGGCAAAAAAAGACAAAAAATGACAAAAAGCTCAGCGGCCAGAGCAGGGTCGAACCCGTTCACTCTTGACACGCCTGCGAAAACTGTACCACCGTTACCACGCAACGAACAATGTTTATCTGGCCCCGCCCACATACCGCTAGACCACGAGGGAACCTTTACTGCGGGGGATCTTGGAGTTATCAGAGGTGCTGAAGCGGGACCTTAGAAGGTCCAGTGAAAGGTGCCTGGGGACTTCACGCTCCTGCCGCGAGCGAGGGTCGCCGGAGTTAGATAGCCATTGTGGAGGCCAGCCATTGAGTCGTGGTTATTTTGGTTATTATGCTCGGAGAGTCTTGTACAAACGGTACCTAACCTACATCTTGAGAGTACTCTTCTCCAGTGGCTTTGAGACGGCTTATAGACCAGTTTGCTTCGTGTTTATATTCGGTTCTCACCCGTATCTCGATTTCCGAACGAGAACGTTTTGGCAACCTGTTCGTGTGAAGCTACCAAGATGTCGGGTATGGTTGATGGTATGTCCCGTTGAGATCGTAGAATACTTAGTTAGACATCCTCGAGAGACGACACTACACCGTTTGTCGTGATGCTTTCCATAGCGCGCCACCAGGCATGTTGAAAAAAAAGGATCGTTGGGATGATTTTGTATTGAAACTGATCTATGGATTAGTTCGGGCCTGCAATATTAATGTCTGAAGGACCATCATACTTGGCAAAAGGACGCCAATGATGGTCCTCTTCTTAAATTCATTCTTGGAGCAAATGATTCAATATTTGCTCCTATTTAGTAAAATGTCCCTTGGTACTTCTCCCTCAACTTGAACCAGATCCGTGGATCAGTTCTACGCCAAAATCGTCAATGAATGTATTTTACAGTTACAGGGCCGTCATGAGGATCCTCCACTTGTCTCATGCCCGATTTTGCCCCCAACCAAGCCCAACTGCAATCCGTATCCTCTCGACCCACCCCTCACCGCTCCTTCCTTATGAAAACTCCGAGTTGACTCGATCTGTAGCTTCCCGTTACGGTACAAACATCTTTTTCTTTCACTACATTCGGTCCCCTCCTGCTTGATCTGGTCTTATCGTCGCGTCGGACGTACTTTCCTCTAAAATGCATATTCCTCCTCAACCAACATTTACATACAAGGGAAGAACCATCATGTTGAGCAGAGACTGAAGTGGACTGGACTTCACCCACCTTCCCTATCGACCACGGGCGTTTATACCAGGCAAGAACTCCCAAATTAAACCGAGACTGGGCTTCCCCCACCTTCCTTACCCGCTACAACAGCTTCTAGGCACCCGCCTGCTTACCAAAGTCACATCGATGCCTATTTCCACTCGTCTGTTGCCATTCTCATCAGCTTGCAGTTCAGTTAAGTAGCGGCTATGTTCGCTGCCTCTTATCCTCCAGTACCTCCACAAGCCATGAGTGAAAGCAAAAAGGCTGGGGTTTGAGTCCATGAAGAGGCGAAGGTTTCTAGAAATCATTTGCCCAATGTTATCAAAAGTCGGTGCTCGGTCAACACATGTATTCTGTATGTTGACTTGACACTGATGCTCACCGTGTTTGTGGGACATGCCGTTGATGTCTGTGTGAGTGTTAATGAGCGAGTGTCTTCACTACATGTTATTATTCCCACGCCTTTGATCCGTGTAGAGGCGATGTTTGTAGTGTTGGAAACAGTGATGACAGCAAATTCAGTCGATCCCCCTTTTGAGTTATGCTTCGATTCTTCTCTCCCATACGCCTCAGTGGATTCTCTCCTTTGACGTACTTGTCAACCGGAAGTCCAATGCGTCCCGAATGCCTCGCTTCTATCCTCCATTATCGTCAGTAGAGGTATCAACTGGCAAACATTCACGTCATCTTTTCCATGTATGCCTAGTCTTGGGGGTGCTAGACCGATCAGATTTAGCTCCAAAGACAAACTAGCTGGTCTGGTATCACGTCTGAACTAGTCCGTAGAATCTCCGTCTTGCGCCTTGTTGGAAATTTCGTACAATCAAGCCCTCAACAAGACCGTGGTGTTTGCCTCCAGTCCTTGGACACTCGCATCCTCATACTTGAATCGTGTTTTGATACCCAGTTGCCTGTTTGCGATTTGACAATTCTTTACATGTTGAAGTAAAAGATTTAAGCGTATGGTGAAACCAAGCAAACACCCCACCACAATGTCAAAAAAAAATATAAACAAAAATATTTTTTATTTCCAATATAAAGAAAAATTGAAACGGGTCTGTCGATGAAGTCAAACTTACCTACTTTACCTTATGTAGCTATCAACCACTCAGGCACTGCACCGATTCATCACCACCGTATCATAAATGGATACTGACGCATGCAACCCTATGCATACCTCTGTGCTCGTACTTACCAGAAGAACCACAAGAGGGACTCAGCAATACCCCCCTACCTGCAAATTTACCGACCAGAGCTGTAGCACTCGAGCCAGCTCAGTGAACATCCAGTGCAAGCAATGCACAACAACAACAACAACAACAACAACAACAACAACAACAACAACAACAACCTAACTGAAGAAAATCACTGGCACCCTGCAATCTTTTTATGTCTCAGATCTGACATGAAAACCTCATTTCAGGTTTTCGTACCTCGTATCTCGTGACAAATTGATTGTCCACGCCCATGTCCAATTGTCCCTTGCCCAATGTCCAAACCCCAGAACCCAACTTCCCGAAGCCCCAGGGCACCCAGGACACTCAACAAGCGAACAAAGCGAGTATCACCCCATTGTCTCACTATCTCATCTCCCGTTCTCAGGAACATGGTGACTTCAGCCGGGGGGGGGGGGGGGGGGGGAATGGTGGGGGGTTTAACCCCACCGGTTGCCCCTTTTTCTCGTTAACGAAAACCAAACAAACGGGGTTGGGGTGGACGGTAGGGCCCCGGGCCAGCCCGGGTT
>MU839092.1:168435-424274 GCA_030685235.1 Copromyces sp. CBS 386.78
GTTGTCTTACACTGTGCGCCCCATCTGTCCTTCCTCCCCCCCCCCCCCCCCCCCGGGTCGGGGGTTGAACCCGACCTGTTGCCCGATGTTCTCGTTATCGATAACCGAACAAACGGGATGTGGGTGGACGGTAGTGCCCCGGTCCTTCCCGGGTTTCTGTTTGGTTTTCCCTTGAGCGCTGCTCAACATCATCTCTAGTCTTCTCATGTGTGTGTTAGTCGTTCGTCAGCACCAAGAACACTTTACCTGCCCGTACGCTCCAGGAAAGGAAAACAGGTGCCTGAAAGGGGTATGCAAAACCCAATTAGGATATGCTGTGTGAGCGTGAGTGTGAGTGTGTGCCGCTCCTACCGTTATGTTGGTACCTACTTATCTGTATGTCTGTACGTGTGTAGAAAGGGGTGGGTGGGTGGGTCGTGATAGTAACTGTGACAATACTTCTCGATTTCCAGCCGCATTACACTACAGATTCAGGGGTAAAAGGGGCGAGCCAACAGAAACGTAAAGAGAAGGGGCCGATATCGCACGATTCAGAGTCATCAAGCGAACGAATTGCTGCGGCTAATAGGGCGGCGCTGGCTCTACAGCTCGTCTCCGTTGGCCTGGATTTGAGGCCTAGTCACTGTCACCTTGTCGTCCAATGTGTGTAAGTGGTAAGAGGTAAGTGGTAGGTAGGGACTAGGGAGTGAGTGGTCCCGGATCTAAAGTGCATGCATGCAGTTAGGTGGTACCTAGACGTGTATGTGCGAAGGGTAGGGCAAAACAGGGACGGGATAGGGGTATGTAAACAGTTTGGAGTTGACTTAAAGGAACAGGCTGGCCTCACGATCTGCGGCCATCTTTCCCTTCACTCCCACCCCCTATCCATGAAATTCCCATGCACTCCGAACAACCCAAGAGTGAGAAGCGAAACCAACTCAAAGAATTGCGCTAACTAACTCCAGCAGCAAGCACCCTAGGAAGGGGGACCACTGCACCGACTTGGTAGTTGCAGTTGGTAGTGCAAAAAGGCTTTGCAGCAAACCCAGGACGGTGGTGTCGGTACAGGTAGGAAAGGTAGGGAAGAGGCCTGCTGATTTCACTGCTGGTAAAGGCCTGTTCGTTTCCGCTGTAAGAAGTTAACCAGTTAAGATTTTTGCAGTATTCGGGTCGCAGTAACGATATAACGCATTACTGCTCTACTGCTCCTTTTTGCGTTCGTCAAAAAAACCTTATTTTTCATGCACGCCCTGCAACCACCTGCAACCACCTGCACTTACCCCAAATCTTCGATCTGACCAATCAGAAGGCTAGAATCTTCGAAATCCTTAACAGCAGTTCTTACTGCCAGACTGCTCAAAATCGAGCTGTAGTGCGGTAAGAACTACAATTAAGCACAACTATAAGGCACAACCCCCTATAAATATAGGGGATGGCCGTCGCAAAGTTCCCAATTGAAATTTATTACTAAAGTGACGATGAGAAGGATGGTAATGATGAGAAGGATGGCGACGATAAGAAGGATGGTAACGATAAGAAAGATGGTAACGATGATGAAAAGGATGGTGGTGATGATGAAAAGGATGATGGTGGTGATGAAAAGGATGAGGAAGAAAGAAGAAAGGTGGAAAGGAAGCCCCTGATTCCAAATTTCCAATGTTAAGCACCTCTTTCCATCTTGCAGCCAAAGTCTTGGCCTACCTTAATGCTGCCTTAATGTTGCAGGATTGCAGCTGCAGACCATGCGCGTTAAGAGGGCAGTTAAGGGAAAACCCCTAATGCGGAAACGAACTGGCCTTAAGGCAAGATGGCCTCTGGTTGGGGTCTCCTCCAGGGCCGAAATGCATTGCAACGGCAACCCGGCAGATGAAGTCGCTTCCGCGGCCGGCCGGCGCTTAACATCCAAGGCGCCGCTTGGGGGAAGCATCCGCGTATGGTGGAAGAGATATGTCTGCAGTCCGCTAATCATCAAATAGAATAGTTGAGGCCCATATCGAGACGTTTGGGCGCCATTGTTCTTGCAGGCATGACGACGAGGTTTGCAGATGATCTGATCCCGAGGGCAAATCCTCAAAATCTTTGTCCTTTGACGCAGGCCGGTGGCAGCTATGGGATGGGGCAAGCGTCCTCGGGAACCAATCTCTTTGCCGGCGGAGCGCAAGGAAGTACCCGAGGGTTTGCGTGTGGGTGCCGTATATGGTCCATCGGCTAGGACCCCACCAAATGCTTCGCCATGCCGTATGGCGGTCCGGTCCAGCATCTTTCGGATAGGCCTTGTGCCATGCATGACGCTATCCGGTAACGTGATGATCAAAACGTGAGGGATTCATGCTTCATCACCACATCTCCAGTCCAGAGAAGACGCCAATGGGTCGCATGATGTTGAAGAGAAAACTCGATTGGACCTTGGCTCGCCAATTAGTGCGGTGTTAGAACCACGAGAGATAAAGAGAGCGAATACCTGATGAGAGACAACTCTGTCCTGTTAGTAAACGTATTGGGAAAAAGACTATTCGACCCCACCTGCAAAAGGGAGCCTCCACGCTCTGAGAGAGCCATTTCAACAAAGGCCGAATGATTGCGAGAGAAGTGAAAAAAATATGCGATGCTGCTGACCACGCCCACACCCCTCTCCGACCTTTCAAAATGCTCCTCTTGCCGCCGAGGTACATGTGGTTCTTGAACGGGTCGCCGAGACCCCGCACAAAGCACTGCCTTATCCACGAGATAACGGCGTTTCAAATCTTGGGAGAGTCCTTTTTGCTTTCTAGTCAGCATTGACTCGTGACTTGCGCTGATCGACGTTCAGTTCCAGGGTCTGGAGAGGCGCTAGACGCGGCTGTCCCAAAAGCAGGAAAGCCGAAGCCGAGTTCGCAGTCCAGGATCATATAGCACCCGTGAGACACAAGCAGGTAGTCAGACACATTATGAGGACTGAAGGCAGAGGTCCAGACGAAGCTTGGCCCAAGTTTCCCATGAGAAGAGGAAGCGGCGAGGGAGGACTGACGGCGTGGGGGAAAACCAAACCTTTGAGAAGAAGGTGGGTTTCTAGTGTAAAGGGAGGCTCACATGCAGCGTTTCGCTTTTTGCTACACATGAGGGTGGGTTACTTCAGCACACGGACTTTCCATCGAGTCCAGTGAGTGCTTGATTCACCTTGCCATGGTTTCTTTGCCGTGAGGGCGCAGGAGAGGCATACTGCCGCTTTCAGGACCAAAGACACGGCCGTAAAGGCTCAACGACGAGACCACACAAACTCTTTTGCTGCCCAGACACGGGAGTGGGGTCCAATTGGGCTCGAGGAGAGAGGATCACGGGCCCCAGGAGCGATGCGGCAGTGTGAACGGCCAGGCCAATACGGCGTCATAAAATTTGAAGGGATTTGGGCCGGCCCGTGTCGCTGCTGGAGCGAGCAAGTCGTCGGTTGTAGGTTCCGCTGTTGCATTGTGGCTCTTTTGCTGCTTGCGGGCTGAACACTGCGCTTCGGCTTCGCATCAGAACCTCTTCCCATCATCTCGAACATGGTTATTTCCCTGTAACGTGCTCGGTTGATGTTGCTGATCTGTCTTTGATGGGTTTCTGCTACGCAGTACGTATGGCCTCGGCGGTTCATCCGTAGTACGGAGCCGCCATCTTGAGGTTTATAGTCTCTCGTCAATGTCAGATCCGAGTGATCATCCCCGTTGGTCCTGTCGCTCACCAGACACCTACGCCGAAGGGCTGCCGGACTGGGGCTTTCAGTACGAAGAAAATCGGCGCACGCCATTCGTCCTGATCTTCTGCACTAGGCTTATTTCGGAAGCTTGATGCTGCATCTTGAGCAAATCCTAGGCACCTTTTCTTGTGGAATGGAGTTGTCAGGGATTGAGAGCGGCTGGCCAGTGGGATGTTAGCCGTCGACATTTGATTTGTTTGGACCTTACCTTTTCTGGGGGAGGGTCTGGCTGAAGCTGGAAGTAGTGTATACCCAATGACGAACCCATACTGTGTATGGTTCTCCGCGGTTGTTGGACGACTTCCCATCTCGACAGCCGTCTCGAGATATCTGTTGGCCGTTCAACACGGCAGCACAAAGATGATGAAATTGCACTGCCAATAGCGACAAGCTATAAAAAGCTAAAACCAGCAGCAGAAAGGACGATTGCGACTGCCAAGGCGGTCCGTAGCAAAGCCACGAAGCGGCCGCGACAACGACCTCGCTTGTTGGTAACCGGAGCGATGTGTGGGAGCGGTGCCATTCTGCCATGCTGCCCGTCCACATGGGGCCATTAACATGGACCATGGGCACGGACAGACGTGAAGGGATCGGAGGGACTCGAGAAGAACCCCGGAAGCCTCGGGATTTCGTTACGGTAACAACGATGAATGTTACGTCGCTGGAGAACGCTTCCGCTTTGGGACGGGCCTTTTCTGGTTGCTGCCTTTTCATGTCGCGTTGGAGAGACTCTAGGCCATGGTATCTTGGAGCTGGGCGCGGCTCGAGCCCTTGAGCTTGACGCGATCAGATATCGCATCTCGCGACATCGTTTGTGAGTGTTCAGTTGCGGGTTGTGGGCTCGTGTTGGACCTCGATATTAGATATTAGCCCTGTCTCACCTGACCTGGGCCTCTTTAATTTTTTTTTTATTTTTTTTTATTTTTTCGATTATCAATGACTGAGATATTGATATGCTCCTCCCCGTGGTGGCAGTGACCGACAGTGACTGGCCATTGACCAGCTTGAAGTCTTGAGTCCGGGGTCCCTGTCGGCTGTCAATAATAATTATTGACTCTCCCATCCGATTTTGGTAGTTGGCGGCTCACGGCTGTCAGAATATCAGGATATCGCGGCGGCGGCAGTCCAATTCTTCCCACTTCAACGGTCTCTTTTTTTCTTCTTCTTCTTCTTTTTGCGCTATGCAATCTCTTCGAACCCGAAGACACTAGCGATCGGGTGTTAGAATGCCTTTGTGCCGGAGTATTCCGCCCGGGGTGCTTGGAGAGTTATAATGTAGCATCTATAGCGTCGTTCAGAAAGAGAATGATCGACCCGATTTGAGAGTGGAAAGAGGAGAGCGATGGAGATGGAGACAAACTGGGGGGAGGGGTGTCGAGATGTTTGCGGGGAAGTGTTTTTGTTTTGCAGAAATGATGGGTCATTGTCCAAGCTGGCAGTGTAGCTGGGAAAGAAGCTGGGAAGCTGCGAGGTGGGAGCTCCCGCTTTCCCCAGTGTCCAAGGACTGGCAGCCAGAGTGATCTCAGGAGCCAGGGGACATGCATTGGATTGGAGTCTAAAACTCAAAAGGAGCTTGGTGGTAGCATTTGGGTCAATGGGAATGCGTGCTCATGGGTCGTCATTGGGTTTGGCGGCGTGGGCGTTCTATTCCCAGCGATGCACGTTTTGCTTTTAAACTCATAACTGGGACGACCCCTTGCCGCAGCTGACCTCTCCTGACGTCTGCCCTTGGTTGAATACGCAGCAACTCCAAAGTGAGGTCCAAGAGAGAAGATGGGAATAATTGCGGCTTCTGCAGCCAGCCGTCCATCCATCTGTCGCCGACTGTGGTGTAGCTGAAGTATCACTGCCTTGTCCAGGGCCGTTGATGACGGCAAGCCTGAAGGATGGGGCGGTAGGCAGTCCCAGATAAAAGGGAAAAGGGTACGAAAAGACTGCAATCAGCCGTTGTCATTCGGGTGCTGGTGGTGGCAAGTGAGGGCCTTTCCACCTTTCCACCTGCAAGCCTCACAGATCCGTCGGCCAATCCAGCCAAGTGGAAGAGCAGAAAAAGAACAGGCAGGGCCTGTGTGGGCGGTGCTCTTTGCCGTAGGGTTGAATAATGCCCATTGTTTCATCTGTCTAGACAAGACAAAGAAAAACTCCGGCGTGCGACCTGTTCCGTCCACCTCATGTCCATCAGCTGAACAAGCCGACATTTCCACTAGGCAATTTCTTGCAAGCGTGGCCCTAGGTGACCCTAGACCCGCGGATTGCACCCGCACCTTGTCGATAGCCTCAACCACGAAATGACTTGGAAACCAAATGCTTGCTGATGCTGACGAGCGGCATGCTTGTGGGAAAGATCAACGTCTCCCGGCGTCTCTAGCCTAGCGGCCGTCCGGCCACGGTGGAGCCGACAAGAATCCATTTCCGATCTCGACGTTGATTGAGGATAAGGTAGGTGGTTGAGAATTGGTGGTTTTGGTTGTAGAGCAGATCCCATGACGAAAGCAATGAGATGCGACGGAAATGTTGCAGTCGCCATTTCTGTACCTTACTCGGAGTCCCGTCTGTGGTCAGGAACCGCCCTATGAGAGAGCTTGGTCGTCCCCAACCCTCTGTTCCTGCTCTCGCTTTTGACAAGGTACCAACCAACGGGCGACCGCGGGCCATTTGGAGCGACCACCTTTGTGCTGCGCAGCTTCGGGAGGCATGATGTACAGATGTACCTCTCAGCCAAAAAGGTACTTGCATGCATGCCTGCCGCTGCACTGGCAGTGTGCCCGCTCCACCCAACTCCCCACGGTCCATCCTTGCTCAGCAGGGAAAGGCAGGCCAGTACAGGCAGGAACGGCTCGCAGGTCGCAGTACAGTCCGCAGTCCGCATAAGACATTTGGACCTACCCACAACCACACAACAGGCACGGGCTGCAGCCGGGAATGGGATCCAGATCCAGAAAACCAGCCAAGCATGGTCGAGATGGCTCGTTCACGACTCTGATTCGCACCTCTGGAGCGCGACTTTGTCCCGCATAGTCCTGGATTGTGGACTGCACACGAGTGAGCTTTGTGACAGGACCACAAGCCCACAACGCGCCATGTTATCAACGATGTTCACATAACGACGGATTGTCTCAGCGCCCTTGGCTGAACCCATTTCGGGGAGGGGGCCATTGGATGGAAGCTACTGGAGCCATTGTTGTGGTCGACAGTTCGCCTGTCAAACCTCAACCAAGCATCGAATGCGTCTGAATTTCTTTTTCTTTTTCTTGGTTCAGAGCCTGGAAGAAACACACATAGCTCTACCTACAATTACCGTAACGAGCCCGTATGACAATGGGTGTGGTAGTACCGAGTACCTTGGCCGGCCATCCAATGCTTGCCCGTGCTGCCATGCGACTGCCTATTACAGACGTATGAGAGCTTTGGGTTCCGGATGCCAACCTACCTCTAAATGAGATGCCACTGGAAAGTACCTGGTACATCGTGAGGATTGCTCTGGTGGACAGTGGTGGTGGTGGTGCCTTCCACTTCCAATTTTCCTACCTTACAGTACCTTCCAGGTTAGCACGCGGCCCTTTCCTTTCCACTCGGTCACCGCCGTGTCTCAGCTTTTTGAGGAATAGCTCAAGCTTTAACCGAAAGACATTGTTAGATCTTCCCGTCTTCTGGCCTCGTTCTTCTTCTTCTTCCTTTTTCAGCTTCGCTTGACTGCTGCAGCTTCTGGCACCCGGCCGTCTTCCATCCGGGCTGTTCCCGCCATCCCCGTTGAGGTTGTCTTCGTCCCTCCCGAATCCGTCCGCGATTTGGCGTCTGGGCCTCACCGCAAGACGGGAACCCATGGAACCAAAGGCCGGCCGGCAACTGGCAGATAGCTCTAGAAATCTCTCTCTTTTTCTTGCCTCTCATGAAGCGTCAAGTCAGTTCCAACAAGCGCTACCTACTCACTACATACCTACATCATCAAGTAAGCTCGGCAGACTAGCGGGAATTTCACGGCCCATGGTTCTCAACTCCCATTCGTCATGTGTGCTCGAAAAGGCAACTTGTTATTATTGTCGTTTTTATTACTGAACCCCGCCGTCAACCATCATCTCCAGCGCTCACGATAGGGCAAAGCCAGGCCCACGGCGTGTCTTCCATTGCTCGTGGTATTGGTATGGTGTCCGTCGATGGACCACTCTCTACATACAAGCCTCCGGTTGATGAGGGTACGTTTGGCTCTCTCCGTCGGCCCTTGTCGATAATAGTCTGGATTTGGCATGGTATGGATGCCCTGTTCTTTTTTTTTTTTTTTTTTTTTTTTTTTTTTCCCCAATGGCCCCATGCCCCATGCCCCTGTTCATATCCATCATCTCTCTCTCTGTCCCTGCCCATGTCGAGCCCGTCCCCGACAGGTTCCTCACTCTCCCGTCCAATCTGGACATGGGGAACAGGCTCGGACAGGACAAGCCCTCGTTCTCTGCCGCAAAGCACCACCACTCATGACTCGACAAGCCCTTTCTCATAGAGACCGGGTGGGCTTCAGGTAGATGTGGTTCTTAGTACTGGAACTCTAGTCTAGCAACCAACTAAACACGGACTCCATCGACGTTGCTAGTTCTCGCCTTCAAACCTTTTTGCAATTTGTCCCTCTTTGTTTTGTGGCCAGTGGCTTGCTGCTTGGCTTTTACGCTATCCGTAGCTCATGATTTCTGAGATTATATTTCTCCATATCCTCAACATCATCATCATCATCAACATCCTCAACACCCTCAACGTCCTCACTTGAGCCATCGACACTGGAGAGATCCGTCCAGGTCCATACGCTATCTCAAACCCCCCCCCCTCCCCTACCTCTCGTCGTCAAGCTCACACGGTACGATACCCCCCCCCCCCCCCCCCCGAATTTTTCTTAGCTTCTTTCTGGCTACCTGGTAGGTCCCCATCCCTTCCCCCCCGTGGTGCCCCCAATCCACTCATCCGCACCCCTGCTCCAAGTATACACAAACATCCTTCGCCTACATAACTAGTAGATGTAGCCCCAGGTTGCCCTCCACCACCCACATGCCTGTCTGCTGTGCGTCTGGTCTCTCCGACTTACCCTATCTCAACCCAGCCCAGTCCTCTTCCAGAGTCCCGATTGCTTAGGCGGACGTAGCGGCGTCTGTCTTGCAGCCGACCTCTCTCCCTTACTGGCACGGCTCCCCTTGTTTGCTGCCCACGGCTGTTGTCGATGCAACTGCTGCTGCTGTTGCCCGCTCTGGATACCACGGATCCCTCCATAGAGAGAGCCCTTCTGCCGACCCGAACTTGGACCTCGACTCCCATCCATCCATCCAGTCATCCAGTCCTCTAGCCAAAGCAAGCACAGGACGTCCTTAGCACTCGACCTCCACAAATAGGGCAGTTTACGCCGCCCAAAGAAGCAACTGATCCGCCTTTTGTCTCATCGGCTACCGGACGGTCACGTTGCTTTGCCCGCTACGGCACTGTCTCGCGGCAGGAATCTGGACAGAGCTTACACAGTACATACCTCTCGACTGCTTGTCCTAGCCGTCCGGCTATCCTTTGGATACCAGACCAGACACTATCAAGTTGGGGGCCATCCAGCCGACTCTGCCGACTATACTACGCTCATTCATTAACCTGACAAGAGGCGCTGCTGCTCGCCTCCTTTTTCGTCCAGCCAGCCCACTTCAAGACCTGACCGGTCCCGTTGACCTACTCAACGGCCACCTCGACGGTCCTATACCCGGTTATCCTATCCCAAACCGCTCCTGCAGCCCCGGCACAATAGCACCGCTCAGGCGTTCCCGTCTTAGGGCTTGCGACCCCTCCCCGGCCAGCCCAATACCGACCCCGTTCCGAAAACCATTGGCTCGCCATATTATGCACCGCGACTCCTAGTCGTCCCGACCAGCTCCCCCATATTGACGGACCACTTTCTACTTCTGCTAGAAAGAGAGTATACTTGGCCCCTCCAACCGAGTGGCTCATCTTAAGATCGATCTCAACACCCACCAACGATATTGCTTCGGCTCATCACGTCCATCGTCAGCATGCACGACCAAATCATTGGCACAATAGGCATGGACCAAGGAAGTCACATCGCTCATGACAACAACACATATGGAAACAACAATTGGGTAGATATGAATTCATTCCACCATCAGACCACCATGGCAGACTACGGCGGCAGCTACGGTGGTTATATGCCACCCATCTCTCATGGGCTGCCCTCCGAGTCACTGGGCAGGATGCCTCCTCCCCCGCCTCCTCAACATCATGTGCCTCAACCCCATCAACATTCTCACCCTCCTCTTCCAATGTTGATGATGCCCCAAACGACGACGACTTGGCCGAGCATGTTAACGAATCCAACTTACGGGGCACACCCCGTCCCGCCCGTCGCTATTCCTCCGGTAACAACGCCGCTCAAGAACTCCAAATTGCCGGCTATCCAGACAACATCACAGCCAAGGAAAACACTCACCGACGAGGACCGCCGGCGTATGTGTCAGTACGCTCAGGACCATCCGACGGCCAAGCAAACGGATATCGGGGCCCAGTTCGGTGTTGAGAGAAGGTAGGACATGATCTGTGGGAGTCCGTGTTGGTTGCAGGACATAGTTAAGCTGACAACCCTTTATTAGCACCGTGTCAAAGGTACTGCGCCACAGGGATAAGTATCTGAACCTTGAGGACCGAAGCAATTCTCCGATTAAGCGTAACAAAGTCAAGGGCGCGGATATCGAAAAGGCTCTGACCAACTTCCTCAAAAAGTCTGTGGATCAAGGCGTTCCAGTGACTGTCGAAATACTCAAGGACAAGGCGCACTTGTTCGCAAGCTCTGCGGGCTCCGCGGGAGATGAATTTCTCAAGTTAGGAAGCACAACATGGCTGGAAAAGTTTATGCTCAAACACAACACTGGGCCGAATAGGCTACTTCGTCGTGCTTCCGAAGCCAACATCAGTAGCAGCATGCGGGGATCGTCCTCTCTGAGCACATCACAACCGTCAAGCGCCATTTCCCCCCTCTCACCCTCGGGACACACGTCTCCACTATCGGCAAACAGAAGCGAAGGGGAGAAGGATAGCATGGCGAGCTACATGGATTATCCGACTGAAAGCAGCTACAGGCACTCAGGCTCACAAAGCACAACCTCGCTACATAGCGCATTCACTGACGCGGGAACTTCAACGTTCTCTGGGAGCACTCTCAGCCCAACAGCATCGTTCAGTTTTTCGCCCGATCCTAATGCTGGAGCCTTTCTTACAGCAGATCAAGCCAGGCAGCTCCCGCCAGGAAGCGGCGTTGGTTCCAACTTCCAAAGACCCAGAAGCCAGACATTCCCGACCTTGGACATCGAATACCTGAATCAACAAGAATCAGGAGATCCGTTGACGCCAAAGTACCATGTATCATCTACAGGACCTTCTTCCGCCCTCGAGTCACCTGCCAATGAAGTGGGTGCATCGCACTTTGGCATGGATCACATAATCACCTCACCACGACTCCGTCACAGTAGCAGCAGTGGAAGTCTCGCTGGACGGTCGATCGCGACACCCCTCAGCGCAAACCCTACGTCTCCTATTTCTCCTACTCAGGAGGACGCACGAAGGGCCGCGGATACCCTACTTTCATTCATGCAGCATTCAGGTGGATTTGTGGACCACGATGAATACATGACGGTAGTTAAACTCACCGAGAAACTACGGCTTCACCAGGCCCAACTTGCCAAGAACACAGCAGTAGGAATGGGCGGACTTTCTCGGATACCAGAGGGCGATAGTGAGATGCAGAACGCTGCACCAGCTTTGATACCTAAGGTGGAACAGGCCACGGGGGCGTAAGGTTGGATTTCTCGCTCACAGATACCGTACGCCGTCTCAAAACCGCCCGCGCCTCAAAGCTTTGTATCCTGAGAGGGTTGCCGAACAAGCTACATACAGACTGCCTTCGATGCCACCCATTACCGCAACATGATTCGAAAGGAATACCCAGAAACAGCAGGGTCTAGCTCGGCTTTTGTTTCACCAAGGGGACGAGCGGCTCAAAACTGCTCAAAACCGGTCTTTTCATGTTCGCCTGCACATCTCGTACTTCACTTCTTCTACAAGATCTTTTTATACCCCCTTTTTTCTGTTGTCATTTCGATCAACGGAGTGCCCAATATACCTCGCACGCTGCGATAAGAACCTACGCTCACGCGAATAAGGAGTCAAAGATCCTCTTCTCAGCTGTTCGGCTGCCATTTCCCTTGATTCATTTCCTTCTGGCGTTATCGTCCAAATTTGCTCGCATTCAAACATCAGACCGCCAGTCTCATTCAAATTTCCACATGGTCCGTCTTGCCTTGTTTCGACCGCGGGCGTCTCTATCTGGAAGCGTCTTCCGGTGAAACCACGCCGTCTCTTGCAACCTTTCCCATGCATCTACCGGCTTACCATGTTTCATCATGTTCACTATATCAGTCTTTGTCCGCAACTCTTCTATGTAAAATTGATGGGTTTTTTGTTTTGGGTAACACCATGCCGCATTTCATGTTTTGACCGTCTCTAGCTGTCCCCCTTTACCGAGCTGTCATAATTTCATTACATGTATCTTTTATTGCCTACCCACTTCCCTCTCCCTTCGAGTGTGAGAACCTCTTGTTTGGGGGGGTGGGGAACGAGAAAAATAGTTCCCTTCAGCTGTCCTGGTAATAAGGATGGATGTGGGGGCCTTGGGTTTGAGCAAAAAGGTGATTTTGGCGATTAGCAGCGGTATCGACTCAGTATGGACGGAGTGAAAACTGGGCAGACGCGAAAAGAAGGAAAAATGCAGGGACTGCTTTTTGCAAGCCTTTCCAGGATGTGTATAGTGTTGTATAGGGCGTGTCATCTGTACTTCTTTTGCTTTTTTTTACACCTACCTTTTGCTTTTGGAAATCGGGGAAACCCCGGAAGCTTTTAACGTCCGGGTTGTGTGCGAAAAGCTCCTTGGGATCTCTATAGCTTTGTTAAGTGGGAAGAACTTCGGTGTCTTGGTTCATACGTTTTTCTGTCAATCTTCCCCTCTTTTACTTTCGGCATCTTTAAAGGACTTCTTTCATATATCCCCATCCATGCTTACCCGAACGAGCATGGGCAAACCAGAAGACGGAAGAGTGAGGGTTCAGGCAGGTGGAGGACCGGAAGGAAATCTGGACGCAGGAAAGGGACGGAAGCGGTTAAAACGGGGGGTTTCCGATGAAGATGGACCATCCATAGCCACCGTTAGCATTCCATATTGGTATATAACACTCCCACATCGCAATCGTTATTGGTTCTCTTCGACAAACGTGTTTCTCTGCAAACTATAACCGCCAAGATTCGTAACATGCTTACTTGCAACGTTTTGGAAGAACACAAAACCATGACCATGAAATTTGTGACTTCCATATAGACATAACACTCGTAAAAACAACGACCGCCCTATTCAGTACTCTTATTCGACCTCTCAATTCAAGCAAGCCTCTCCTCCCAAAGCTCACTTACCCTCTTCTCCGCGAACTCAGGCATCAACCGCACCAGCACCAACTCTAGCATGGAGTAAATCAGATGCTTGTTCAAATATGCATCACTAAACACATCTAGAATCCCTTCTTCGATTTCCGTCAAAATCGTCTCTTCGTCTTCGTCAGGTTCCTCAGATTCATCAACGTGAGCTTGACCGCCTGCGGCAGCGGCAGCGGCAGCGGAAGCAGAAGCGGCGAGATCATCACCTGCCCCTGCATCTACATTCGCATCCGCCGCGTCTAGCTCCTGCTGAACTTGCTGACGATGCGCATGAGCAACATGAGCGTGTTGGTCGTCCACCCTCTTGGCTAGTTTGGTCTTGGTAGCCGATGCTGCTGCGCGGATGGTGGCATCGTTAGTGCTGCCACTACCACCACCAGTAAGAGACAGCTTGCTGCTGCTCCGACTATTGCCTGTACTGGAGGAGCTGCTGCTGCCTGAACCGGTTGTTGCTATTCCCGCGGCTGTTGCTGTTGCTGTTACCGAGGGTGTTGCTGACCCCCTACGGCTAGACCACCCAGGCCCAAGGCCAGGTCCACCAAATCCAGGGGCAGGGGCAACAGACGATAACGAAGAAAGTGATCCAGACGACCCAACCGACCCCTGTTGGTGAGTTGGAACTGGCCCGCTGCCAGTAGTACTAGCAGCAGCAGAACCAGGAACCGCGACCGCCTGCTGGCCCTGATCTAGGCTGCTTTTCTTCGGTCCGCTCCCGCTCCGCATCTGTTCCATTTGTGTCTGACCTCCCTGCAGCTTCTTTTGTGATGAGTTTTGAGGAGCAGCAGGCTGGACAGTGGCAGGACCGGCATTGCTTGCTCCCCTACTGGTCGTAGAACGAGAAGCACCAGCACCAGCACCGGCTACTACTCCCCTTTTGGCATCCTCTTCACTTACCACCGTCGGCGCGTTGGTGTTAGTACCGGTACTAACAGTAGCAGTTGGCCTGGCCTCTAGGCCCGTGGCCCTGGCTTTGGAACTGGATAAATTGCCGCCAAACCCGCTACGGCCTCTGAAATAGACAGACCCAACGAGCTTTACCATAAATCCAGGCGAAATTAGCGCCCAAAGGTCCTTAGCACACTTGCGCCTTAGCGCAAGCAGCTCGTCTTCGGACGAGGGGGCCGTCAGGCTCGAGGTCCCTGGCAGATTATTGGGGAAGAGTGCGCCTCGCGCACTGCGGAGAAGTGGGGGTAGACCTGATGGGTCAAGGATGTACTTGTGGACAGCGTAAGATAGGAGCCTATGTGAAATCGTTATGGTAAGTAAAACTGCCTTCTGCTAGTTATTGGCCGGTCTGGTTTTCTTTGCCTGAACGGGACATGTGCATTTTTGCGCCTCTTTGCTTCTTTCCGGTGCATTGTGTGTGTAACACTCGGAAGATATCTCGCTTCTATGCTCTGGGGGACTTTGAAGGGGAAAAGG
Source organism: Copromyces sp. CBS 386.78 (assembly GCA_030685235.1). Taxonomy (NCBI): domain Eukaryota; kingdom Fungi; phylum Ascomycota; class Sordariomycetes; order Sordariales; family Sordariaceae; genus Copromyces; species Copromyces sp. CBS 386.78. Next base: position 183,056 of record MU839092.1, read on the forward strand.
GGCGTGTAATGGAGGTATGGTGTTTCATTACGTTGGGGAACAGAACACTCGAGAACGAGAACTGAGTGGGATCAATACAACGGTGTGTATGGTGCGCGCAAATCGGTGTTTGTGTCCCTCCGAGTGTGCTTATGCGTGTGCAGCGTTTGATTGAAGGATAACGGCTCTGGCATGTCGAACGGTGAGAGTAACTGCCAGTATCCAACTTGGAGCATTCTCGCTGTAAAGAACGATGTCTCACAGCATAGGCATGGACAGTGTAATCATGGTATGGTGGGACGAAGTCGTATACCCCAGATGCTGATGAACCGGGGCAGCTCGTATCAACAAGAAACCATGATACCGCCGTGGAGGCCCGGGTTACTGAACTGGGAAACGACCACAACACCATGTTCATGAGCTCAACCCCAGGCAATAACATGATCCGCTGGTCCTAGCCATGGATGGAACCGCGAGGGCGAGTTCCTCACTTCCATCGCGAGTGCGGGGAACCAGGAAGACCAAGCTCGGTGGGGAGATGCTGACATCGGTGACGAGGTCCGTCGGCCATGGGTCTTGAAGAGGGCACTTGCACAAGAACCCCCTGCTCTTCACCAATTTCCTCCCCGAGATCCATGGAAACTGGACCACCGCACAGTGCAAGAGACAGGGTCCCAGTTTAGGGTGAACGGTAGGCCTGTGAGCGCGAGGGGGGGTGTCGAGAAGCAAGCTCTCCGTGCCAAAACATGGTGGTGCCCAGGGTGTCGCAAAAAGCGCTGGGGCGCGATACACCTTACGGAAAATCGCAGATATATGATCAGCAGATCCTCCATCGTGAATTTGAGTCGCAGACCGCGCGCAATCGAGCAGTCAAGAAGAAGGATGGATTGGCATGAAGATGCCGAGACGAGATGACGAGTCATTAGGACGGCTGTTCTTCGAATTGAACCAAGACACCCAAGACTTCGAGGCCGGGGACAACGACAAGCCCATTCAGAAAAGGGCAAGTTCCATCTGAATATCGCAGGGTATGGTAGATTGTCGCTGTATGATTGCGCCTGGCGACAGACACGGCAGACGGTGGGGTGTGGTATGAAGCGGAATTCTGGCGGAAAGTGACCTCGCTGCCGGTTGCTCCTGGTGGTCTGTCTCATGGATCTGGATGATGAGGATGGGTCGAGGAGGGGTGTCGGATCCTTGTCAATAATCCCGTCCGGCGCGTAAACAAGGCTCGTCGATGGTCCGTCTAGTAAGCCCCGCGAAGCACATGGTGCAATGGGACATGGCCAAGGCCACATAGCGCGCTGATTGGCTGGCTGCAGTTGGACATTCCGAGTGCAGGCATCGTGGAATTGGAACACTTGGGGTCTGGCGGTCGCCGATTCGGCCGCAGGACCTTTTGGGGGTGTGTTCCACAACACAACCGCCTTTACCCAAATGCCTTTACAACAGCTTGGCACTAGCAGATGCATCGCGCCCGCTGACCTCGTCTTCTGCGGCCCAAGCTCCAGTACTAGGTCGATATGCCTTGATAGGCCGCTCCTCCCAGATCTCGTGATGGTTGCCGGTCTCTTGCGTGCACTTGCACCAGTCTCGATATGGGTCGGTACGCCTCCAGATCCAGTGACTTGAGAATCATGCGGTGCAACGGTCAAGGTGCAAAGGGAGTAGCAAAGGGGGTGGAATTGGCAAGGAAAGAGGCTGACCTACCTGTCGATGCTTCCATCAACACCACCCAGCCTTCCTGGGCTTCTCATCATGATCCACTGCAACATGGACACTGTGCCACTGAGCCACGGCATCCGGCCGTCCATCTCGATCAAGTTCGATATCGCTGACCAGCATCTGAATGCCAAAACGGGCGTCTTGAAGCGTTCTGGCTCCACATCGGACGAACCGGCATGCTTTTCGAGATCCAGTTGAGTCGTGTGGTGAGCCGCCAAATTCTCGTATGCGGTCGTGCTGCGAGACAAACGAGGTGGCAAGGAGTGGGAAGTGACCAAAATGGTGATAGCCATCCTCACAAACGATATGGCAAGAAAGATCCACTGGATGAAGGTCCAGAACAGTGCCTGGATCGACTGAATCGAGGACGACCTGCGAGCTTGTACCGGTACTTTGCTCTTCCTTCGGAGTAGAGGCTCATTTTCGACAGATCTGCGCCGCGTAATAACGTTGGACGCTATTGAGAGACACTCCCAGATAAACCAAGGCTCTGACAGCTTGTTGGCTAGAATATTCCCGATTATCAGCTCCGACAATATCTGGCCAACCAGGGCCACGAGACAGTTGTTCTGGAGATCCTCAGTGGGCAAGAGCACGGCAAGAACAGCATGAACCAGCAGCTGACGATAGGCCGCCTCATTCTCGGCTTGCTCAGCTATGCTCTCGGGGCATCCTGAGCGCGGGACGGGTGACAGAGCGGGCAAGGGGCACAGAGCGTGATAGATCTCGCGCGCATCCGTCTGGAGGGGTGACTGCGTGATGGGATTGTGAGCTGCTCGATAGGCTAGTCGGACGGAACATGTTAGCGTCGAACCCGAAATTGGTTGGTGGAGCTACAACAGACCAGTGACATGCCTGTCGAGAAGATCGGGCAGCTCGTCTAGGAGCAAGCTCTCGAGGTCGACATTGCGAAGGCGCTGCTCAAGCGCTCGGGTGACATGGGCAATAAGCTGGACGATCTCGGCGACAAATGTGTCGTCGGGGGTGATCTTGGTGTACCAGTTCTGGACATATTCCCGGAGGATGATGGCAATCAGTGCGTACAGCTGTAAGTCAACATCGTTGCGGCTGGTCAGAGGCGGCAGCACATCCTCGATGGATATTGGCGTGGTCTTGCCCTTGTCCTGGTGTTGAGGACACAAGATGCGCCGGATCAGATAGACGGTGGCCTTGTCGGAGAGGGGGTCTGTCCGGTGGTTGTTGGACTGGGGCGACGGCGATCCCCGTTTGGTCCGTGATGACCTGGTACTGGCCTTCAAGTTGTTTGTCGACGACGATGGTTCTAAGCTCGCCTTGGGCGACTTGGGTCGTGGGGTTGAGAGACGAGTGGGAGCCGGGCCGCCCTGAGACTGCGGAGTGACAGTGACAGCAGGGGACGCAGAGGGCGCAGAGGGCGCAGAGGGAGCGGAAGCAGCAGCAGCAGCAGCAGCAGCAGTCGAGGCAGTTGTCATGATGGGCCAACTAGCGGTGTCCAAACATTGTGCCCCGCGCACATCCGTTCATATCATAGCGCCGTCCTGATCCTTTATGGCAATTCGGAGCCTAGTAGCCCTTTGAAGCGCGAGAAGCGGAAGTGAAGAGGAAATCGTCGAGGTGTGATCGCGTGTTGCGCGGTGCAGGCAGGCAGTGAGTGGTTGGTGAACAGGTGGTGCTGTATCTTGATAGCGAGTGGGAGTGGTTCGGTCGTGGTCCAGCCTCCTGTCCCGCACCTGTGGTGGAGGGCGAGCCCAGCCAGCAGCAGTGGCCCAGGCGATAAGGAAAGGAAGCACCTGCCGCTTATCAGATGTCGCTGGTCCAAAACGGGTAGGCGGTGAGATTGGCCAAGCCAAACATGGCCCTTGCCGTAGCAACCGTTGACCCTTGAATTCGACCTTGGTCGAGCTTCCCCTGAATGAATGTCAACAAAGCACAGTTACTTACGCAGCTAAAAGCGCAACCATGTCCTCGACCGCATGAAATATTCCCAGAATCCGAGCCCGGTACGGTTTGTCTTCGGGCACATTTTCCACTTCTTATCATGGATCCATGCCGCCTGCTGGTTAGCAACTTCAACACTCGAGGCGTGTCATCGCCGCACTGCGCTTGACAGATGGTGGCTGGATTGATCGGTGCAAGGTGTTGGACGAGACGGACGAGGCAGACGGGAAATTTATCAGAAAAGACCGATTGTCGTCGATGAGGCTCAAGCTGTCATCACCCTTGCCACAGCAGACTGCCGTGACACAAGGCACTTTGCTGCATGCGGCCCAAGCCTGACCGTTGCACATCAGTGCCTAGGCCCACAACGACGACCGTCAGACTGCGCAGTACATGAGGATGAACACAACATCTTAGATCCGACAATCGTAACAAACCAACCCGGGCTGTCAGTAAGCGAATTGAGACCAAAGATTCTTAAAGCGTGACAAGCCGATGTGGTTGTGACAAGGTGTTTTGCTCGAAATCCCTATTATACAGCCTGGGTCCCTAGGAGCCCGGTTCCTGAACATCTACTACATTTTACAGGGTGCTACGACCAGCATGCGCATGGCTTACTTATACAGCAATGACGTTGTCCTTGACGGTCGCCTCGTATCTGAAGAACACTGTTAGCACTTGAACCATGTCTGGTTGTATGGCGAGGGAAAATAAAGAGAGTACTAACCTCTTTCCGCGGAAAGCCCACACACCCCAGTTACCGGCACTGATGTCCTGAGGGTCAAGATCATTCAGATCCCACCGGAGACTGCGGAAGATGTTCTCGCCAGGCTCCATAAGGATGTCGAATTCACCCTTGGCCTTCTTGTTGACCCACTCGACATCACGCTCCATGTCAGCCTGCGTGTAGCCGGTAGCAATGATAGGAGCCTTGGTCTCGAGGAGCATAGGCAGCGTTTCCTCCCACTCGTGGGAGCTCGCCGGGTGGCCCAAGCCAGGGTGGAAGAGCACAAAGGCATCAAAGTAAGGATCGTGAGGGGCGAAATAGCCCGTCTTGTGGATGGTATGGTAATAGTCCACAATGGTGCTGATCTTCATGGTAGGCCACACGCGGTCCTCCACAACCGCACCGTAGGGGTTCGAGGGAGTACGAGGCGGGAGGGGGAACTCGTCATCGCGGTTCATCATGCTCTCCGGTCCGATGAAGATCAGATGGAACCTCGACCGGGGGAAAAGGTGGGCCAGCTGCACCCACGCATCTCTGGGCAGCGACGACTCAGCACGAGCACCGAGGATAAAGAGGCGCACGGGAGGAGCCTCTGGCCGGAGACCCTTGATGGATTCGTTGCCTCCAGTCTTTGGGGGATGCAGGGTATAGCGAAGAGCCGTCAAACTCTTCAAGCCCTCCACAGTGAGACGGTTCCGGATGTGGTACGGGCTCAGCTCGTGAAGAATGCTGCCGATAGTGAGAGGATAGGTCAACAACTTGGTCGCCTGTCTCATGCACCGGTCATCATTGACAGCTTCGAACTGGCGGGTATACATAAAGGTGTCCCAGTTGGTCATGTTGACCATGGCATCCTCCATTTGCGGACCGGCGTAGTTGAACTCGTAGAAGTGGCGGCCAGAATGGAGGTCATGGTCGTCTTCGTTGATCTGTCGCAGAGTGTCGCAAATTTCAAGATGCTTCTCGTAGTCGTCCATCCAATGCTGCTCGCTGCAGTATACCGGGATGCCACAGTCGGGGCACTCGAAATCGAGATGCTTCGGGGGCTGGGAGCCAGACTCGGCATCGACTTGGCGGCTGGTCTCGGAGAACTGCCCTGGGCGGTGGCTGTGGTGAGGGCAGCTGGCGTGCTGTTTTATAAAGGCCGCGCGCTGGCGGATCTTGGGAATGGGCGAGTTGGTGAAGGAGTGGAAGAGGTTGTCCTGCTCGAGAATCGGCTTCGAGGGGATGCCACTACCGGCCAGATCCTCGTTGGTGGCGAACGATGTCGAGCTGCTGGCCTTGGATCTGGACTGGGAAACAACGGAAGGAAGCTTGCTGATGATCGAAGTCTGGGTCGGACGTGAGACAGGTGTGGTGATGCCACCGGCCTGCCTCGAGGACGAAGGAGAGCTTTGTGCCCCGCGGATGGAGCTGACGGAACGTTGCTGGGCTGACTGCAAAAATGCAGCACTTTGCCTGCTCTGTCTAGCTGTGAAAGACGAACATTGCGAGCAGAGTTTGGACAAGGCCGGGCGTACGGCGCGGTCTGCTGGGAGGGCCATTGGGATTTGAAAGAGGTCGGATGATGTTCGATCGGGAATTTGGATCGCCAGGACGCGATGCGACTTTCCAATTGACTTTTTGGCAGCAGCTCCCAGCAGTCCGGGGTCCCCAATTCCACTTGCTCCCGTCTCGTCCATTGAATGAGTGACCCACTTAGGTGAGCTTGCTTCACCAGCCACAATTGTACCCAAAGCTCTGACGTTATGCGGGTAGGTCACCTGCAGGGAGCTACGGGCGAGCCACAGTCGCGGGGCCCGGGCCAGGGAGTAAGGTGGCGTCTACAAGTGCACGAGGTACCGCTGCAACCTGAGTGACTGCACCAATTGGCCAGCTCCATCTGAAGTTGGCGACCGACTCCAGAACATAGGACCGTGTTTTATTTTTTGCCGAGTTACAAGTCACAACTCACAACCAAACTCCATATCCAACCCTCGATTTTTCGACGATCTTGCTGACTTCGCGCATTGGTCTTTTCAGCATCACGACGATAGCATCGAAAGAGCGCAAACCGGGTCCTATCCACTTGCAAAACCGACGTCGAGAAAGCAGAGCCGCGCCGGCTTTCTGCGCCCAGTTGCAGCCATGGCGACCACGTCGAACATGTTCCTGTATTCCTTGACCATCCAGCCACCCACCGCCGTCACGCAGGCTCTGCTTGGTCAGTTCTCGGGAACCAAGGAACAGCAGATTCTTACGGCGTCTGGATCACGTCTAACCCTCCTTCAGCCTGATCCCCGTCAGGGCAAGGTCAACACCCTGCTGTCTCATGACATCTTCGGCATCGTACGCGCCGTCGCGTCGTTCCGTCTGGCCGGCAGCCACAAGGGTGAGTAACCGCCCCCGTCACTTCCTCTGGTTGGACAATATAGTGATTCTGGATCCGTTCCCCAGCTGCTTCTGGGTGGAAGGGCTACACGCTTGGTCACGCACCATGCGCCTGTGCCCGCGAGTCTTCTGGAGATTCGGGACTCATTGAAACTGGTAGTGGGATTGTGCTAAAACCCTGTGCCACCCAGACTACATTATCCTCGCCACTGATTCGGGCCGTATCACGATTATCGAGTATCTGCCCAAGACGAACAAGTTCCAGCGCATCCACCTTGAAACTTTCGGCAAGTCCGGTGTCCGCCGAGTCATCCCCGGCCAGTACTTGGCCGCAGACCCAAAGGGCAGAGCCTGCCTCATCTCGTCACTCGAAAAGAACAAGCTGGTCTACGTTCTCAACCGCAACTCACAGGCCGAGCTTACCATCTCGTCACCGCTAGAAGCCCACAAGCCAGGAGTGCTGGTGCTGTCTCTTGTCGCCCTTGACGTTGGTTACGCCAACCCCGTTTTCGCCGCGTTGGAAATAGACTACTCGGACGCGGATCAGGATCCTACGGGCCAAGCACGGGAAGAAGTCGAGACACAGCTAGTATATTACGAGCTCGATTTGGGCCTGAACCACGTTGTGCGCAAGTGGTCGGATACTGTCGATCGCACTTCTTCGCTTCTCTTCCAAGTACCCGGCGGTAACGACGGTCCTAGCGGTGTGTTGGTTTGCGGCGAGGAAAATGTCACATATCGGCACTCGAACCAAGAGGCTTTCCGCGTCCCTATCCCCAGACGCAGCGGCGCTACCGAGGATCCTCAGAGGAAGCGTGTCATTGTCTCGGGCGTCATGCACAAGCTCAAGGGAAGCGCGGGCGCCTTTTTCTTCCTTCTTCAGACGGACGATGGAGATCTCTTCAAGGTCACCATTGACATGATCGAAGATGCCGATGGCAACCCCACCGGAGAGGTCAAGCGCCTGAAGATCAAGTACTTCGATACGATACCAGTAGCAACTAGTCTTTGCATCCTGAAGAGTGGCTTCCTGTTCGCCGCTAGCGAGTTTGGAAACCATCACTTCTACCAGTTCGAAAAGCTTGGAGACGATGACGAGGAGCTCGAGTTCAGCAGCGACGACTTTCCGACTGACCCTACCGCCTCGTATAACCCGGTGTACTTCCACCCCAGGCCACTTGAAAACTTGGTCCTGGTCGAGAGCATCGATTCGATGAACCCTCAGGTTGATTGCAAGGTTGCGAACCTAACGGGTGAGGATGCGCCCCAAATCTACTCTGTCTGTGGAAATGGTGCGCGGAGTACTTTCCGCTCGTTGAAGCACGGACTCGAAGTCTCTGAAATTGTCGCTTCAGAGCTTCCGGGTACGCCTTCCGCGGTATGGACGACGAAGTTGACCAAGTACGACCAGTACGACGCTTACATTGTGCTGTCATTCACAAACGGAACGTTGGTGCTCAGCATTGGCGAGACAGTTGAGGAGGTCAGCGATAGTGGTTTCTTGACTACTGCGCCTACCCTAGCTGTCCAGCAAATGGGTGAGGACGGCTTGATCCAAGTTCACCCCAAGGGTATTCGCCACATCGTCCAAGGTCGTGTCAATGAATGGCCTGCACCTCAGCATCGATCGATTGTTGCTGCTACGGCAAACGAGAATCAGGTCGTGATTGCTTTGAGCTCTGGCGAAATTGTCTACTTCGAAATGGACTCGGATGGTTCGCTCGCCGAGTATGATGAAAAGAAGGAGATGTCGGGAACCGTCACATCGCTGAGCGTTGGTCAAGTACCGGAGGGCCTCAAGCGAAGCTCGTTCCTAGCTGTAGGATGTGATGATTGCACAGTTCGCATCCTTAGCTTGGACCCTGATTCGACGCTCGAGATGAAGTCCATCCAGGCGTTAACAGCCGCACCTTCGGCTCTTTCCATCATGTCCATGGAGGACTCGTTCGGTGGCTCCACACTCTATCTGCACATTGGTTTGCATTCGGGTGTTTACCTTCGGACAGTGCTGGATGAGGTCACGGGTGAACTAACAGACACTCGTCAAAAGTTTTTGGGCCCCAAGCCTACCAAACTCTTCCAAGTATCCGTTCAGGATCAGCCATGTGTTCTTGCGCTAAGCTCGAGGCCATGGCTGGGCTATACCGACCCACTTACCAAGGGCTTTATGATGACCCCCCTAAGTTATACCGAGCTCGAGTATGGCTGGAACTTCAGCAGCGAACAGTGCTTGGAAGGCATGGTTGGAATCCATGCCAACTTCCTACGGTCAGTTTTCTCCTTTCTTCTCGGCGTGCACTCTGCTTCACATGATGATAAAAGGGAATGCTATGCCCTCGGGTAATGAGGTAATTGATGCGATCATACGTGATTGTACCAGTTGTTCCTTTTGACATACACCCCGATACATCCCATCGTTTGTGTATTTTTACCTTCCCAGAAACTGACATTAGGTATAGAATTTTTTCAATCGAAAAACTGGGCGACAACATGATTCAGAAATCCATTCCTTTGACTTACACACCTAAGCGCCTGGTCAAGCATCCCGAACAGCCATACTTTTATACCATCGAATCCGACAATAACACCCTCCCCCCGGAGCTGCGGGCAAAGCTTCTGGAGCAACAGACCAATGGTGACGCAACGATACTGCCGCCAGAGGACTTTGGATATCCCAGGGCCAAGGGCAGATGGGCATCATGCATCAGCATCATCGATCCTGTCAGCGAGGAACCGAGGGTCCTCCAGAGGATTGATCTTGACAACAACGAGGCGGCAGTCAGCGCGGCCATTGTGCCCTTTGCCAGTCAAGAGGGTGAAAGTTTCCTGGTGGTCGGCACAGGCAAGGACATGGTCCTCAACCCACGTCAATTCACCGAGGGCTACATCCATGTCTACAGATTCCATGAGGACGGCCGGGATCTGGAGTTCATCCACAAGACCCGAGTAGAAGAGCCGCCCATGGCACTCATCCCTTTCCAGGGACGTCTGCTTGCTGGTGTGGGCAAGACACTCCGCATCTACGACCTCGGGTTGAAGCAACTGCTCAGAAAAGCTCAAGCAGATGTGACGCCCACTCTGATCGTTTTTCTACAAAGCCAGGGTAACCGCATCATTGTCGGCGATCTCCAGCAGGGTATCACTTACGTCGTCTATAAGGCCGAGGGCAACAGACTCATTCCCTTCGTCGACGACACCCTAAACCGCTGGACAACCTGCACTACCATGGTCGACTACGAATCCGTCGCCGGTGGTGACAAGTTCGGAAACATCTACATTGTTCGCTGCCCAGAGCGCGTTAGCCAGGAAACGGACGAGCCTGGGTCAGAGATCCACCTGATGCACGCCCGCAACTACCTTCACGGCACACCCAACCGCCTGAGCCTGCAGGTCCATTTCTACACTCAGGACTTGCCAACCAGCATTTGCAAGACCAGCCTGGTCGTCGGTGGTCAGGACGTGCTGCTCTGGAGCGGTTTGCAGGGCACTGTCGGTGTCTTCATTCCCTTTGTCAGCCGTGAGGATGTCGACTTTTTCCAGAATCTGGAGAACCACATGCGCGCTGAGGACCCGCCGCTCGCGGGCCGTGATCATTTGATCTACAGAGGTTATTACACTCCCGTCAAGGGCGTGATTGATGGTGACTTGTGCGAGAGGTTCAGCTTGCTGCCTAATGATAAGAAGCAAATGATCGCGGGAGAACTCGATCGCTCGGTGAGGGAAATCGAGCGCAAAATTTCGGTATGTATTCCCGTAAATCCCCTGGATTTGGGGATGTAGTTCGCTTACTAATATGTTTGTTTCACAGGATATCCGCACCCGGTCTGCCTTCTAGAAATCTTCACATCGTCATGGATGCGAAGTAATGGCTGCGAGCTGATGGTTTCATGTATATGAAACTCCTTGCAAAGAAAGCGCGTCGTTCAAACACAAGTCTGTTATGGGTTTACAGCCTTGTTGTAATGTTGAACTTGGAATACTGCTGTTGGTTCAGCTAGGCGCTCTGGTGGTGGTAAGTGGTTTTGGCGTTTATTGTGTGTATGCCGCTATGCTTATATCAACCGATGGAAAGTATTAGACAGGCAGGATGGTATGTTGTTGAAAAGGAAAAAGAGAAGACTATCAATACACAACATTCTGAATACACAAAAAAGCATGGTATCATGTCCTACCATCTCCCAGATCCTCCTCCCTCTGCTTAACTACCTACTTCCCAACCATCGACCCATTCCTATTCCCCTCCAAATACAAAACCGCAAGTGGTCTTGGGTTTTGGGGTCTTGGGTAGTTGTCGCTGTGGTCGAGGGGATAGCTGAGTAAGGGGGTGGTGATGAAGATGGGAGAGGAAGAGAATTGTTGAAGGTGGTTGGGCCAGGGTAGGGTGGTGGGAGTGTGTCCTCGTCGTCGTCGTTGATGGCTTGTTCGGTTTCAATTCGGTGCTGGTGAGAAGGCGCAGGGCGATATTTGGGACCACGGGGGTTTGGGGGAGTAGGGTATGAAGAGGATGATGAGGATGATGATGGTGATGGGGTTTGGCAGTAGAGACAGTAACTGCTGAAACGGGGGTTGTTCTGGTTGTTGCGGCTTGTTAGTGCCCTGAACTGTATATCGTCACGGTGCCTATGAGCAAAACCACCATAGGGACGTTGGCCGTCAAGGTGCTTTCATTGCGTTCGCTTGGCAGGGCATGCTGTGCTGCAAAGGTGAGAAGTTGGCTTGCGGGTTGGTGATACTTACATATGTACAGTTACCGCAAATCACTCGGCCGCAGCAACTCAATCGGCGATCGTCCGGAAGAGGTTTCTCAGTCTCCGGGATGAAGCGGGGGACCGACGATAAAAGAGTTGCGCAGGTGCAGCAGGCGTCGAGCGGTTGTTGAGCCATCGTGATGGTGGACTTGTTGTTCTCTGAATCAAGCGGGACGAGCATCTCTCTTGCTTTCCGGCGAGTTCAAAACTTAAAAATTAACTGAAGGGTTTCGAAGTGGAAAATCTGATGTTAAGCAACTCGGTGGCGATGATGTTCCCGGACCACGAGGACTTATTGTTGGAGGTCCGTGCCCTGGCTTCCATTCACCGGCACGCCCTCCCAGGGTATTTAGGCCGCCCTGGTTTCCGTTTTTCCTCTTTCCGTTAGACAACTCCAGTCAACCCTTTTTCGTTGTCGCCTTTTCCAGCCTCCATCAGGTTATGAGCCCTCTCGCGCATCGCGCGCACCCTTTCAGAAGCACTCTAGCCTCCTGCGCCTTCCATCTACGGGGGTGCAGGAGGGCAACGATCCTATCGAAAAGGGCGACATCACCATCATCGACTTTTAGTCGCAACCCCAATATCACCATCATCGACTTTTAGTCGCAACAACAACAACGATCTCATCAAAAGATCCACCCTTTTAACCAAAATCACCAAAACGGTCACCTTTTATTCACCTTTCATTCACCAAACCAAACTCAACCAAAGTCAACCTTCTCATCTACTCGGCTTTCTTTATTTCAACCCTACAAAGTCCATCCTTTCAACGATGGCAACCGACAAGTCTATCGTACCCCTTGATAGCAACCACAAAGTCCATCCTTTCAACGATGGCAACCGATCCGAAAGAAGCCAAAAGTAGCACCCCCGAGAAGAAGCGAACTCATCGAGAGTATTTCACCAACCCCGATCCCAAAGACACCAAGGAGATAAGAGGAGGAGTAGAAGAATCCGAGGAACCAATCCAATTGATAAAGAAAAGGAGAAGGAGATGGAGATACCCTCATTTTCGCCCTTTTGGGAAGGGATTTCACAATGTATATAGTTAGAGGTTTTCTTCGGAGCCAGGTCTTGTCAGGCCGGCCTACGGGGGTGTGTTGGAGGTCCGTGCCCTGGCTTCCATTCACCGGCACGCCCTCCCAGGGTATTTAGGCCGCCCTGGTTTCCGTTTTTCCTCTTTCCGTTAGACAACTCCAATCAACCCTTTTTCGTTGTCGCCTTTTCCAGCCTCCATCACTTATACCTCTACGGTAGGGGCAATACTTATCGATAAGAGCAGCGGAGGGCAACCTCGCGGCCCCGCAAGTTCGTGGGGCCCGGGGCAAGACCCGACGGAACTACATTTGTCAGACTCGGCGGCTCTGCAGCGCTGTCAGGGACCTGTCATTTCACTTTCAGGTCGTTCGTTCCTTTTTGAGGGGCAGCGCGCAACATTTCCGCTTGCGAACATCTCAGCTTCTGCACCTCTCGGATGAGCAGAAAAACAAGACCTAGCAATTGCGCATCACTCGCCGACTACTAACAGATACCGTAGAAACTCGGGAAATTGGCAAACCTCTAATGCCGGAAAACCAGGTTATCTAGGCAGAAAAAGCACAGTTCTGTAAGGCTCACGTCCGGCTTCCTGCACAGGAATGTATGTGTGTTAAGGTGGAGGGCAATGTCGCTGGTCGGGAGCTTGTCAACTCGGTCTTTTCGAAACTGGGCCTACAGAGCACATTATGTATGCTGCTGACTGTGCTGGCTGTCGGGCGCTCAAAGAGGGTTAGAGGTTTGCCAATTTCCCGAGTTTCTACGGTAAGTTATCCGACACATGCAAGCTTGAAGCTGACAAGTCCGATCGGCTAAGCTCTCAGGCTCTTCACCAAGCTCCTGCCAAATCCTGACATGTTTGCAGGTTGCACATGTCGTTTGGTGATGTGTAGGGCAAGGTCTTCCATTCTCTTCTTCTAGTTCATCGCAGTGTCAGTTATGACATGTCTTCTAACCAGCCAGACGGCTGCATTACAACTGGCCCGGATCACCATGGACATTTGTCCTCACTTCCGTCTGCAACCCGAACGGAGATTTTTTTGGCGTGATACAGCTGGAGCAACACGACGTCATTGCGGCCGATATGACTGACCTTTGGCTTTTGGTTACAGAAGGGCCATCAACATGGGCATGTATCAAAATTAGCGTTGCTTCAGTTCTACACTAGGGAGCATGAACAAGAAAAACTCTGTGACGATACTACCGAGAAGGAAAGCAAAACCAGGCTGGCGGTATAAGCTATTTATTCGAGCCCTATCACCAAGTTGGTCTAGAGGAAAGGCAAGGTGAAGTAGCATCGGCGAATCAGCCGTCGCTTCCAAAGGAGTGTGCCTGGGTCGCCCACTGCCCTTGCTTTTCATGTTACCCTAGGATGAGTTGGGAGAGGACTGGACGCAGCAGAGAAACGAGCAAAGAGCTGAACCAAGCATCACGGCCGGGCCCGTCCTCCATGAGATATGAATGGTTCGCTTGGAAGCAAAAGTTCTCCAGATCCTAGAAATTGCTGGGAATCGTTGTGGGGTAGCAAGCTATGGCACACGACATACATATATACATGGATGAAGATATGTGTAGGCGCAGAAGACGGTGGGGTTGGGTCCCGAGACGACGGGATAGACGGGTCTCGATTCCACTTGTCCCCCCCCCCGGCTCATGGTCGGGCCCGAGGCTGTCTTCCCGGTTATGTAACGGGCGGAGTTACGGGGTCTTATGTCTACGGATAGATATTTATGTCAAGAACGGCCGTCTCGAGGTTTTGTGAAAGCTAGCTGGAGCCTGCTCTTTCTCTTTTTATTCTACCTCGCTGACCTTTTGACACAACACTCACATATTTGCAACATAAACCTCAGCTATCATGGCGGTGAGATTGTCCCGTGTATATAAACCGAGCAGAGATGCGGAATTATGATGCTGACGATAGTATGACAGGTCTCATACCCCCAGATTGTGCTCTTTGGCGATTCCCTGTTCCAGGGTGCGGCAAATCTTGAGGACGGCTTCTGTTTCCAAGCTGCCGTCCAACAGCGTACGTGTTTTTTTGTCAGCTGCTTACAAGTCTCGGAAGTTCAAGTTTACCAATTTACCACCAGAGGTTCTTCGCCGATTTGACGTTGTCAACCGTGGTCTCTCCGGCTACAACACCTCCAATGCCCTGAAACTCCTGCCTCAGATCATCTCTCCGCCGGGTCCGGGCGTGCCCAAGCTTGCCTATCTTGTAAGTCTATCCTCCCTCGTCCTATAGGAGATCAACCTTGTCTAACCAGAGGAAAAAGTTCATCCTCCTCGGCGCCAATGATGCCGCCCTTCCCCGCCCCGTCAACAATCAGCACGTTCCCCTAGACAAGTACAAGCAGAACCTCGTCTCCATCATCACTCACCCCAACATTGCCGCCCACAACCCCAAGATCTTTCTCGTCACGCCCCCACCCCTGGACGAGTTGAAAAGGTCCGAGGTCGATCTCGGCGTCCGCAAGCACTGCGTCAGCGCTTCCTACTCGGAAGCCGTCCGCCAAGTGGCCGCTGAGAACTCGGTCGGCTTGATCGACCTTTGGAAGGCCTTAATGTACTTGGCCATCTCCAAGACGCCCGGCTTTGACAGCTCCAAGGGAAACCTGGGCGATCCCGAGACGGGAGAGAGGGGCCATCTGGAGAGCTTGTTGCCGGATGGATTACATCTGAGCGCGGAGGCGTTCAGGGTGTTTTACGATGTAGTGAAGCCTCATCTGGGTCAGGAATGGGAGGGTACAAACGATGAGGAGAGGGTTGGCTATGTGTTGCCGGACTGGAAGGTGGCGCCTTGGTTGGAGGAGGATGAATTGAAGCCTTGAGATTGTACCAGCCAAGGATGTGAAGTCGTTGGTGAAGAAACAGTAATAGTAATTTTACACATCAAGGTTCGAAGCAGTAGGTTCCAGTCCCAATTTCCATCTCAAATCGTCAGTTATAAGGGCGTATCGTAAGGAATTGTGTTGATCATTGTGGGGATATAGGTAATGATGATAGTTGAATGAGACTTTAGCGGTTGCGGGGGGAGGTAGGGGTAGCTGTCATAGCGGGGCATCTTATTTGTGCCGTTATGTCATTTAACGTCGGCTTATGTTGATACTTCTCGACATTGTCGGTTCAGCATATGGACAACTAACGGAGAGATACTTCTAGATGTAATGTCCTCAGCATTCGGGACAGGACCAAGGCAAGGCATCTTTGAGGTCTCAAACGGGATGGACAAGATGGGATTAGAGGTAAAGGAGGAGGTTGGCGGCGTGTGAGTGGGAAAATCCACCATAAGGTAAAAGGTACCGACATGCCGCTCCCGCCGTCGACATGTGAGACTGCCGCCCGTGCTCTCCCGGCCTCCAATGCCCCGAATATCCAGCGAGTTTTATTAGTCATCCGGCCAACAAGAGGGCTGTCTCGATGTTTCACAGCATTCACAACACCGAATGCCCCTGCCTTGGGTGCTTGGCCTGGTGCCTTCCATGGGATGCCGTCCAGCCGTCGCCCACCGTGGGACCTGGAGTGTGGGAGTGTGGTTGCGCCTGCCAATCCACAGGGAGCCATGGATCACTGCAGCTTGATGAGCATCATTCGGCAGGAGCAGCCTATCATTCGCTCTTGCCGCGGACATATCCATTGAGCATTGCGTATTTTTCCCCAGTGCGGCTTGACAAGCAGCAGGCACACTCAGTCCCGTTCTGAGCCGTCCCGCAGCCTGGAGAACCGAGAGAACACGAGCCTTGTCTCGTCCAGCGCAACGGCGTCTTTCTTTCCAAACATTTACACTACAGACTTATCCAGTTCTCCATGTTCTGCTCGCACGCACCACCTCGACAGTTCTCAACTGAAGGGACACACGCACCAAACCACGCAACGCACACAACTTCGTCGAGCCAATTCCGACCTTGACTTTTTCTTTTATCTTTCAAACGGACCACGCCGTCAAAGGCCTCGAAACAGGTTTCTCTATAGCGCACTGGCGTCCCCAACCTCTTGTTTGCATTCCGCAGAGCACTAGAGTCCAGCACCAGCATCCTTCTCGGTTCCGCAATCCAAAATACCCGACGTCAGGGCAACGCCGGCCTCATCCCTCCACTGATCACCGCGTCCCATCCTTCCCGTCGACCCCCGATCACCGCTCCTTCCCCAATTCTCTCTTGGGTGAAATAGGCCGAACGACATTCACGCCCAAGCTCCACCTGCTGCCATACCCAGTCTATCTCTGGTGGATCGAGAATACTCTCAAATCTCGAATTCGCTCGCTCCTCCCGCGCCCACCCAACTCTCCTCGACATCTCTTCTTCCTGGCATTTCCGCGAGCCTTGCCATTTCGCGTTCCCTTGACAACATCTCCTGTCGCGCTCGTTCATGTTGCCGGTCCCTGTTTCAGGCCATATACGTCTGTCGACATCCCTTGGCGGCCAGCAGGCCCAATTTCGCAGCACTTGACAACAGTCCATACCCGAACCCCTCACGCTTCCGCTATCAGCTCAGTGGCTCCAACGCTACCCAGAATTGTACAAGCAAAAAGTCTTACGTTGGTAGTGTCTGGCGAAGGATACACTCGGGTGTGTTGGAACCATTGCACAAGACCGCGGTGGTCCTTTGCGGGCGATGAGGGGGAGGGTGGACCTCGATATCTGAATTACAAACAGGGTCGAGGTCATATCAAGACGGCCTTCAGCTTGCGATAGGCACAGTTATACACCAGTAGATACGCTTGAAAGGCCGTAGTCAACATACGAGTTGCGACCCTTCCTTTCCTTGGTTCACCCTAATCCTATCTCCCGATCCCTCCAGTCCGCCAGCAACACTGGGCACATATATCCAACGCCGACCATCTGCGATCGCTCCCCCATCTTCACCATCTGGGCATGGATCCGCGCTTCATCGTCACCCGCGAAGAACTATACGATGTCCAGATGGACTTGAAGCGCCTTCATTCCATCCAGCATCAGCACTCGGAGCGGTTACGATTGTTGGAAAAACGCCAGGCTGACGATGCCGCCTTGAAGTCTGTATGGAGTTCGCCGTTCCCAAGTATGCTCGGCACTACAACCCCTCAGCATGGTCAGACTTTCGCAGCTCATGGTAGTCCTTTCGTCAATCAGGGCTTCACTAACAGCACTTCAGGGCCAGTTCACTTGCCGGTCAACGATCTGTTTGACGACCTTGAAGAGCATGGTCAGAACTTGCTGGGTAGGCTGCAGCTTGAGCCTGAAGACGAACCTATACGGCGAGGGGCAGCATCGAGGGCGAATAGTGTGCGTTTTGATGAAAGTGCTCTGCATGGCTGGGGCGGTCATCATGGCAACCGTCACTCGACCGAATATGGCTTGACGCGCCCTGGAAGTGGCATGGGAGGCCATCCGATGACTGAGCGCTCTTCGTCTCACAAGTCTGATGGGAGGCATAGCTCTGCCGGCCATTCTGTTCATTCAGTGCATTCCAACGCCTCTGGCCGAGCTAGCAGTCTCGGTCTTGACACCAACTTCTCGATTGGTGGCATGGAGGATGACTCTCCCCTTGATGTCCCGGAGCCTCCATCAGGGTTCTTTTACCTGGGCGCGGCTCCGTCCATCATTCGCTGTTGCTTGACTGATAACATCACCAACAAAGGGTTGCTTTATGCTGTCGTCTGCACTGGTTCTCAAAAGTCAACAGTGGACTATAGTGTGGTCAAAGACCTGCACCTAACCAACCAAATGCAAAGGGGAATGGACGGCGTCTACAGGATCGATCTTCCGATTTACCTTACCGAAGCTAGAGTCATACAGTCCAACTCTAGGTCTATCAGCCCGATTCACCCGCTGCCGCCCAGCATCGCATGTTCTTTTGAAGTGACAGGCATGGATCAACCAGAAACTCCCGAAACCAAGAAGAGCATTCGCGTCTTCATCGGTAACCACACATTGAGGTTGCATAGTGCGGACCTTCTGCTTTCTCAGAACTCCATGACCTTGTATGGCACTGGCAGGGACAAACTTTCGGTACCCTTTGTTCGACCCGAGGATGATGCGGTCTTCAAGAATCTTGCAGTCACCAATATGGCCCCTGGAAATAAGCCTAAGCTGAACGCTGCCGCACCCGAGTTCGTTGCTGGCGACAGAGTCGCAAAACCGTCGGCCAAAGGCAACGAAGAACCGACTCCCAAGCAAAATGGAGGTACTGCCTCGGAGGGAGCACTCTTGTCACCTGTGAGGTCGCCTCAGCCACTCAAGACCACTACTGAGGCAACCAGCGCAGCATCTGAAGTGGGTGGAGAGTATGAGAAGGAGCAACCTCAACAGCAGCAACAGCAGCCGCCGCCTGTTTCAGCCGACTCTGTAGTCTCTGAAGACGTCCCCAAAAACGGCGCCAAAGAAAATGCTACGCCCACATCAACGACCGAGACCGTTCGCCGGGAACCTAGCGCGGCCATCAGGACTCCGTGGCGACAAACGGCTGCCAGTCTTGCTGACAAGGAAAGCACCCCGCTAAGCGGTTACCAGCCAGCTGCGAGGGGTCGCAGTATGAAGATCTTACGGCCGACGAAGATATCCTCCATTAGCAGCAACAGCACTGCCGGTCCAAACTCGCCGTCAACCACCCGATCAACGGGTGCGTTCGAATCCCCCTCCGTTCCACGGTCCAACGGAACCGATCTGCGACGGACCAAGGGCTCGACAGCTAGCGCCGCTGCGGCGGAAGGCATCCAGAGCAGCACCAACAGCCCCACGGTAGGCAGCTGGGGTCCCTCGAAACGCAGTCTGAGCACCAGTGCTAGCGTTTCCAACCTTGGCAACTTGGAAGGTGGCAAGAGCACCGAGACTAGGGAGCAAAGGTCCTCGTCACTGGCAACCACGGTAGGCAGTCCCATGCATCAGGATGGACTCAAGACGCCGACGGCTCCCAGATCGGCCACGAATCCTCTTGGTAGTGCATCTGCTTTTGCTTGGATGGGGAATAAAACGGCGGGTAAGGCGTCTGCCAGTCCGCTCTAGAGTACGGTAGGGCAGCGCAGAAACCAGGAGGAGAAGAAGGTCTACCATGGTAATTCTAAAAAGATCCGAGTTGTTTGGCCGTGTCCAGCATTCGTATGCTGAGCCCTCAGCGTGCTGGATGGTGTTGCCGGATGGAAGCGAGAAACCGAAATTACACAAGTGAAGAGCAATAGCGAAGGGAAGCGAAGCCACATTGGGCCGCACAAACAGGCACCACTATGTTTTAAAAAAGCTGAATAATATCGAGTATTGTCGAAGTTCGAGTAACGAAACCATCCTGTGCCAGACATACTTCTGCGTGTCTTGAGAGCCCAAATTACCGGTGAGGGAGAGGAGAGAGTGCGAGGGTGCCATGTCCGACTAGGTAACGCGGTGTAACCATATCACACAGTTTTTTCGAAAATCGTTATATACATACATATAATATCGCTCAACCCAATAAACATTATTATATTAAACTAGCAATTCAATAAAGTAGGGTCGATATTATTATCAGGAATATCTACGATTTTGACATCACCACTTTTTGGCATATGCAGCTAGTTTGGCGATCTTCGGGCCGGCCGGCTGCGGAAACACCAGGGACAAAGGATTAGTATGCTAAGATCTTTCGGAAAGGAGTTTTTGTATGGCAACTACGGGACCCTCGATCTGAATTCTCAGAGCGGGGATGGAGAGGGTAAGGGGGGTTGCTGATACAAGGCGGGATGTGAAGTTTTGAAAGCCATAGATATCAAGGGAATCGAATGTTCGAGGAGCGGACGTTGATCGACTTGGAGATGGAACAGCTCGGGACACGAGAAGATGGGTTGGTGAGCCAGTACGTAAAGGCAAGCGCTAAGGCCACATCGCTCAAGACACGGGGGGAATCGGATGGTGACCCCGAAAGCGGCGATTAGTGCCCCGCTATGATGAAATAGCGAGGGACGGCACGCCGACGTCCCACTGATATTCTTCCGCCACTCGTCTTTATGGCAATGGCGTCATCCGCCTTTGCCCACTGCAAATCAGTCGTGGCCCGATATCGGGGGTAGTATGGAAGCTATATAACTCGAGCACCCGCATTGAGGGGTAACCTTGCCTTTTGCCCCCAAACAACTCGACATTTCGCTCCTAAATCAGTCCGTATCGACAGTTGACTCTGCTATACCATTGGTACGCGACCAGCGTCCGAAAAGCCATAACACCTATTACAATGGGAACTCCAGGATCGAGGTAAAGTAGACAAGACAGCTACCGGGTGTCCATGTTGGTTTCGCCACAGTTCGTTCACTCTTATCGCTCTTTCATGCCTTGTATTCAAAGGTCTTTGGAATGAGTTTGATACGATGGGCCAACTGCGGCGGTACCTATTGGTCTGAGAAATACCGGCGAACTTGATCTGGATAATACCAGCGAAAGGATTGGCTTCTTGGGACCCCTTCCCCTCTTATTGAAGATCAACTAACTTTCGCAGCTTTGCTCGTGTTGCGCCAACATGTCTACGGATAAGATAACTTTCCTCACCAACTGGTAAGCTCCAATCACTCATGTATGCCGAAGCTTGTCGTGTCAACCGCTGACGCAATACAGGCATGCTACGCCGTACCATGCACCGCTTTACCTTGCCCAGGCCAAAGGGTTCTTCAAAGAAGAGGGCATCCAGGTGGCTCTCCTGGAGCCCAACGACCCCAGCGTAATTCATGCGGTCTCTGCTAGTTCCCGGGCACTGGCTAACAGCATGGCAGGACGTAACCGAAATTATCGGCAGCGGCAAAGTTGACCTTGGTTTCAAGGCCATGATTCACACTCTTGCTGTAAGATTCGCAACCCTCAGCCGGGGATTGCTCACAAGATGGTCAAGTGCTAATACTTCAAACAGGCCAAAGCCCGTAACTTCCCTGTCCTCTCGATTGGCAGCCTTCTGGACGAACCCTTCACCGGCGTCGTCTACCTCAAGGATTCCGGAATCACCGCCGACTTTAGGTCCCTCAAGGGCAAGCGTATCGGCTACGTCGGCGAGTTTGGCAAGATTCAGATCGATGAGCTCACTTCGCACTACGGCCTGACTCCCGCCGATTACACCGCCGTCCGCTGCGGCATGAACGTCTCCAGTGCCATTATCAAGGGGGATATTGACGCCGGTATCGGCCTAGAGAACGTGCAGATGGTTGAGCTGGAGGACTGGCTTGCTACCCAGGGCCGGGACAGGGCCGACGTCCAGATGCTTCGCATTGACGAGCTCGCGGAACTCGGATGCTGCTGCTTCTGCTCGATTCTCTACATTGGCAACGAGACCTTCATCGCGCAGAATCCGGACAAGGTTCGGGCCTTCATGCGCGCCGTCAAGAAAGCGACTGACTTTGTCCTGGCAAACCCGGACGCTGCGTGGAAGGAGTATGTTGACTTCAAGCCTGTTATGGGCACTGAGCTCAACAGAAAGATCTTTGAGCGCAGCTACGCATACTTCTCCGAGGACCTCAAGAACGTCGAGCGCGACTGGGCCAAGGTCACCAAATATGGTCAACGACTTCTGGTCCTGGGCCCAGAGTTCACACCAAACTATACCAACGAATTTCTTGACTGGGCTCTGCAGCCGGCTTCCATTGACCCTACTGGCGACCAGAAGCGAATGGCTGAGCTCCAGAAGAATGTGGCTGGCTGCGGTGGCTTCCGCCGCTTGCCCCTAAGTCGCTAGCGGCCGGAAAAAGAGCCCCGAAATGGGTCGAAGGCGTGACTGGTGGAACGGGGTCGTCTTTGCCGCGGATGGCGGAGGGCAACCGAGAGTTTCCTTCCAAGCTTGGCTGCTATAGTCCGGGATCTTGTTGCGCAACCATTGGGTTTTGGTGGATAGAAGAGGCTCGTATTTCTGGGGACGGTCTGGAGTTGATGATGGCTTCGTCGACTCGGTTCCAGATGAGAGTATCGTGTAGGTGATCGATAAGGGCCTCAAAAGTGTAGCGAGGGTGTTACGCGTTGAGATGGGCCGATGCACACTTGGCAGTACCGTACCGGACTTGGCCCGGCTTGGCAATGTCAGACACAGTATCGGGCATAGATAGTCAACTGCCCTCTCTCCTCTTTTGGAGAAGGGTCAATCAATCATCTACATACAACCAGAAGTACTTTGCTCAGTGAAACTGTTTATGGACCTAAATTCTAGGTTGTAACTATCTGATCTCGACACTGCTGAGCTCTGCACGATCTTAATCGACATGTCGATACTCAGTAGCATCTGCTTGGCGCCAAGCAAGGATGATTTGATATCCACTATACAGCTCCGAACTCTTCGATGCGACACGTCTACTCAACTTTTCGTTTGTCTTTATTTGAGATGGTGTTGTTGAGGCGACGGCGAGTGTCCCTTTTCATAGAGAACTAGGCGAGCGTCATTTTTTCTTGTTAACGATTTCTCCTAATGGCGTCGAGCAACGACGACATCTTCCGGTGATTGAAGGGAAAGGAGAACGCCCCGCAAGCTGGTCTGCGGGCAGTCCCCCGTCTCGTGCTGAAGGGGCCCGCTCGTTTTACCGGACGTGTGTTTCTGCTATGTCACCCAGGCTGACCTATCAGGCCAAGCTCACGTTTCACGGATTGCTTCTAGGACTGGCCTTCTTTGCTTGAGGCAACTCTCGAAGCTCCTAGGAGAAAAAGGATAACTGAAAAGGTTCAGAAATAAAACCAAGCGCATAAGTTTGTGTCCTCTTGAGTGGGGTTATTTCATCTGAAGCTGCAACCTACGTGCGTACGGGTCGAGCAGGAGCAGCCCCCGGTCTGTACCTCTAATTTGCGGGGGCCGATCAACAGCTCCATCAAATGCTCGGAATAGCGCACGCTACAGCAGCACAATTAGCCCAGACCCTGCCCAGCGTTTTAGTGCCCTGCCCCCTGTGACTCCCCGCTGGATTGACTGGTGCCCGCCAGCATAACGACGCGCGCGACCGTGTGACAATGCTCGTCCCCATAAAGATATCTAGGTACCTTACGCCATAATATATACTCGAGGAAGAAGCCTCCTATCAGGGCAACTGGTGAATCGCCTAGTTCAATCGAATCGCTCGTCATGCGAAGGCGCTGCGGGAGACGGGCTGCATGTGGGCCAGCCAGGCATCTCGTCACGGCCGCAAGGCAGACCACGGTCGCTTAACTTCTGAGGTATCTTTCGTTGTGATATTCGGCCGTGCCAACCGCGGGATACATTCGTAGGGCACAATTCCGCCCCCTTTGTCGTCTACTCTGGGTGTACAGAGTTTGGTTGGTGCCATGGAATATAAAGTCCTAAAACCAACGGGCTCTCTGAGTTGGCACGAATAAAGGGATAGACATGCCGAGCGAACGTTGAAGATGTAGTGTAATCGTTGGGGATGCTCTTCTGTTGGACGTGATACTTTTCATACTTTGATCCAAACACTTAACAGGCTGGATGGTTATTCAGTAGTACGACGTGGAAACCGTGAGTGATCCTTCCTCGTGGCTGGGTTATTAAACCGTGGTCCTAGTCGGATCACCGAACCCTTCATCGGCCGATCGTCATTTATCGTTTTTTGAAGCACATGCTGTTGCATGTAGATCTCTTCATTTTGGAGTTGAGTAGGGCAGCAAAAATCAGCAAACTCCTAAGCGTCCAACAAGACAAGAGCGAGAGATTCCCTTTGCCACGCTCTCATCAGACTCGGCGACTAACTGCATACACATAACTGGGCCGAGGAGTACTAAGAACCAATCAGGAATGGTCTTCTGACCGAGTGCAATCTTGGTGTTACCCGTATAAAAAATCTAGCCGCAGTGTCAGGACGGTCAACTTTTCGCGTAATCCGCCCAAATATATTCATCTTTTTAGCGCCGCCTCCCCACTCACCGTAATGCCTCCGTCTGAACGATATGGATACGGGAGGTGGTTGTTCAGTTTTTTGACCCTACCACGTGATTAAAAGACCCGGTTCATATCCTTCCGACTCCCATAGACAAGAGTACCAATCGCCTGACTAGTAGTTGGGTCGGTGACGACCAGCGAATCCCAGGTGCTGTATGTGTTTTGACTTCTTTTTTTCCTTGTCCTAGTCAACCTTTTTGTTCAAGCTAGGTAGCTAGTCCCATCGATTTTATCTCATTGATCTCTTCTTTCTCTGCGCATTTGGTGCTGGTTTTTGCTTCTTGCCCTCCCTCCCATGTTCTTTTTACTTGATATTTCCGAATCCAGCAACTTCATCATGCCACTCGGCGTCGAATCCTCTACGACGCCTTGCACCGTCGGGACATCATAAAAATAGGGGTTTTAGCCACCTAGGTTCTGTCGGTTGAGTTGAAATCCGGACTGCTGTGGGGGCAAGACCTGGATGTGGGGGGGATCCGAGCACCGAAAGGCCCGAAGCACGATCCGGACAAGTGGAGACCCGGGATATGCTGACCTGGCGGGCTTGATCCAGGAGACAGCCGGCCCTCGGCCAGCACCCGGACCCACCAGGACTTGCTTTATAGAGCTAATCCCTGCCAAAGGTTTACTGGTGTGTCACATTAAGTTTGTTTTGAGCTCAAGGGCATAGAGGTAGTAAATGCGTGGCAACCGGAAGGTTGTAACTCGGAGAGAGTATTGGAAGTTCACTTCGGACAAGTCGGGAAGGAGGATCAGGACCATGGAATGGAAGTGGAAGGAACAACACACAATATTTTCCTTTTTCTCGGCAACTAACCATCGTTCAAATTTCCCACTTGTCTTCTGTCTTCAAAACCAGTGTTGTTGCACAGCTTCATCCTAGTTGCTTGTCACTGTGGTACCTCTTGAGTATTTGGCTTTCCCAGCGTCAAGCTGTTGGGAAGGTGCGCTGTGCGCTTTAGCAATGAGGGGTATTCAGTGGTTTACACAAATCAAATCAAATCAAATCTGGGATTTGATTTGATTTATTTGAGTAATTCGAGTGCAGATTTAATTTGTTTACATAGATATTTGATTTGATTTGACAGATTTGGCCCGGAAAATTAATTTTCCAGTATATACTAAACCCCCGGAATATTAGAAATTGTACTATATCGTGATCTATTGCCAGTTCTTATATAAGGCGATGCGTTCGATGGTTGAGTGTAATAGATTGTGCCTTCGTTGACCGATTACGAGTTTCGTCTTGTTGAATACCCTTTCCGCCTTTGAAGATATTGTGGGTATAGTTAGTATATTAATTGCTATACGTGCTAGTTTGGGGAACTTGTCCTGTTGCTTGCGCTCTAATTACTATAACGCCGGGTCGATGAGATGTTCTAGCGGTAAGTCTCTCTCTGTAATGCGTATGGTAAGGTAGGCCTTAACCTTCCTACGGTATTGAAAAGGTACTAGAAATCTATGTTAATAATACTAAAAATTATAGCGATATTTCGTTGCCCGGTCGAAATACGATATTTTCTTTATCAATGCTTATTAATGCTTTTACATCTGCACCCAAGATTCTGTAGCAAAAGTTATACTATATGCACCGGAGAGGTATGTACGAGAAAAATATTATGTGTTATTGACGAAATAAATCTAATAAATCAAATATAGCATTATATTTGCGTTGATTTGACTGTTTTTTACCCGTATTTGATTTGCTAACCAGACGGTAGATTTGCTTTGATTTATTAAGATTTGATTTGTGTGAAGCACTGGGGGTATTTATACCTGGGTTCTTGGGTTTCCTCCTTTCAATAGTTTCTTCCTAAATCAACCATCACCTTGCCCAATCAACCAGTGCCTGCACGAGGCCTTTCACTGTCACATATAGATCGCACTTTGGCGGTATGTATCCATCTGATCCCATATATGCTACTGGATCATGTCAGCCATAAACAGCAAGAAGATTGAAAAAGTTATTTCCATGACTGTCATATACAGGCTCGCACGCCCGGGTATCTACCTACATATCCAAGAGGATGCAACAAGCATCCTGTTCCTCTGCTTGACATGCTGTTATTCTTTTCACCAACTTTTTCATCCATCTTTCCTCCGCTTCCCGTCTTGGGCCCGGGGCTTTCCCCGGGTCAAGCGGTTGAACCCCCTCATCCAATATTTTGGATCTCATGCTTCGGTGAGATTCGAACGTTGAGACACGGGCCGCGTTTCCTGGCCCGTCGCGTCCGAAATAGCCGTCTTGACTGTCTTCACCGACCTAATCGTGCTCTGGTCTCCATCTCGCAGCGTCCCGGTCTCCGACTCGGGTACCGTCCCCTTGCCGGCCAACCATTGCTCCTGCGCTGTTGGTTTCCTGGCCGTTACGACTCGGAGCTTGATCACAAAGCTGCCGGTCCTCGTCGTGTCCTCGGCGATCGCCCTCGTGTCTTGAGCGGCCCGCTTACACATGTCCCGCACCACCTTGGGATCCCAGCCCAGATCCTTGGTCAAAGAGCGCAGGCAGCCCGCCTCCAGTCCCGTGACGACCGAGAACAGCCAGAAGCTCCCGTAGCTGCTGTTTTCGCGGGAGCCTACGCCCATGTCGTACACGGTTTCGTTGATGTCCACGTACCCGACTTCCTCCAGGAGAGCCTTGCTCATGTGGTCAATCCCACGCGGCCGTCCTGCTAGTCGCGCGGCTTCCAAAACTCCTTCGGCCAACAAGTGTGCGGGCGATTCAGGGGGGTAGAAGGACAGGAAGTTCTCGGAGGTAAAATAGTCGTCGTAGTCGATAACCTCGATCCAGCCGCCGGGTTTTAGGCAGTTGTAGGCCTGCTGATAGATATAGCGCCAGTCGGAAAAGGCGCCTTCCATGTTCCGGAAATGGACCAGGTCGACTGTGTCGGGCGGGCGGATCCACTCGTCCTCGGCGTTCTCGATGTGAAACTCGACGTTGAAGGGTACTTGGTGGGTTGGCTGGATAGGCGCAATATCGGTCCCGAATACCTCACATTGCGGATACTTTTCCGCCATCCCTATCGCCCATTCGCCGATGCCCGTACCGATGTCGAGGATGTAGCGGGGGTTTTCCAACGGTACCGTGGTCAACTCGAGGTTGAAGAGCTTGAGATACACCTGGTGAGCTACGTATTGGCGGGTTTGCTCGGTTTGGTCAACTGGCATGAAATAGTCGCCACAGTAAGTCCGATCGTGTTCGGTGATGTAGTCGACATCTTCGGCGTATAATGTTCGCGCTGAGTCACTGGAGAAAATGGAGACTGTGAGTACGCGTCTACTATCACGAATACACATGGCGTTTGGGCAAAATCATTGAACGCACATTGTAGCATCGTCATGCGCAGAGCCAGAGCCAGGGTGATAAGGACGTTCGACTTGGTACGCAGCTGTCATGTTGGGGTAGGCATCCATGGTGTATATCGATACTGTGTCTTCGTTTTCGTCGTCTACCTCGAGCTGGGCAATAGCGGGATTGGAATTGTCCATTGTCATTGGAGTGTCTCCTGACGGGCTTTGACTCCCTCCTTGCTGGCTTGCTCCCGCCGGATTGTTCACATTCCCAGCCAATGGTCTTGGACTTTGGGGTCCATTGGGGCCCGGAGAAGCTCTCTGATTTTGTGGCATTTCTTCTTCCTTTTGTTTTGGCGTTGCTGGTCCTATCTTTCTAGCGAGTGCCTGGTAGTTATGATGGGTGTGTTTGCTCGTCGCCGTCTTTTACCCATTAGATTCGTGGTTGAGTAGTTGCTGAAATGGCGAGCTAGCTGAAGGACCACATCAGAGGCCGCGTAAAGTGAGGGGACAGCGGTGTTGTAGTCGTTTTCGTTTCCCTCATACAAATGTTGCTTGATCAAACGAGGGTGTGGGGGAAAGGAGAGACACACAAGGGTTGGGGAAACCGAAGAAGAAAAAGAAAAATGAGACAGAAGAAGCGAGGAACGGGAGGAGGTGAGTCGGTAGGAGGTGAGGTGGGATGGACGAGGTCCCGGGTCATTCCAGACCTGTGATTGGGGGGCCAAATGGGAGGCGGCCAGATGGGGATGCCAGATGGAGAAAGGACGGGTAACACCAGAACGGGACGGGACTGGCTGCGTGGACCGTCTCTCTCTGGAGCCAGAACCGGGGCAGAAGTGAAAAAGACTGAAGACGGGACCAACGACAGACGTTGACAGCGATGAGAGAGGCGACCGGGACTGTTGACCGGGAGCAAAGAGTCTGGGCTCTATTCTAGGCCCGTAATTAATAAAGTGAGGATGGACGACGGGCATGACGGGCTAGCGCGCTTGCAGCTAGTGCCCCTTAGTACAGTGGCTCCTTGGCATGCCCGGCGCCGGGAACCCAGGAAGGCAGGTCCGGGACAGTGTTCTGAATGCGCACTGGTGGTGGGTGATGGTGGGTGACTGGACTGCAGTGCCGTAGCGCACACCGTCCCACTGGGACTGGCTGCCACTGGGCTGCCCGTGTCGTGATTGAATCCATCCGTCCCTGACGACGAGAGCGGAGAAGGACGATGAGCTGGGACGAAGGCCAACGAGGTCGGTCCACCTCCCATGGGATGGGATACGGCACGGCGGTGCTGGACCGCACCGGCGCGTTGGTGCTGTAGATGCGCGCACGTAAAAACCGACAGCTGCCTGGTAGCCAGTTGGAAGAGAGCATGGAAGCAGCGCGCAGTCTTGAGAAATGGAGCATGGGGCAGGAACAAGTCTCACCGTCCGGCTTTCCCCCGAATGGCCACTCGCGGCCGGGGACTCGGTTAGTTGGCGTTGATAATCACCACGACCACGATTGTGCCGCAAAACTGCCTCGGTAGCAATCGTTTTTCCACTCTTTGTAAAAGCCGGATGACACCTTGATGGTACCTGAACGAAAGAGATCAGTGATCATGCTGTACGTACCAAAAGTGACCTGACATGAAATCACGTTTTACCAGGAGACCGGATATGTCGTATCACAACCCAAAGTGCATTTCAACTGAAGGTGGACGACGAGCGGGAATCGCCTGAGGCCATATTCCATTGACCGTCTTATCCAGCTGCCGAATCGAGAGGTCCTTTCCGACACCCAGCCTCAGCCAGACCTACCAAACCAATGCCGAAGAGACTGGACCGTGCGCGTTTGTGTGTACTCTTCATGACCGGCACTGGATGGTGGAGTCAGCCGCAACGGAATACTCCAGTCCAGATGGACGGTGGGAACCTGGAACCCAAAGGGAAAAAGGGAAAGCTTTCTCGACCTCTCCGTGCTGTCGTACTTAACGACACCAATCCAAGCAACGGAGCCAACCAATCAGCAATCCCGAACCGCTGCGGCCCCGCTCGACCCCCCGGGTACTCTGTCCCTTTCCTTCCCATCCTCGGCTTCTTGGCTTCGCTTCTTCTTTGCCTTCCTTCGAATTCTTCAGTTGGCTGTGGGTGAAACACGACAACACCAGCATTTTACATCCCACAAGACTCCGAGGGTGACAAAGTCCTCATTGGAATCCAATTCGACCACGTCTGATTGTATCACAGGGTTAGCCTTGTGATAGTTCAGAGCATGCGGTTGGCAGTTATCGGAGCCAGGGATCAGGCCATGGCTCCGAACATAGCATAAGGCTATTACAGCCTTTATAGAAGGCTACGATAGCCTTATTATCGCTATCGCTACATAGGTCGTACCAGCTCTATAATACTTATAAGATTGCTACAAAGCTAATCTCCTAGACTAGCCTCCATAAAGACTAGTCTAGGATCGTACCTTTAAATTTTTTTTCTTACTCCTTTGTACAATTATATATATTCTTACCTATTTTATACCTTTATACCGTAATAGTTAATTATACTTTTAAACTATTATATTTATACGTATATTTCTTTTCGACCCCTAGAATCGCGCGGCGAAAAACTGCGCAATCTAGAATTATACCAGGATCGCTTCGTAGGAATCGTAGACTCTAATATATAAAATCGCTTTATTAAGCCGCAGACTCGTTAGGATTAAACCTTAAAAGTAGTAATTTAATTATTATAATTACGCTTTTATATTACGGTAGTCCCCTTTTAATTACGCCTTTATATTATAATAATCCCCTTTATATTATAGATTAATTTCTTTATAAAAAATAATATTAATTATAATTATTACTTTAGCGATAATAACGATAATAATAATAATATTCCGCTACTAAATTACATTATTCTAAGCCTTTAGGAAATAAGATAAGGAATTAGCTTATTAAACGATTCTTCTGACCTATTCAATTTTAAGGAACTTTTTAATATTCTTACCGCGGATTTAGTTCTTAATATTAAAATTTATCGGATAGCCCTTCTTTAATTCGTTAATATTATTTACGGTATCTAGGATTTTATAAACGGTTTTACAGAGGATATTCGGCTACGTTTAATTTTTCGAAACTACGAGGTTTTCGTTAGAACCGTTATTCGATAACTAACCTTCAAATTTATTATCGAACTATTAGGAAGGGTACTTACGATAATTATTACGAATTATAATACTATAGTAAAGGAATAGAATATAATACGATATATAATTATAATTCTATAATAGCGGGTTATAATTATATTTATTATAGCCCCCTTTAATATATTAAAAACCTTTAACGCCCCCGAGGAAATTACAATAGCCGTTTCCCGGCCCCTTAAGCGTATTATCGAAGACCCCCCGATTTTTACCGGAAAGGATAAAAATAATATTAAATATTATAATACTTTCTAATTATAGAAGAACTAAATTAAAATTATATAGGAGTTTGATACTTTTTATTTCCCTATAGAGCGGATTAAAATTATACGTACAATATTTTAACTAGGATTAAACCTACGTTTAATATTAAATAATAATTTAAAGAAATTTATAGAATTCTTTAAAAAATTTAGGAAATAGTTATAGGCGACCGTCAAAGCTTTTTTTATATATTTTATAAATTAATATAATAATATTAACGTTAAATTAAATATTAATAGACGCTTTATTAATTTCTACTAGGGTAGTACTCCGTTCCCGTATTTCGAAATCGAATTTATTAAATTTATAGATAAATACGGATTTAATAATATAATAAAAGTTTATTACTTTCGTAATAAATTTAATAAATAGCTTCAAAATACTTTAGTCTCTTGAAATTTCTCCGAGGACGATAATTATATTATATAATTGAAGTTCGTAAAGAAGGTTAATTAAAAATTAAAGGACGCTAATTATTATAATAAAATAATTACGGGTATTTTTAAGGATTTAAACTCCTTTTCTAAGAACGTTATAACGGCCCCTCCTACTATAATTAATAAATTTATAAATTAGGGAGGAAATTAAATAAATCTTAATTCTATAAATCTTTTTACTATATTTAACCCCAAGGTTTTCAAAGAACGAAGGGAGAAGGGCCTTTATTACTATTATAATTAATAAAACTATATTACCTATAATTACTTTAAATTTATTAATTAAAGCGGTAAATTTCGTATTAATAATAAATTGGCTAATAAGAAGAAAAAGGGTAGGGGTAGACGTAATAATAGCAGTATTAAGTAGGAACCTACAGAAGTCCGTTTAGTAAGAGCCGCCAATACAACTACAACCTTTATAATTAAATTGGCCACAGGTAATAAATATTATAATAAATTGGAAAATACTTAGCCTCTATATTTAATTGCGCGTAGAAGCCGAATTAAGTAATTATATTATAAAAATAACAGGATTTTTTAACGGATTTAGAAGAAGTATAAATTTAATCACTAAATAATATTATTCTAAATTTAATTTTATTATTTACGTACGTAATTATTAGCACGTATAAAAATTATTATATTTCCTTTATTAATAATAAATATTCTATATTTATATTTATCGATTATTCTTTTATTATAAAATATAATCTTTTTTATTTCCGCTTTCTTCGTCCTAAGAAATTTATATTTATAAATAGAAATATTAAAAGTATAATTAGTAAAGGAATAATAAAAAGGTTACAGATAAGTTATTATAAAGAAATTATTACCTTTTTAATTTATAACTTTTTTAATAAATACCCGATTATTTTAGAGTTCCTTTAAATAAAATTTTATAAATTATATATCGATTATAAAAAAAGCAGTATACATTTTAATTATTTGAATTATAAGGACCGCTATTTATTAACGGGGCTCTTTAATAATTAAACAGAAATATTCCGAACTTTTTTTAACCCTATTTCTATTATAATTACCTACGTTTATAAGAAGGCACTTCCTTAAAATAATTCTAAATTCCTTTCCTCTCTTCCTTACGTCTTTAAGGGCTATTTTCGTAAAAAGGCAGCCTAATACGAGGAAATTGAGGATTAGCTTATTAGGGCTCCTTAGTTTGAAGACGAAGGATTTAAAGAACGGACTTCTAATTTTCCCGCTAGAGTACTATTAATAGTTCTATTGCAGGCTTTTATTATATACTACGTAGACGTAAAGGTATAGAATATTATAAATACTATTATTATCTTCGTATTAATTAAGTAGGATATATTATACGAACTATATATTAAATTTAATAGAAGATATATATTAGCAGGTATACGCTATATTAATATTTGGGCAAAAAAGTATATTAAAGGTAATATAAACCCTATTAATATTAGGGAATTTAACGCCACTACTTTTAATTTCATTTATAAAAAGGACCGATTTTAATTATACATTACTAATTATATTTAATTAAAGAAGTTAATTACCGTTTTAGAATTCTAGGAGATAGATTTTACGTACGAAGTTATAGAAAATATTATCGAAGGGCGAAGGGAGAAGTATAAGGACGATTTTCTATATTCCTTCTATTCCTTTATTAATAATATAGCTAGTAAGTATAGATTTAAAATAGAAAAAGAAACGGCGGTAATTATTAAATTTATTATTTTAATAAAGGATTTAATTAAAAATATACTACTTTATAAAGAAATTATCTATTGCATTTATTTAGTAAAGGTAATAGAGGAGGATATTTAAAAATTCTTTAATAAAATAGATAAGCCTTAGAAAATTAAGGAAGAAATAAAAAGAATATTAATAAATTATTATTAATTATATATTAACATTTTTCTTCTTACGTTAGCTAATAAAATACCCCTATACTATTTATACAATTATAAAATCGAATTTAAATTAAAAAAATAATTATTATACGCTAAATTTAAATTAATATTATTTATCGAAGTTATTATTATTAAGAAGTAGATTAACGAGAATTTTAAAAAGAAGTTTATCCGTCCTTCCTAATCCGCTGCCGTTTCATTTATTTTATTAATATAGAAGCCGGGCGGGGGAGTCCGTATTTACGTTAATTACTATAATATTAATAATATTATTTTAAAAATATAATATCCGATTCTATTAATTAAAGAAATTTTTAACGTTATTTACAAGGCGAAGATCTTTATTAAATTCGATATTATTAATATATTTAATAAGATACGGATAAAGGAGGGCTACGAGTAGTTTATTATATTTATTACCCGCTTTAGGCTTTTCGAATCTTTAATATACCTATTTAATTTATAAGGGGTACCGGGGACGTTCTAAAATTATATTAATAACGTTTTATATAATATTTTTAATATATATGCTATTACTTACTTTAATAATATCCTCGTCTATTCGGAGAATAAAAAGGACTATATAAAGTATATTAGCGAGGTCCTACGGAAGATAATCGACGCAAGCCTACAAATCGATATTAATAAGTGCGATTTCTATACGAAATAGACTAAGTATTTAAGGTTTATTATTACTCCTAAAAGTATTAAAATAAACCCGGAGAAAGTAATAATAATTATTTCGTAGGAAGTTCTAAATATTAAAAAGGCGCTATAGCGTTTTTTAAAATTCGCTAATTTCTATTGGCAGTTTATTAAATACTTTTCTATTTTAGTAGGACTATTATACAAATTAATAAAGAAGACTATTAAGGATTAGAAATAGGAGGATTAATATTAATATTCTTTTAATACGTTTAAACGAATTTTTATTAGTAAATTAGTATTACGGATTTACAATTAATTTAAATAGACAATTATAGAAACGGATATTTTAAATTGGGTTTATAGCAATATTTTCTCTTAATATAACGAAGACGGGGTATTATAATTAATAATTTATTTTAATTAATAATATTCGTTAGTAGAATATAATTATAATATTTATAATAAAAAATTATTTACTATTATTAAAACGCTAGAAGAGTAGAAACTAAAGTTAGAGGGAATATAATAGCCGTTCAAAATTTTAATAGATTATAAAAGATTAAAGTTATTTATAGTTAATAAATAATTAATATTATAGTATATAAAGTAATTATAATTTCTTTCCCGCTTTAATTTTATTATTTAGTACTAATTAGGTTTATTATAAGTCCGCTTTAATATATTAAATTATAAATTAGAAGATATTTTAAAATATAAAGGCGATGAACGCTTCTTAATAAAGAATAAAATTTTATTAGAGAAGAATATTTTTATTAATAATTCCTATATTTTAGAAGATAAGGGAGATTTAGAAGTTTTCGTCGGGATAATTTACTTTTACAATTTAGAAATTATAAACGAAACGTCGGTAAATAATTTAATAACGGAAATTTATAAAAAATTAACCCTTCTTTAGGATGTATTCGCCTATTTAATAAATTTAGTAAGGAAAATATAATTAAAGGAAGTTAAAGGGAATTTTAAAAAGTTTTCGTTCGTAGAATGCCGTGCTATATAAGGCCGGATTTATTATTATAGTTTAGTTCTCCTTAACCCTGGAGACGTTAAGGTCTACTATTAATTAATTTACTATACTTATAATACGTTAAGAGCGGGGTATTTAGGGAGGGAGAAAATTTATAGCCTTTTCCTCCAATTTTTCTTTTGGCTAAGGATATACGACGTAGTAAAGACTTATTATAAGAGAAAGTCTTTTCGCACCGCTATCAAAGTCTATTCGCACCGCCGTCTAAAATTTTAATAAGGTATAACTTAAGTAAGTAGTGACCTCCAAATATAAAAGTAGTATTTTTGAGTTCCGTAAGACTTTCTCTATTATAAAATACTTACTAACTCTTCTACCCCCTTTCCTATTTACTATTTTAAGAAATATAAGAAATTCTAAAGTAAATTTTCTTTTCTTTAAATTATTAGTAGGTTTAAATGCTGCGGCAGTGTCTAAGGGCCGATTTAGGCCCTATTAAATAGAGTAGAAAATTACAAAAATTCCAACCCTACTTTGGGGCTATAGACTCTTGTTTTGGTAGAGTGACTTTAAATTTTCATTTTGGACGGCGGTGCGAATAGACTTTGATAGCGGTGCGAAAAGACTTTCTCTATTATAAGACCTATTTGACGTATATAAAGACGAAACCGTTATAATATACGTTATACGGGTTTCTGAAATTATTACCGGTACCTTTTGTTCTATAGAAGGATATTTTTATCGACTATATTATATTATTAATACTTTACGAACGCTATAGATAGGTATTTTAATACGTTGTAATAGTTGTTAATAGGTTAATAAAGATACGGTATTTTATTTTTATAGTAGGGCTAACTACGGAGGAATTAGCGGACCGCTTTATAGAGTAGGTTTATAGTATTTATAATTTATTTAATACTATTATATCTAATTGGGGTTCCTAATTTATTTTATAATTTTAAAGAACGTTATTAATAAAATTGGAAATTAATTTTACGCCCTCCTCCGCTTTTCACCTAATTACAAACGGGTAGATAGAATATCTTAACGCGGAAATAGAAAAATATTTACGAATTTTTATTAATTAAATATAAGATAATTAGGTCAATTAATTATTAATAGCGGAATTTACTGCTAATAATTTAATTTTAAAAATAATAGGAATTTCGCCGTTTTTTATTAACTATAGATTTTATCCTCGGATAAGGGTCGAGCCTATTACGCTATACCCCCTAAAAATATTAAAAATTTAATAGGATAAATATTTTAAAATTATTAAAATTACTAACCGGTTTAAAATAGTTTTAAATTATATAATAATTAAAGTAAAAGAGGCGTAGAGGCAATATAAGGATAATATTAATAAAAAAATATTGGACGCTCTATAATATAAAGTCGAGGATAAGGTCTTATTAAGTATAGAGAACTTCGAAATTAGAAAATTATACGTTAAGCTAATTCCGTTCTAGGAAGGGCTATTCGAAATTTTAAAGGCTAGTAATTATATAATTACTCTTCGACTTTTAATTAATATAAAGTATAATCCTATATTCTACATTAATAAAGTAAAATTTTAGGAAAAATATATTAAAGGGGATATAAAGGTAAATTAAAGGAGGATTATAAAGTAGACGGATAATAGGAAAGATTTTATTAAATAAGATTTGAATAATATAAACGGTTATAAACGGAATTTAAAGAATAAACGATAAGAGTACTATATTCTATAAGTACCGTTATATGTATTAAATTAGTAGAAACGGGCTAATATTATAATATGCCTAAAGGCGGTACAGAAATTCTACGAAAGCTATTTAAACGAGCCAGCGCCATTAAATTAGATTGTTATAGAAAAGCGGTGTAAAATAATAATGGATTAGTAGTTAAAAACGGACTAACCGTTATTAACGGAAGTAAGAACGGATTAGCCGGTACTAGCGGGAAATATAGGATACAGAAAATTAAGAAAGTCGCTGCGTAGAGCGGTAGCGGCTATAGAGGCTTTTATAAGGTAAATTAAATAATTAATAGGCATTTTAATCGTTTTATATATTGTTAATTAATTATACGGCTTCTTTTAGTCTAGGGTAGTATTATAGGGTTAGCCTTATAATAGTTTAGAATATACGGTTAGTAACTATTAGAGTTAGTGATTAGGCTATAGCTCCGAATATAATATAAAGCTATTACGGCCTTTGTAGAAGGCTATAATAGCTTTATTATCGCTATCGCTATACAAGTCGTACTAATTCTACAATACTTATGAGATTGCTGTAGAGCTAATCTCCTAGATTGGCTTCTATAAAGACCAGTCTAGGATCGCACCCTTGAACCTTTCCTCTTACTCCTTCGTGCAATTACGTATATTCTTACCTACCTTGTGCCTTTGCACCGTGATAGATTGTACCTTGTGTTCGTACTCCGACATATCACAGCCTACACCGTACACGACGGATCATGTTATATATCTGCAACATCCGACAACCGCGGGAGCAGGAACAGCAGCAGGAGTGGCAGCGGTAGACGGGCATACCCCCGAGACACATCGTCTTGTCCCAAGCCATCAACTACCCTTCAACCAGCTGACTGGGCCAATCCCGAACCCGGTGCGCTGGACTCGGGGCCGCCTTGACAGCATTGGATGGAAGCACGGGCTTTGGTGCCATGTGGTGAGCGTAAGTGGGGTGTATGTATGTCTCCTCTCCATCTCAAGAATGCACGACGTCGAACCCAGCCGTTGCTCGAGCAAAGGGAATCCATCCTCATCAACCTCCACTCCGACAGACCATTACTGCATAGTGGGGCGAGGCGCAACAATGGAATCCCAAGGGCCAGCAGTAGTGTAGACGTACAGTACAGTAGCGGGATAATCATCCAGACCACCGGGCCGCTAAGGCATCTGATTAAGTGGCAGGTATCTCTACCGCGTTGCAGCATAATATATATCAGGCCCGAAGGGACGGAGGGAGATGTATGGCGCCCTTCATTCAAAAGATGCTCTTTGGCTCTGTCCTTCCGTACTTCTCTTCTCCGATCCAGGCCCCCCAGCAAGTGCTTATTTTTTTCGTGGATTGATGCGCTCGTGCTCTTCGGTACCCCCGTACCTGGCGTCAGCTACCAACTAGCAACAAATCGGAACCCACACGGATCTTTTACTCATTTTGGACATTTCTCGAGGTTCTCTTCAAGCCTCCGGATTTATCACAGTATGTCTACGATATCAGGAACTTTTTATGGTTTCGTGGTCTGGCCCTCGCCCGATGCCCCGGCCGCCCCGGGATAAAACTCTGCAGATGACTTCTTTTGCCTTTTCAACTGAGCGTGATCATCCGGTGACGACGTTTATGCCGAGGATACAAAAGAGTGCATCGATGATCTTTCCGGTGGATGAGCTCTGTCGAGTTTACCTACACCAAGTTCGCTGTTCAGTGGCTTGGGACGAATTTGATGCTTGCACTAATACGGGAATATAGCGTTTACAAGCGCTTCATGTTAGTGCTTGCTTGACCACCCTCCCACCGTAACGAAACACCATGAAAAGTCATGATCATCTCCATGTTTCCTTCGTTCCTTCATACATCCCGCCAATCCTTTCCAGTGCTTCCAGATTCATCCATCCGTCATCAATAACTCCTCCTGCCGCGCGGCGTGCATTCGCACATACATGCCAGACAGTATCCTACAAGCCATTTGCCCACCGGCTCCTTCACCATACATAACACTCACAGACCGGCCCGGCCGACCCTCGCTTGCACTTGACTGAAATAGCGGTCAACTCTTATCACCTTTTGTATCTCCCCTCCCTACCTGCCACACGCGTTTTTACGCCCGCAGGCCCGAAGCAAAAGAACCAAGGACAAATGCATCTACCGGGGAGACATCCCGTCTTCTGTAAGAGGTCGGAGAGATACCCGACTGCAACTGAAGTGTTTTTGTCACTTTACTGCCTAGAACAAAGTCCGACCGACCGACTCAGGCTCCCGGGCAGATTTAGACACAGATTCAGACACAGATTTGGACCCCAAACTCCGTCCAGGGGCCCGCCGGAGCGGAGACAAAGGGGAAGAAGCATAAAGGTCCCCCAAAGAAGGATTCCAAAAGAACCTGCCACTCCCGTCAAAGCATCCCAGGTTGTCGGATCTGGACTCATCTCTGAACTTATCCGTGCTGCAGGTTTGCTTGTTTGTTCTTTTTCCTGTCTTCCATCGGAGGGATAGAAGATACAAGAGGCAAGGGATTAAAATGACTGGCTAGATAGATGGATATAAGTCAGAGAAGGATTTGAGTTTACAAAGGTAAAACCCTACGTGGTGGCGACGCAAGTAACGTAGCAGGAGGCGAGACACTAACCTCCTCTATCCTGTTTTGAAGATAGACTGAGGACTGTGGCTTATGCCGAAGTAAGTGCAAGCCTCTGGAGGTTGTAAATGGGAGTCCAGATGTATGTATGGAATGGTTTAAGCATCAGTTCATCAGTTTGTGTATTTCTCCAAGGCGTTTTGGCTTCATATCTGCTTAATCTGCTTCTGGATAATAAAGTTGGCGGTCTATGTAAGCTCTATGGGTAGCGGTGCCAAAAGGAAGAGACTGCGCTGCTATCCTATGGGCCACTGAGTCATTCAAAAAGATCTACAAGGTCTGCTTCCTCGCTAAGACGACGAAATAACTGAGAAAAAAGAGACCAAGAAAACAAAACACATGTTCAACACCTCTGTATGTGAAGAACTAACATGTCCACCAATTGTTCGGGACCGCGTATCATCGCCTCGATGTGTGAAGGACCATCAACTAATTGACCTTCGGTCGTCCCTAACCTGTTACAGAAATTCCATCACGAGCCTCTTAGGCAGAGCCCTGCCCGTCTTTTTCATCATTCCCAGCTGTTCTCTTCCCAATCTCCGGTGTTGCGCAGCAAAACACTTTCCCGTATTTATTCTGGTATCAATCCCAACTCATTCCATATGGTATCAAAAGAAACCCCTTAAAATAAGGACACAGAAAACGGCCCCTATAGTCCCAAAACAAACCCAATATAACGAATTCCCTCGCCTCTCCACTTTGTGCCTCGAAAGCAAAACGACAACCATCTCATCAAGCTTGTCCACGACATGTTAGCACCGGGACCACCTTCCTAAGCAATAATTCCCGGGGCCTTCTTGTTGAATCTGTTGTTGTTGGTGATACCATCTTCGATGGTCGAGAATTTGCGCTTACTTCTTCGTGACCTTATTTCGTCGCATGATCGTGTCTCGTCATAATCGGTCGTTGGTCGATCATCTTTATCCTCACCATCGTCGGAAGCATCGCCGTCTTCTAATGTGATTTTCGGACTTGCTAGCCCGGTGTTGGTAGCGGGGTCTCTTGGACGTGGAAAAGCTGGGGCGCAGCTTCTTGGTATCGTGTTAGGTCCATAATATGTGCTGTTTGGTGACTTCTCCCTCGTATGGTGTTGGTATTCTCTTTCAATACTTTTGTGTCGATGCTGATACTGGCATTGTGACCTGCTCGAACCCCAGGACGAAGCCAATGTCGAAGCCGATGTTTCCTTCATTTTGCCCAATGTCGAGACTGCTGTCTTCTCTCTTGCAAGTTCCGAGGTGACGGGCTCGTCACACAACTCGGCTTCTTCCCCATCCAAAACCTCATCTCCGCTCCCAGCTGTAACAGGGAAAGGCGTCAACACGTTGGTGATATCGCCCCACCACTGTTCCCCAAACCGTCTGTACCAGTCTACTGTAA
Source organism: Copromyces sp. CBS 386.78 (assembly GCA_030685235.1). NCBI lineage: Eukaryota > Fungi > Ascomycota > Sordariomycetes > Sordariales > Sordariaceae > Copromyces > Copromyces sp. CBS 386.78. Next base: position 223,828 of record MU839092.1, read on the forward strand.
TCCTCAATCCTTCTCCAAAGCTCGTCTTTGGTTCCCATCCTAGTTGTCGCAGCTTCGTGCCGTCAACGGCATATCGATGGTCGTTGAAAGGGCGATCGCGCGTGTATTTGACCCAGCGATAGAACTCTTCTTGTTCTGCCACAAGAGGTAACGATGGTGGTGATGTGGTGTAGTTGCGGGCAGGAGGTGGTAAAGGAGAGCGAGGGGAGATAATGTCCATCTCGGCTAGGAGCTTGTGGCAAAGCGACAAGTTGCTAATCTCATCGTAGGAGCCAACGTTGTAGATCTCCCCCAACTGCCCTCTGTGCAGAATAGTATCAAAGGCGTCGGCAGCGTCACCTGCATAGAGATAGCGACGAGTGGGCGAGCCGTCTCCATGAAGGACGACGGGCTTTCCTCGGGCAAGTAAGCAGGTGAATTTGGGAATGATTTCTGGCACAGTCGTTAGCAAGGCAGACATGCTTGGGAAAAGGGATGAACTCACTCTCTGGGTACTGATGAGGGCCATAGACATTGTTGCTCCTCACTATAATGACTGGTAATTTGAAGCTCTTCTTGTACGAGTTCACCAACATCTCGGCAGCGGCTTTACTGGCCGCATAGGGGTTGGTGGGTGCCAGAATGCTCGTCTCCAGAAGATCGTCTTCGTCATCCTTCACCTCGCCATACACTTCATCGGTAGACACGTGGATGAAGCGCTTGATGCCCACTTTCCTGGCGCTCTCGAGCAGAACATGGGTGCCGTAAACATTGGTATGAGTGAAGCCAAACGGATTTCCAAAACTCAGATCGACATGTGATTGAGCAGCAAAGTGAAAGATGGTGTCGATATTATACCGCTTCAGACAGTCCATGACCTCGGAAGGGTTCGTGATATCGCCTTTGTGAAACGAAAAGTTCGGCTCATGTTCTAGTACCCTAGTGTTGTTGAGTGATGCGCAGTAGTCCAGTTTGTCGAAAGAGACGACATTGTAGGCTTCTGGATACGTCAATACCAAGTGTCTGACAACCCAACATGCTCTGACACAGCCAGCTTTGTTAACCACAGACATATGAAGAACCAAGATAGGGCAAAATGAGGCTAGACAGGGGTCATTACTCGTGGGTAGGGTAAGTCTTACATGAAACCAGCGCCTCCCGTAACCATGATGTTCTTAACATCGGGCAGAGGAGTGAATTTCATGGTGCCGGTAAGGACAGGAGCATCACGCCAAGTCTCATTGTCCTCGCAAAAGCTCTCCTGTTGAGAGCTGGGCGAGATAGGCGTAACCGCTAACCAAACGAAAATTGGTCAGCATGACAGTCAACGCCGATAACATGATTTCCATCTTGGGAATTGAACTCACCACCGTTGTACCGGCTGGTTGTCTCTTGTGTCGTGAACGTCATTCTTTGGTTCTGGCCGAATCCAATACCCGGCAACTCGAGATTCTGATGGCGAAGTGGCAGGCTGCGGTGCACCCTTCCTTATGAACCACTCACGAGTTCGCGTGGAGGCGTATTTGCACGCCTGACGACTAGGTGAGTTGAACTTTCTGCTGAATGGCTATAACTTTCCCTTTGGTGAGCAATTGCAAACTGGCATAGACCTGCATCGCGTCATTGGCAGCTTGTGTCTTGGGCAACCACATACATGAAGACGTGCAGTGAAATATACAGAGCGCTTAGACGCGCGAGTATATATGTAAGTTACTTGACAAAACCTCGAAGGTATGGCGCCTTTTTGAGTCTTCGAAAAGGTCGAGAGTGGTGATCAGGGAATGCATGCGCCATGCGAATGATGAGGGCGGAGATGAGAACAAACCCAAGTTGAAGAGACGAAACCGAAAAGAGTGACAGTGAGCGGCGTGACTGTAACACAAGTGAAGTTGGAACGAACGTGGTGGAAGAAGTCAAGTTCTCGTAATTGTCGTAATGGTAATAGTCGTACTCATCCCTGGCGGACCTTGGCCCTCCGCACACCCAAGACTCGGTGCCACCGATTCGGTATGTACACACCAGTACCGCCTCGGCTGGGGATGAGAGGGTGCTAAACCCGTGAGAAATATATTGATGATGATGGGAGAGGGCAAAGCTTTGGGGATTGCCACTTTTGCGTTAGGTTGAAGAATTGCATTTTGAAGGATTTCAATTGTGACTTGCTGCCAATGGAATGAAACCCCGCGTCAACCAAAGAAAACATCCCTGTACGGCCCTGAAAGTCGTGACGCTACAGGCAAAGATCCGAGGGCTGTCACTGCCACTTTTCAGCGCAGTCCAAGGTTCCTGCCCGGTTTGGTCTGTGTTTTGGGATGATTGCGGTGCTGCCCCTGAACTGAAACTTGGTTCGTTCCACTTATCACCACCACTATGAATAACGATATTCCCCCCGAGTCTCCACGAGGGCATAACCCACTGCGGGTTTGGGTTACATATTTCGATGACTCGACCGCTCGATAACGACCCGACGACAACCAGGTGGAAAAGTATGGGAATAACCTCTAGCTGATAGGCGCGGTTGAATTTCCATTTCTCCCCCCGCACAAGTCCACCCGCCTCCGATTTCCCCGTATGGACATCTCCACGTTTTCTTCCTTTAAAGTTTAAGGTAGGTTTCTCCGCTCTTCTGGTGGGGATGCCGCGGTGCGTCCATAAGGAAAAGGCCATGTCCTAAAAACCCTCAGCCTTCCCACATCCACATTATGGTCTTGTTGTCTTTGCCACTACAGTAGAAACCCCTGTTTATGCAAAGACTACCTTTTGCAAATCCCCCCTTTTTGCAAAGGCTTTGGCCTGCCAGAGTTTCCTCTGGTGGGCGGGATTGCAAACTGCAGTTGCAACGCTGACAGCCCGAATTTTGCATTAACAGGGGCCCGGATTTGGTGAGAGAGGCACACTTATACCCCTCTACCGGGGGTCCGGTCGCTCGATAAGACCCACTTTTTGGGCCCCGCGGAGATCCTCCAATGGCCAGAAGGCCATGTCTGCTCTGTGCGCTGGGACCCTCTGTTATAAAACCCATCTCTTCGGTTTTGCAAAAGATTTTGGTCGCCGGAATTAGTTGCATTAACAGGGGTTCTACTGTACGTACCCAAACAAAGCTTTGTCTGCGGAAATGGCAATGGAAGACCAAACCAATGCCGTCAAACAAACGTCTTCATCCCTGACGAGAGCGTCACTTTTTCTGATCTTTTTTTTTTGTTCTTTTTTTGGTGGAATGGATCTTCCACTAGCCTCATGCGAGGCACATCATCTTCAACGTCCTGCAGTGCAGCTAGGGTACCACACCCACTTGAGTCACCTATACCCACCTCCACATCGGCACCTATATCGGCCTGCGTGCCTGTCAATGCGGATCGAGATTTTGTACAAAAGCAGACTCGGTGTTACTTGGGCCGAATTATCAACAACGAACCAAGAGGAAGCCCCCCAGTTCCCGGTTATGATGGCTGTCTCCGTCTTGGCACCCTTCTTCGTTCATCCACGGAAGTAAACTCCGATCTTCTTACCCAAGATGGGAAATACTGCGACACGGATTCCTCAAGAGTCAGTGCCAGACTCGTTGATAACGTCGAGGGCCTTGGGTTGTGTATATGGTCTCAGCGGTTGAGACATACAGCATGTTTCGGGAACGCTCCTTAAGCCGTGTTCGTCGCATCTTGTCCTACACGGAAAACCGTAGCCAAGATGATTTTCTTCTCATTTTCCGCGAAGGCTCGACGTTTTCGTCCATGTAGATTGCTTTGACGATACGTTGTAACTGTTCGGTTAATATCTCAATGTGACTTTATCCCCCGCGTTAGCAGAAGAGAAAGCTACCGTCTCTGTCTGGCATGTTATAAGTCCGTCAGATCTTTAACATCAATATTTCACCAGAAAGAAGGTGGGAATACTTGATAAGCAAGATGTTAGGAGACCAAGAGAAAGCAGCCACAGCGGCATCATCATCCTCAACGGAATCCAGCTCAACCAGAGCCAGCGAGACAAACACCCGAACCAGCCATGACAGCTTTCATCTAGAAAAGCCAAAGCCACCAGGAGACCTCGAAGCCGGCGAAGACGAAGACGACCAAAGCCTCTTGCTCCCCGAACAGGAAAACCCATCATCTCAATCATCAAGAGAAAACTCGCCAGCATCCGCTTTCTTCTGGATGGCCATCAACACCATAGCCACAGTGCTGATCGTACGCCCTTTCCCCCATCCCTCACCCCTAACAACCTCCTACTGACAACCAATAACCCGGCAGGTCTTCACAAACAAATCCATCTTCTCCACCCCCTCCCTCCGGCTAACCCAGCTCTCCTTCGCAGCCTTCCACTTCCTCACCACCTACCTGACCCTCTTCCTCCTTTCGCGCCCTCCTCTTTCCCTCTGCGTTCCCCGCTCCATCTCCCTCCGGGACACTCTCCCCCTCAGCATAGCCATGTCCCTCAACGTGATCCTCCCAAATTTATCACTAGCCTTCAGCTCTGTGACCTTCTACCAAATTGCCCGGGTCCTGCTCACGCCGACGGTTGCGGTCATGAACTATGTTCTGTATCGGTCTGTCCTACCGGCACGAGCTATATGGGCTTTGGTCCCGGCTTGTTTAGGGGTGGGGGTGGTTAGTAATTATGATACTTTGCCTGCTTCTTCTTCAACAACTGGTCCAACAGTAGATCAACCCAAAAAGCAACTCGGGGTCGAAGCCACCACCAACCCCTAGGCATCCTCTTCTCCCTTCTCGGCATCCTCGCCTCCTCTCTCTACACCATCTGGATCGCCCACTACCACCGCAAACTCGGCGGGATTTCCAGCATGCAGCTATTGTACAATCAAGCTCCCGTGGCGGCGTTTATGCTGCTTTACGCGGTCCCCTTTGTGGATGTCTTTCCCAAATGGAGGGTAGATGTGCCAGCAGAAAAATGGGTGTTGATACTGCTGAGCGGACTGTGGGCGAGCTTGATCAATATCAGCCAGTTCTTCATCGTGGCGAGGACGGGCCCCGTGTCGAGCACGGTGGTCGGGCATGTCAAGACTTGTACGATTGTGGCGCTGGGGTGGTTGGTAGGTGGACGGACGGTCACGGATCGAGCGGTGCTGGGGGTGGTGGTTGCGTTGGGGGGGATTGTTGCGTACTCGGTGGTGATGCTTAAGGAGAAAGCTAGAGAGCGTGGCCAGAAGTCCTAGGAAGGGAGAAGAGAAAACCGGTGATGCATGCACAGAGCGATATTCGACACGAAGTACCATCATGGCGACCTGATATTGTATGATTATGCCTTCCTCCCAAACCCTTTTGTGAAACCGATAACGCCACACACACACTCGTGTAAGACAAAATACTTTCCAGTGCCAACAGAGACGCTGGCATACCGAAAAAGGGAATCACGAATACTACCATCATGATCAGCTCCCTTAGAGGTTGAAGCGCGTGCGGACCTTCTCCATCTTGGCCTTCCACTCCCACTTCAAAGCATCCTCTCCTTCGCTGCCAGCCCGGCCGATACCCTTGTCCACTCTGCGGAGCTTGAGGGTGAATCCTATCATGACATGTCAGCAAATTTTCAATCCACCTTATATTGTTTCCACAATGACACGACTTACTAGGTCCAATCTCCTGCAAACCAGCACGGATACCCTGCATACCCTCCATCTCCTTGCCCTCCGCAGTAACCACGTTCTTCTCCGTCGCACGCGCCTCGCGGAAGACGTAACGGTGGCGGCGGAAGAAGATGTAATCACGCTGGTTGTGCAGCGTTACGACCTGGCGACCTTGAAGCTCGGGCTTGGGAGGGAACATGGTGTGCATCGACTTGGCGGCGAGGATACCGAGAGGGGTCTTGAAGCCGTTGAGAAGAAGCTCGGGCTGTAGTTTTACGACTATTAGTCTCATTGCTCCGTGCTCGACGAGCTCAGGGATCACGATGGACGGCTTACATAGTGGTTTGTAGGGTTACCGTGACCGAGGAGAGCCTTTCCGGGTAGGTAACCCCGGATGGTGTATGTCAATGAAGGGCCGGGGGGAACATCTTCGCCGTTGAGATGGATGATAGTGAGCGAGCTGGGCTTCTTGAGATCTTCGCCGACGATCATGAGAATCGTGTATCCGCGGTCTGTAACAAACCAGGCCTGTCAGCAATCTGCTCTTGGACAACAGAGCTCCAGCTTGGGTGCGCCACTCACTCTTAGCGAACTTTGCGATCTCGCGAATACTATACTTGTGTCCATAAGCGTGCGCACTGCGTCTGATGTACGTGCTGTTGGGGAAGATGGCAGCAATGTCCTCCGCCTCCTTGTGAATGGTACCGTTCAGATGAGTGGTGACCAAAACCTTGGGATCGACTGGGGGTTCCTCGTTGAAGAGATTGGGGAATTGTCGTGTGAGCGAGTCGGGAGTCATGTCTAGATTTGTCGAGGTGGTCGAGGGAGCGATGCTGGGTTTCCTCTGCGCGCGGTCCTGTCGGAGCCTCTCGATGCGCTCCTCGGCATCTTCATCGTCGTCTTCGAGCTCCTCGTCGGAGTCCAACATGGAATCGGCATCGTCGTCCTTCTCCTCACCCTCCTCCGTGATGCCATCGGCTAGCCTGGCAGCCTCAGCCTCCTCTTTCTCCAAGCGCCTCCTCTTGAGCTCGGCAACATCGACAGCAACGCCCAGGCTGTCGTCGTCGACATCGTCCCACACACGTTTCCTCTCAATGGTCAAGGGTTGGTTGTTTGCGAGGCGCTCTTCTCTGAGTTTGGGATCCTTGGACTCCTCCTTCCTCCGGCGGTGACGCTCCTCGTGGCGTTCCTTTCCCTGCTCCTTCTTTTGCTTGACGTATAATTGCTTTCTGACGATCTTGTTGGAGGTCTTGAGCGACAACGAGCCGCCGGAGCGGTGTTTGCCCTTGTTACCGGACGGCATATCGGCGATGATGTGGTAATACAGCGATGGGATCGGTGGTTGTCGTGGTGATTTGGGTTGTGCGGTCGATCCTCCAGGTCGCAAGTTCAAACTTTCGACAAAGTGATGCTGGGCAATTGATAACACTGCAGTTGGATTGAATGGGCCCCGATAAACTTTCAACTTTTTTCAGGGCCCAGAGATGCCAAGGACGCCAAGGCGTGCAGCCACAAGGGTACCCCGATGGCTCACGCACGTCCCCAGCCGGGAAGGTACGTACCGCTACCCCTCATTACAAGTAGTAGTGTAAGGTAGTAGGTACTTAATTTCTCACTGTAACCTGCACAAGATGACTCCGTCCCATCCCCCGCTGTCGGTGCAGGCAAGTTGGGACGGAAGTGACTCTTTTGGGATGAAGAACGGCAGCATTGAGTGTCTACCAATCCTATGGTCAGTAGCCGATGAAAAGAGTCACAAGAGAGAAACTTGGCAGCGGAATGCTGGTCCTTCTGCAAGGGAGTTACAGCAGCATATACAGTTCCACTTCCTGATATGGCTGGTGGATTCCAGCGAGTCGAGCCTTCTGTCGCGTACAGTACCGCGCCCCCGCCCCCACTGACGGCGGGAATCTGGACCACTGTCCCTTGGCTTGTCTGGGTTGGTGCCGGCCCCTCCATGGCGCCGCCCAGATAAAAAATCATCCCGCGATTACCTACCTTATGAAAACGTGTTTGAAAAGGCCTCGACGAAACCACAGTGGGCGACCGTGACTCACTTAGTTGGTTCCCCTAAGCACTGTAACAAGACTAATTCATTCATGCGACCTCTTGCCCGTCTCGCCTCCCTCCGTGCTCCTGTTGCTGGTCAAGCCTTCAAATCCACGACGTTATCCACCCGAGCTGTCACCAGTCGAACTACTCGGACCCCGGCGACCATCTCGCGAATCTCTTCGACTTCACTCCGATCCTTTTCCCTCTCTACCCCGCGCCAGCGCTTCCAAGTCCACATCAAAAAGCAAAACACCAAGATGACCTCGACGGCCACCACCCTTAAGGGCCAGCCCCTCGACAAGGGCGTTCTAGAGTCCATGCTCCGTCGCCGCATGTTCTTTGCGCCCTCCTTCGACATCTACGGCGGTGTTGCTGGCCTCTACGACTATGGCCCGCCCGGCTGTGCCCTCCAGGCCAACATCATCGACATCTGGCGCAAGCACTTCGTCCTCGAGGAGGACATGCTCGAGGTTGACTGCACCGCCCTGACCCCCCACGATGTTCTCAAGACCTCCGGCCACGTCGACAAGTTCGCCGACTGGATGTGCAAGGACCCCAAGAACGGCGACATCCTGCGCGCCGACCACTTCGTCGAGGACGTTCTCGAGGCCCGCCTCAAGGGCGATAAGGAGGCTCGCGGCCAGAAGGTGGAGGAAAAGGAGGTGGACGCCAAGCGCAAGAAGAAGAAGGCCAAGGGTACCGAGGCCGTCAAGCTCGAGGACGCCGTCGTCAAGGAGTACGAGGAGATCCTCGCCCAGATCGACAATTACAACGGCGAGCAGCTCGGCGAGCTCATCAAGAAGTACGACTTGAAGAACCCCGCCACCGGTGTCCAGCCTGAGCCTCCCGTGTCCTTCAACCTCATGTTCCAGACTGCCATTGGCCCCAGCGGCAACCTTGCCGGCTACCTGCGCCCCGAGACCGCCCAGGGCCAGTTCCTCAACTTCGCCAAGCTCCTCGAGTACAACGCCGGCAACATGCCCTTCGCTTCTGCCTCCATTGGCAAGTCCTACCGTAACGAGATTGCCCCCCGCGGTGGTCTTCTCCGTGTCCGCGAGTTTCTGATGGCCGAGATCGAGCACTTTGTTGACCCCGCCAGCAACAAGAAGCACCAAAGGTTCCACGAGGTTGCGGACATCGAGCTCGCCCTTCTTGACCGCAACGTCCAGCTCTCTGGCCAGACCACTGTCACCAAGATGACCATTGGCGAGGCTGTCGAGAAGAAGATCGTTGACAACGAGACCCTCGGCTACTTCCTCGCTCGCATCCACCTCTTCCTCAAGAAGATCGGTATCGACCAGTCCAAGATCCGCTTCCGTCAGCACATGGGCAACGAGATGGCTCACTATGCTTGCGACTGCTGGGATGCCGAGCTTCTTACCTCGTCCGGCTGGGTTGAGTGCGTTGGCTGCGCTGACCGTAGTGCTTACGATTTGACTGTGCACGCCAAGAAGACTGGTGCGCCCCTCGTTGTGCGTGAGACTCTCGAGACCCCCGAGATCGTTGAGAAGTGGGAGCCCGAGATCAACAGCAAGAAGTTTGGTCCTGCCTTCAGGAAGGATGCCAAGGCTGTTGAGGCTGCTATCCTTGCTCTTTCTCAGGAGGAGCTCGCTAAGCTCGGCGAGGAGCTCAAGGCCAACGGCAAAATCGTCGTTGACGTTCCCGGTGTTGGTGATGGCAAGGTTGAGGTTAGCAAGGACCTGCTTGCCATTGAGTGGAAGAAGCATACCATCAACATCCGCGAGTACACCCCCAACGTTATCGAGCCCTCGTTCGGTATCGGCCGTATTCTCTACTCTCTCCTCGAGCACAACTACTGGGTTCGTGAGGGTGACGAGGCCCGCGGTGTAAGTTACATTTAGGATTTACTTGGTGATATCCGCTAACCAGGCGCTTCTAGGTCATCTCCTTCCCCCCTGCCGTCGCTCCCGTCAAGGTCCTTATCGTTCCTATCTCCAGCAAGAGCGAGTTCGCTCCTCACGTCCGCAGGCTTTCCCAGAAGCTCCGCTCCGTCGGTATCTCCAGCCGTGTGGATGACTCTTCTGCCTCCATTGGCCGTCGTTATGCCAGAAACGATGAGCTCGGTACCCCCTTCGGCCTTACCATCGATTTCCAGACTCTCCAAGACGGTACCTTCACCCTCCGTGAGCGTGACAGCACACGGCAGGTCCGTGCTGAGGAGGCGAAGATTGTTGATGCCATCAAGACGCTCGTTGAGGGCTCCAAGACATGGCAGGATATTGAGTCCGAGCTCCCAATCTTTGAGGGCCAGGAACTTGAGATCCGCCCTGCTGAGAACTAGGATGTATCAATAGAAAGCAAGGAGCAAAAGAGTTTACGGATTTTGCTATTTAGTTTAGCATGCAATGTTTGGAGAACTTTTGGTTCGCTTTGCGGTAGACAAAACGTTTGAGCGAGCGGAGAATGAATGAACGAAAGCCAAAACGTAATGCTTGGTTCCCACTGCATTGTGAGAAGTTCCATCACAGCACATTGGGTCTTGATGGTCACATCTATTTCGCCAACAAGACGCCTGCGCTGTTGGCTTATAAGCTCGTTGACCAACACCAACTGGCAATATGCACAATCAAAGCGGTTGAGACTTTTCGCAGCGTAGTATTCCATCCTGACATGTGACGAGAAGATGGTTTCGAGATCATTCCACATATCCATATCCTAGTGGCTTTTATTCTCGAGCGCTCGAGGGACCAAACTTGAAACAAGTCTAGAACTCTTTCATTTCGTTTCGTGTTTCTCCTCTCTGCTCCTCCCCTATCTTGCTACTACGTTTTACCAACGAACCGGACATCAACCCGACGACACCGTGACGATAAAAACAAGAATCTTCGAAACATCGACCATGCGGAAATCCCCCGAAAGCATCCAGCTGAATTGCTACCGTATCGTATCACTTTGTCTCAGAATGGACAGGGATGCAATTCACAGTCAACAGCCCCTTTCCAAGTCAACGCCGAACCGCCCAAAAGATGTGTTTTGGGTGTCTTCGAGGTCGTTCTTTCTGACTTCTGACGCAGGTAACTCTTTGTCTTTGCCACTGTCGTGCATCAGAAGCGCAGCTAAATCTGTAAGTGTAGTGTTCATAGTGTACATACATACTATGCCGAGCGTAATGTACAAAAGAGCCCTGTGCACTTTTTGCATGTACTTGTCCAACAGCATATGTACAAGGCTTGCAACGAAAGTCTATGTAGGTATTCAGACGATGAATGATGACGATCCTTCTATTTTCTAGAAAGGAGCCAGAAGCCCAAAAAAAAAAAAAAAAAAAAAAAAAAAACCTTGGTAACCTGACGCGGTTCAGTTCCGTCGTCGAAACACACAGGGAAAAAAGGACGGGAAACTAGGTGCCAGCCATGTGGTCGCCCCCCTTGTAGTACTCGTACCGGACTTGAGTTCGCGTGTAGGTACCCCTTGCTTCAAATCTTGGGTCATACACTTAGTTAGAACCCCTGGCTTGGGTGATCTTCGCTCGTCCCTCGAGATGTCTGATGTACGTATCCGTGTTCCGCAGCGGGAAACGAGACTAGAGACCCAGAAATTCTTCAAAAGATGTCTTGGGTGAACAGTAGTTTTTTTTTCTTTTTTTTTCTTGTTGTTCCTGCTAAGTATGCTCCACACACCTGGATCTGTTATTGAGGTATGAAGGCCCTCGTTTAAAAGCTGAGACTATTCCGTCGGTTGATCGTAGCGGCATAACGATATCGAACTAGTGGCAAGGTTCTCCAGGGTGTTTAAGATTGGTGTCTTTACCGTCGTGGTTTGTCCATATCGGAGCCGAACACCGCTTCAATGGGACCGAATGAAAGGCTGTTGATGGATGAAGCGTATAAGGTAATGACGGCATAGCTTCCACGACAAAGAAGGTAGCGCCCAATGTTTTTGAGATCACACAAAGGGTGGTGTTCAAAATTCTGGGAACCTGTACACACCTGCGCTTGGAGAGCCTCACGACGGCGGACGACATATGCGATACATATGTATCTGGGAGGGGCTCCCCAGTCTTTGTTATTTGCAATTTCATAGGTCCCCTGACTGGGCATCTCAATTTCCATCATGGTGAACCCCAGGCTCCCCCAGTGGTCGATGGTTCCACTGCTCTCACCATTCCGCTGTTGTGTAAAATCGATAAAACATTAAGTCAAAAAGCTCCTTACGTTAAGACGGTACCTGCGCGATAGGCGCAGAATGTGTTGCACAAATAAGTATCCCGGTATCCACCCGAGCTAAGGCAGAAAGACGAAGACGTACCCGACCCGCTCTATTTGATCGAGTCCGCGACGGATCTGACTGGTCGGCGCCCTGTGCCCCCTTTCCCGCTGCAGCCTTCGTTACTCTGCCACTCCCACACGTTGGCGCACTGCATCTGCCCCGTTCCCCACTATTCTCACGCTAACCGTCCAAGGCTTCAACGTTCAATGGTTCGCGCGAACGGGTGCCGGACCGCAGCTGTAACTGACGGGCCAGTTTGATGGACCCTCACAATTCAACTTGCTGTGATGAGAGATGCTGAGAGTGAAGAGGAGAACAGTAGGGCATCAGGACCTTTCACCTGCATCTGTGGTTGGTTGCTGTTGTGTTGGGCGTCTGGACCATCATGGTTGTGGACGGTTAGGTAGTTAGTTATATACGTAACTAGTTGTGTAAAACACGTTCATACAAAAGGAAACTGGAAACGACCAAGAAATACACCACAACCCGGACTCACCAAAGGCTCGACCGGGATCCCAGGGCCCCTACATGTTTTTGCCCCATACAGGCAATAATACCATTACCTACCCCTTACTACTGCAACCTCGCACAGCGCCGACCTGGAGTCCTTGCCAACCCCTTTCGACTCTGCTCGTCTTTCTTTCAGCTCCGGTCATCTTGCCTTTGACATTGTCTCCGTTGATCACCGGCGTCAAGGATAACGTAGATTCGCGAACAAGACAGGCAATCGTTTGGCCTGACCGCCATCGCATCGTTCCGCTTATGTCTTGTTGAGTCTTTCACTACAGCAACCAAGCACCGCTACGACTATCCGCCCGCTACCAGGCGTGCCTCCTTGAACCTGCCTTTCTCTCGACAAGCGACGGCGTGCGAACCGATCGCTCCGTGGCGGCCACGGAAACAGGTATTCGAAGCAGAGCCAGCAACACATGTCGCCTTGGTCGCCTGTCGAACGCGCCTGAACCGACCCTCTCCTCGGTCGCTTCTTCTCCCCTGTCGCGATCGACTCGCTTAGACTTTTTCTAATTCAACCGACCTGTGCCAACTGACCACGCGGCAACTGTCGATACGGATCCATTCTTTACGCACATTGCGCCTTGGTTCCTCGGTCGGAGCCGGCTTCATATCTGGGCCTTCTGGTGCGTTGGCGACCCTGCCACCATTCACGCGCAACCCCGCCTTTTGAACCGTCTATTGACCCGGCGACAACAGGAAGCACATCTGTCAACTTCAGGTCCCACAACTTAGGGGATCGTCGCGACTACGCGCAGTCTATTTCTGGCTCAAGAACAACTAGACCTATCTCTATCCAAGGAGTAATTGCAATCCGACACAATGGCGCAAAATGGGTATGCCCGACCTCTGCTACGCTTCTCCCACTCCGCCCAAAGTCGCAAATCTCTCTTCCTCTCCCACATGACATCTCGCTCCCGCTACTCGCCCAATTTCCCTAGTGGAGCTTGGCTTCATTACCTTGGCCCATCTTCATTCCTTCCCCTGTTGGAAATCCCATAGGGTCTGTGGGCATCATGCTAACGTCAACCTAAACCGCAGCAACATATACTCGAGGGAGCCGTTCATGAACCCAGGCCCAGCGCCGCGACCTCCCACCGACAAGCCCCGTCTCGGCCTCACCCCCAACACCAACACCCCCGGGAACATGTCCAACCTTCCTGGGAACATGTCGAACCTGAGCCTCCGGTCGCCTGCCCCAGGGGTAACTAGCACATACACCGGCTCGACCATCGCCCTCCCCATCCAACGACAGATGTCAAACAACGACGGTACCGGAGGCCTTGCCGTCATCAAGCAGGGCTGGGCCAGTGTCAAGGAGAGCAAGAACTTCATCAACCCTTGGAAGAACAAGTACCTGATACTGCGAAAGGAGTCGCTGGATTTCCACAAGGCCGAAAGCAGTAAAGTTGCCTATACTCTCTACCTCAAGGACGTTATCAATGTTGGCCGTGTGGAGGCCGCAGGAACCATCTTCGAAATTAAGAGGCAGTCCAGCGGTGCCTCCACGAGCCCTGGAGAAGAGGAAAATGGTATCAAGACCCTTCAAATCCGCGTAAAGGCCGACGACGACCTTTACGAATGGATTGACTTTATTTACGCGCGCTGCCCCGGCATGGGCGGTGTCAGTAACCCTACCAACTTTTCGCATGCCGTCCACGTTGGATTCGATCCCCAGACCGGCGAGTTCGTTGGCTTGCCTCCTGAGTGGTCCAAGCTGCTCAACTCTTCCGCCATTACCCAAGAAGATTACGAAAGGAACCCGCAGGCCGTCTTCGAAGTTCTCGATTTCTATTCCGACTTCAACAAGAATGGCGGCCAAGCGCCCACACCCAACTTTCCCGCTCCCCCATCGAACAGCACGCAGAGCAAGCAGCTCGGATACCCCAGCGGTGGAAACTCCGTCGCGCCGCCGCGCCCTACGCAGCCGTTGCAACAGCGTAACCCGAGCTCGAACTACCCATCCTCGCCGCCGCAGCAAGGCGGCGCCAGTTCGCGCCCATCGCCCCCCGAGCAGCGCCAGCAGATGTCGCCGAACTACAACTCTGAGCGCGCGAGAGAGGAGCAAAGGCGCGAACTGGAGCGTCAACAGAGAGAGATGGAGGAGCGGGATCGCCGGGACCAGGAGGCTTATAATGCGTCCCTCCCCAAGACGAAGACTCCCATGGCTCAGCAGGAGATTGGCGGAGGTGGTGGTTACGGTGGTGCGGATCGCTTCAATCCTACACGCGCCGCTCCACCAGCGCCCAAGGGCTTGCAGCAAGCGCCGAGTCTCAAAGCTCAGAGACCAGCGCCTCCTCCACCAAGTTCCAGTTCGAGCCGCCCGCCCATCGCACAGCAGTCCAGTTCCAGCTCACAGCGTGACCTTGCCCAGGCGCAGGCACAGAGACGGGCTGAGCAGCAAGCTCAGGCGCAACGGTACCAGAATAACGGCCAGGCCCCGCCACGACCACCTCACCCATCGGCCAACCAGCCATCCAAGATTCCCACGACCGTTAAGCCGCTTAACGTTGGTCCCAAGCAAACTCAGGATGGTGTCAAGGCTGCTGAAGCCGCACTCACGTCTAAGCCCGCTGCCTCTGAGCGTTCCAAGGATGTTCGCATGTCGACCATGTCGGAGAAGGAGGTTATGCAGAAGCTCAGAGAGGTTGTCTCTCACGACGACCCCGAAGCCAAGTATTCCAAGCAGAAGAAGATTGGACAGGGTGCCTCTGGTTCCGTGTATGTCGCCAAGATCAGGGAGAGACCCGGCCAGGATCCCAACTCTGCCAGGAGACGCGGCCAGGTTGCTATCAAGCAGATGGATCTTGCGCACCAGCCACGCAAGGAGCTGATCGTGAACGAAATTATGGTCATGAAGGACAGCAGCCACCCCAACATTGTCAACTTTGTCGAAGCTTTCCTGAAGAATAAGGACCAGGAACTCTGGGTCGTCATGGAGTACATGGAGGGTGGTGCCTTGAC
This sequence comes from Copromyces sp. CBS 386.78, assembly GCA_030685235.1. Classification (NCBI taxonomy): domain Eukaryota; kingdom Fungi; phylum Ascomycota; class Sordariomycetes; order Sordariales; family Sordariaceae; genus Copromyces; species Copromyces sp. CBS 386.78. Next base: position 239,147 of record MU839092.1, read on the forward strand.
TGATGTCATTGAGAATAACCCCGTTATCACGGAGGAGCAGATTTCTACCATCTGCTTGGAGGTGAGTTGCTGTTTAGTCTTAGTCTTAAGCGTGATACGATTGTTTACTAACGGGGCTTCTACAGACATGCCGCGGTCTGCAACATCTCCACGAAAGGAACATTATCCATCGTGACATTAAGAGTGACAACGTCCTCTTGGATGCCCGTGGCAATGTCAAGATCAGTAAGTTATCCTACAACACCTCATTCATTGAATGCCACTAACATTCATCATTAGCCGATTTCGGTTTCTGCGCCAAGTTGACCGAAGCCAAGTCCAAGCGTGCCACCATGGTCGGCACGCCCTACTGGATGGCTCCCGAGGTCGTCAAGCAGAAGGAGTACGGCCCCAAGGTCGATATTTGGTCGCTCGGTATCATGGCCATCGAGCTGATCGAGTCCGAGCCTCCTTATTTGAACGAGGAGCCGCTCAAGGCCCTCTACCTCATCGCCACCAACGGCACTCCCAGGCTGAAGAAACCCGAGAAGCTCAGTAAGGAACTGAAAGCTTTCTTGTCGGTGTGTCTGTGCGTGGATGTCAAGAGCCGTGCGTCGGCGGATGAGCTTCTTGAGCACGATTTCCTGAAGCATGGATGCCCCTTGAGCAGCTTGGCGGAACTGCTCGCCTTTAAGAGGTCGGCGAAATAAAGGGGTTGTTGATGAGGTGAAAGAGGTAGTGATGATGCGTGATGGTGGTTTGTGGATGGGTGGTTAGAGGATCTTTTTAGCTAGAAGCAAGCAACCTTTGCATGAAAGAAACCTGAAAGGGACGTTTTAATACTGATGGATACCTAGTTAGGGTGGTAAGGGTGAAGAGGATGGGCGGACGGATGGGTTCAAAGTCGTTTTTGGGTCCGGAACTTTTGTCAAAGAAAGAAAGAAAGCAAGCGGTGATAAACAACATGACGCACGGGTTTTGGATCTTCTGTCCAGATGAGGTTTCTTAGTGTTCCTGTGTGCGTATGATACCCTCATGGCAAGTGGGCATGAGTCGTTCTTGATGTGTGGCCGGAAGGTTGGAGGGGAATGCACGAACTGGGGAAGTGCCCCTGGGCGAAGGGTTGAGGGGAGTTAGAATGGAAACCGAGGTAGAACACATAGTTTACTCTGTTTCTCATCTTCATCTACATATCCTCCTTTACAATACATCCTCTACCAAAAGACCATTTTCTCGTACTGTGAACCATAATACCTTCCATGTCCTCTCTATCTATGCAGCTGTGATATGTGGCCCGTGCGCGCATTGTTTGGAGAGAACCTCAAAACGCGGGGGTTGTCCCGGCAACAAAAACAAACGATCATCAACGGATCAGGAGGAGCATGGATTGCCCATTCACGGGTCAAAGAACCTTGACGGCATCGTTTTATGGAAACTTATTGTCAGCACGGTCGCATAAACTTGTCCCGTTCTTTTTTCTTCAATTGCAACAATCTCGAACAGTTGGATGCAAAGATGTCGAGAGTTGCAAGCAAAACAAAAGTCCGCAAGTACGGAAAGCCAACCACGAAGAGCAGGGCAGAACTGCTTTTCGCGGAGCTACCCAAGACTCCAGTGAAACAACCACGCCCACAGCCCATACCACAGATCTTGGAACCGCAATCATTACAGATTTCGGAGCCCGACATCACGGAGCCCGATCCGGCCTACCATGAGCAGAAAGCAGTGACACCAACCCCGGAAGCGGAGCCGGAACCCATGTCCGACGATGAGGACGATGTTCATGATGTTACCGAACACTTTGACTCTATATTGCTTGATGAAGAGGACGATCATCAAGATGCGCCCTACGCATCAACGCCACGACCTTCCATAGGAAGTGTTATGAGTTACAATACTTCATTACCATCACAACAACAACCAGCGCCACCACCTTCCAGGACTCCACTCTCATCACAACCACCCCCACGACTTTCTCCATTCAGGAAACTTGCTTCCCCGTCAGTACCAAGAAGTCCAGCATCAGTTCAAAGAACTCCGACGAGCAAGTCTCCATTTGGTCGCTACCCACGACAATTCCCCCTTAAATCCCCACGAATCCAACAACTCATCCAACAAGAAACCAACCACCAACAACCCCCCCAACAGCAATACAAGGAACAAGACGAACAACAGCAAGAGTATTCCTTCTACGACACCTCCTCCTTCCACACCTTATCCTGGTCCGACATATGCGGCCCCCCCTCCCCTTCCAACTCCATCACCAAAATAGCCGAAGCCTCCTACGCCGAAGTCTACCGCATCACCAACTCGCGCGGGATATCCATCATCAAAGTCATCCGCTTACAGTCACCCATCAAACCACAAACCAAAGCCCAGGTCAAGTCAGGGTTGGTAGACGAAGAACCCCACGCCGAATCGGACCTGCAAGGCGAACTCAAGATATCCGAATGGCTGGCTGATATACCCGGGTTCGTGATTTACAAGGAAAGGTTTATAGTCGAGGGAAAGGGGACGAAGGAACTTTTGGAGACGCATCAGGTGTTTCAGCGCAAACAAAAGAGGAGGGATCCCGGTAGGGCGCAGTTTTATCCGAGTCCGAGTCGGTATTTGGATGACACGAGGTTTTTGGTCGTGGAGTTGGGGGATGCGGGGACGGCGTTGGAGGATTTCATCATGGTTGAGTCGAAAACGATGGGGGAGGAGATGTTGTGGGATGTGTTTTTGAGTACGGCGGTGGCGATGGCGAGGGCGGAGGGGATGGTGAGGTTTGAGCATAGGGATTTGCATGAGGGGAATTTGTGTGTTAGAAAGGTGAGGCCGGCGCGGCAGAAGAAGGAAAAATCCAGCGATGATGGTGAGGCGTCCGGAGGAGTCAGGTTCGGTTGGTCAGGGTTGGAAGTTACCATTCTCGATTACGGTCTTTCGAGGGCTACTGACCCAGAAACGATCGGGCCCGATCTAGATCTAAATCCTGAAGGGTCATGTCCGACATCGCCTATCGGGCGGAGGACCATGGCCGACACCGACAGAGAAGTCAAAGAGGAAGCAGTCGTCTTCTACGACCTCGAAAAGGATCCAGCAATGTTCACTTCGACACACGCGCCCCAGTGCGATATCTACCGACTTATGCGCACCCACCTGCTCGATAACACGCCGGAAGGCAAACCGGTCTCTTGGGCGGGGTATTACCCGTATACCAATGTTTTGTGGCTGTCTTACATCTACTGTTACCTCTGTCAGCACTTCAAGGGAGACAAGCGCGATTTGAAGGCGTGGAGGGAGGAGACAGAGGAGATGTGGAAGTACTTGGACCCTGAACAAGTTGATGCTGTGAGGCAAGAGGGCAGCATCGGGTTTGGCGCGGCCGAACATGTGGTGGTCTTTGCGGTGGAAAAGGGCTGGATTACAGAGGAACAAGTGATGGATGCTGGGGACAGGAGTACGGTTTTGTTTGAGCAGTCGAGACTTGAAATCCCGACTATGAAAGGGATACCGAGTGGAGGCGAGGACGTGGTTGTTGAGAGCGTTGAAAATCAACAGGATGCTGAGAGAGCTGGGTCAAGGGATGAAGATGAAGAAGACGATCAGATTCGCCGTCATTCTAAGAGGAGACGGACGAGGAGGACATACGTCGAGGATGAGTAGCATATGGCTTACGAACGAGCATGGCCTAGCATTTGATGGTATTATTTTTGTTTTTCATTATCTATTTCGCGCTGGAAGATGCTTCAGGATTTTGATCGTCTTCCTTTCTCGTCTTACCCTGTGTCTCAAGGCCAGCACCCTAATACATGAATCTGATCACGTTCCACAACGCTCCATTCTGCCTCTTACAGTCCTCATCCTTTTCCGCCTTTTCCTCCTTTTCCTCCTCTTCCTCCTCGTCGTCATCATCCTCATCGTCATCCTCGTCAATCCGAAGGACACGACTCATCGCCAGAGTCTTCATAACCGTACTTTCCTCTCTTCCCATCAGCAGCCTGATGGTAGCCCCTTCTACACCCGATTCTTTCCGAGTGATCAGCTGACCTGCCACAGTAGCGATACTTGAACCCTCCCAGAAGTCTGTAGTCCTTGCGGTTCTCCGGTGTATCCATCGGCCCGTGAGTATTGTACCTCCAGTCGAAATATGACCACGCCTACCGAGGAGGGGGCGACCACTATATCCTCTACGCGTTGGTTAGACAGTGATGAAGGTAACAAAAGCATTGCGGATTTTACTCACTCGACGAATGAAAGATGCGATCCTTTCTGTTGTCGTCTTCGTCAAAAGCGTCGCCGCAGCGCCTGCAGATGCAAACGGGAGACGGTGCCTTTCGCTTCACACCAACATCACTGGGCCTGCCTGAGTTGAAAAGTACTCGACTGATAATAAGCGCTTGCTGATTTTTCCCTCATCTCGTCGGACTCGGCGCTTAGGGCGAGCAGAACGGCGCGAAGGCTGGCTTCATCCGCCGAAATAATCAACTTCTCGTCCCTGAATTCTAAGTCCATGGCTGCTGAAAAGCTATGAGAAAGTGCCTTTATGTGGAAAGGATGGTAAGGGCCGGGCGAGTCTAGGAGGTTTTTGGAATGAGTGCAAGAGAAGAAGTTCGAAACGCTCAGAAGAAAATTTCTTTTATGCTCAGAGACCCTGGCCCCACAAGGATCTAGAACAAAAGCGGTAGTTGGGGTGATTGTAGAGAAGTGGTTGATTGGAAAGATGGTAGTTGGCTATACAACCCTCAACTCCCAAGCCACCGAACGCATCCATCACCATCACTATCACCTGCACCTGCACCACAATCATCGCCATCCATCCCAATATGTCCTCTTTCTAACATCTAATAACAAGCCTCAACCCCCGTCCTACTCCTCGTCAACATCAAGATTCCCACAATCACCCCATAAAGGCCCAAGACCTCACTGAAGATCAAGATCAACACCATGCCCGTATACAGCCTTGGCTGCTGCGTGTTCGCCCTCACCCCAGCATCTCCTACGATCCCGATCGCAAAACCGGCTGCTAGCCCGGTCAGTCCGACGGCGAGACCGGCACCCAGCTGCAAGAACGAGACGTATAGCGGTAAGGGGTCGATCAGGGCGTTGGAAATCAGGATGGAGGTTACGAGGCCGTAGATGGAGAGGATTTGGGCCATGATCGTTGGGAGGCTTTTTGGGGATTCTTGTTAGTGATATTGTGATCCTTTGGAGAGAAAGGAGGGCATGTTGTAAAGAGAAAGGTGGGAAAAGGATTATACATGTTCTGTGGGACCTGTTCAGGTTTCAGGATGCCCGTGGCAAAGATGGCTCCAGAGGACTTGGCTGTGCCGTAGGAGGCGCCGATTACGGCAAAGATGATGGCTATGGCGCAGCCGAGGGCACCAAAAAAGGGCTATATTCGTTTACGGCCCTTTTGGTGAGACTCATGAGTCTTGACATTGCGGGTGAAGATGGAGAGGGTTGAGTTGGAATTGACGAACGGAATATACAGGACTGTCATGGAAAAGACACATGTTAGTCATGGGTGTACAAGATTTGTTGAGAGGAAAGGGAAATATGATATCATACCATATGTCCCGGTCGATATAAACTTTCTCCATTGTTTGAGCTGTTATTGTCGTTGTCAAGTATTCTGGCCAATTACAGTCCTGTTCCGTTCTCCTGTGAGGCAGCAGGTTCCAAGTGAAGCTCGTGAACATTCTCTTTTAGTGAAGAAACTCAGATGGGGATGGACCTTATTTAATAAGCTCCTGGCTCTTTCTATACACGTAATGCCATGCTCACAAGGAGCACACGATCGCAGTGCTGAGCGCAGTAAGATGTCTGCCAGCCTGCGATTGGTGAGGCCGGATCACTTGATGATGACTCAACCCCAAGTTCGGATTATAGACTGAAAAGCAATAATGGTAGAGCCAACAAGATGTAAGGTCTTCTAAAGAAGTGATAGCTGCACCAGTCTATCGACTTCATGTACACTCTATTCAACATTCTTACCTAGGCAGACGCCAAGGTATTGGATGACTTCACCGAGATCGATGTAACCCATACACATGTTGCGCATAATGTGTAGATGGGTAAAGATGGTGAACATCGATGTTGGCTAACGTGAGCAGATCAAGTGCTCGACAAAACAACCAGTCTATTTCCCATCGTGACCACATCTTCAAACCATTGTACCCATGTAATCCTTATTTTTCTGATGTTTCTGCTTAAACAACACTACCGCCTCCTCTGATTCAACCAACTACCCAACCCCCTCCACCGTTCCGCCACGCCCTCAACCCACTCCACATCTCCCACCAACCCGCTCACCCTCCCCTCCGGGTCATCCCACCGGTTCCCCTCAAACTCGACAAAGAAGAGATACTGAAACGGCGCAATCAGGCTCGGCAAGCTATTGATGCTCGTCAAGTTCAATCCCCTCCTTTTAAAGCTCCCAAGGACATCCGCTAGTGCTCCGGGCGTGTGATGCGGCACCGTGAACGAGACCATAGACTTATACAAGCCCTTGTACGCATCTCCCTTCTCCGCATCATCCCTCCCACCATTGCTTCCCGAAACCGACGACGACGGACGAGGCGACATCGACACGGGCGATCCGCCCGAGCCCGAAGAAGACCCAGGCAGAGACTCAGCCCGGTCCGTAGTCCACGGTAATCCCTCGGGCAGTGAAATCTCCTGCTCGACGCCGTCATCGCTGCGGCTGCTGCAGGGTCTCCGCCGGAGAACAAAGAAGCGGGTCGTGTTATCTTCGCGGTCTTCGATGCAGCGCGCCAGCACGTCCAGGCCGGCCATCTCGCCCGCTACTTCGCCGGCTACCGCAGCGCTTTCTCCCGAGGCGTCGGCAGCCGCGAGCTCGGCGGCTTTGCTGGTAGAGGAGACCTCGATGGTCTCGACGGCCTTGAGGTAGGTGGCGAAGAACTTGGCGGTTTGGCCGAAGGCTTGAGGGTGGGAGTAGACGCGCTTGACGTGGGAGAGGGATGTTAGGGGGGTTGCCTTTGCGGTTTCGACATTGACATTTGGTAATAGGGATGCCTTTCTCCGGCCTAGGAGGAAGTGGTGCACGTCTAGATAGGCTTCGCCGCAGATGGTGATGTTGGGGCAGGTAGAGGCGCGGTCGGCGAGGCAGTCGAGGGTGAAGCTGACGGTGCCGTGGGTTGAGTTCTCGAAGGGGGCGACGCCGAAGTCAACATTAGAGGCTTGGACTTCGTCGAAGACCTCTGTAGCATTTGTTAGTCGAGCTCTCTGTTTTTGGGGAATAAAAATAGAGAAGGTCAACAAACCCCTGATCGTCGTTGTAGGGATGAGTTCCCATTCATCCTTGTTGGGAAAGGCAGATTTTGTCGCCTATGTGTTGCAACAACCCCAAGTCAATATCAGTCTTTCTGAACACCACTGAAAAGGATAAATCCGGTAGCCATATGAAAGCCTTTCGAGTGTTCCCTCAAGTTGAATAGTCTTAGTATCCGTTTTTGTCGAGCTCCCTTTCATGCACTGTCTCAAATCTGACAGCCCGTAATAGCTCCCATTCACCAAGGTAATTTCGCCCACCAACCCACTTAACCGTCCCTCCCAAGCCCATCTCATGCGGATCACATACCTGATGAGAATACGAAGCAAAAGGCCCCAAGAAGGCGACCTTCCTCCTGTGACTCCTCTCGCGAGTCCCTTCCGATGTCGGCGCAATGGCGATTGTTGAGCTCATCTTTGCAGGCTGCCCACAGACTCTTGCTGCTTAACCTTCTAATTTGCTCTTGGATAGCGCACGCAGATACACACGCCCAGAACACTGCTCAACGAGTTTCTAGGGTTGTCGGTCGTGGATGTTGTAAGTTGAAAGAGCAAATTCCCTGATTTGGGTCTGAGTCGTGACTAAAGTTGCCTGTGACCAATCATCCATAAAGCGCAGCGGAGCACTTGGAGACCCATATGCATGTCGTGGTACCTGACGCGGAAGGTCGATTGTGGATGCAGTACTTCTGGAGTCCCTGTGGTAATATTTATGTTTGCCCCGGTTGTCCCAAGCAACAATTCGCTTTTAGTTCATGATCCTCCGACTCAGGCCCACCGGCGTCCTGACTGTTTGATACTGGTTTCGGCCGGCCACACGGGACTTTGCCCCTCAAAAGATCCGACCGCCGGACCCCGCTCCGGCCCCGATTACCGGCTTCAGATTTTCCCATCCCTCACCAGAGTCGTGCTCCACGACAGGCCCACAATGAACGAGTGATGACACTGCGCTCCCTGAGGAGTGAGGACTCCATGGTCCCTAGCTGTCAAGCCTAGATCTTACGCTGAGTAGCACACAATAGGGTGCTTCATCTGATTTACTGATCTTCAGGCATCGTTTGATAGTGCCAAGCCGGGAAATCGTCACCTTCCAAGACAGTCGTCGAGAACAATCCAGACCAGGAGCCATCAATATCAAACAACAAAAAATCCGAATGAACGTGGGATTCGGTCCTCGGCTACCGCGTACTAAGCCCTATTTAAACCATATCTCATAACGACCCGTTTGATTTTTTCCACCCAAGATCCCATAACCCAATTTTTAATGAACCGAAAGCACAAAAGAGTGTTCATAAAGACAGACGCTGTCAGTCCCCGGAATAAAAGCAAATCCATTCCTCTTGGTTCCGCGCTAGACATTCAATCCTTGCCATCTTCCAACTTGAGGTATCGCTTTGCGTCTAGCTAAGGGATTTTTGATGAATATTTCGTTGGTCTTGGTCGGACCCACGAAGAATCAACCCTTGATCCCATCTGTGGACCTTCCGCTTCAGTCATAGGCAATTTGGTTCTGTTGCGGCGGTCAGCGAGTGATCAGACATCGGCGGACCAAGAAAAGGCCAATACCTTAGATTCCATCAAATCAAACTCAAGAAGCCACCATCATAGAGCGAAGCGGGCTCGGGCGGGACACCTGGTGGTTACCCGGCTGACGAGGGCTTGCGCCGGAGCGAGCTGCGGACACTTTGTCCGAGCTGGTTGGCTTGGGGAGCGGCGCTGAATCAGCTTTCGGCGTCGTCGTCGGCTCGGACGGGATGGCTTGAGTTCCGGGTCCCTCGTTGTCGCCGAGGGATTCAACTTGTCAATCGTCGTAGTACTCATCATCGTCGCTGACGTCAGCTAGCTGCTCGAAGTTGACCTTGTAGCGGAGAATACCGCCGATGCCACCGAAACCCTTGACGAACTGGTTGCCCTCGGTAGAACGGTCGGAGACGAATTCGAGAGTGGTACCAAAATCCTTGTAGTGCTCCGCAATCCACTCAAGGAAGGACTCCTGCGAGACCACCTCCATCTCCTGGCCTGTCTCCTTGTCCATGAATTTGTCGCGGCTGGCCTGCTCCTGTGCCTTGGTAGTATGCAGGATGACCTGGGATCCGTTGCTATCCTTGAGAACCCAGCGGTTGACCTCGAGGTTCTCGAAGACGATAAGGGTCTCGACGGCGCCGAGCTCCAAAGCTTTGAGGGTATCCTCGATACCGTAGCAGATGCGGCCGGTATCCTGGCTAATCTCCTCAAAGTACTTGCCGATGAGCTTCTTCTCCTGGATGAACTTGACGTTTCCGAGGGTCTCGGAAGACAGCTCGATGGCCTGGTTGAAGCCGTTTTCACCACCGTACGAGACATCAACAACCTTGACGACCTTGGTCTGAAGACGGGGATCGAACAAGTCGGAGGCGTTCAGGTCGTTCTTGAAATCGGCGGAACCAGCCAGAACGATACCGGCAACGTTGGGCCTGTCGTTGGTGATGAAGCACTGAACGGCCAATTCGGCGACCTTGCGGACGTAGTTGTGACGCTTTTCCTCACGGAGACGAGCGAAACGCAGAGCGGACTGACCACCACGACCGTGCTTCTTGGGGAGATCGACCGAGAACTTGTGGACAATGTCGCGGGTGTTTCCACTAAGGGTACCAAACAAGGCACCGTTACCATCCATGATGATGAAACCGAACTTCTGGTCGGAGTCGAGAAGCTCGGCGAGAGCCTCGGTATGGAACTTGTTGTCGCAAAGGTAGAGGGAGGTGTTGATGGGCTTGAAGGGCTCGAAATCGATGTTGACCTTTCTCTCCTTGCCTTCGGAGGTCAAGATTTCACCGCAGTACACGACAAGGCCATTGGGAGGCACCTTGTTGTACAGCTTGAGCCTCTGCTGGGTCGAGGTAATGGCCGAAAGGACGGACTGACGGTTGACACGCGACTTAATGTTCGAGGCAGTGCCCTATAGGTAACAAAGTCAGGAACAACTGTCCGGCACGATGAAATGTCGAGGTTGAAGGGAAGCATGGTGACGCACATATTCTTCAGCCAACATCTTGGCGGCTCTGGAGATCTGATCCTTGGGGGCTGAAGACGACGAAAAGTCAGCATCGCTCTGGACATTGGGTCACGGTACAGCAGAGCAGCGAATGTTACTGCCAAGGATCTCGCTATGCGATCAAGGGAGGGTAGACGGCGGTGACAATGCCATGGTAGAGTCAAACGTACGGATGATGAGCGAGATCATGGAGGTACCGTTGCCACGGGCGGCCTCAAGACGCTTGATAAGCTTCTTGACCTTCCATATCTCGATCTATGGGCGGACAAGGACATCTCGTCAGCATGCGAACATCACGTCGGCAACTCTGTTTTTTTGCGCGCGCGCAGTCGGGAGAGGGATGATGAACCACTCACGTTCTTCTCGGCCTCGTTGGCGTTGGGATCCATCTTGGCGGTTTGGGGGGTGGTGAAGGAGAAGAGGAAGAGGAAGGAAGTGCTGCTGGCGCCCCTGGGGTTAAGTTGGTGCAGCGAGCGAGATTTGTGATGTCGTTCGTCCCTTGGGTTGGATCTGCTTTCAACGGGCGGCGAGCAGGGCAGGACGGCAAAGTGGGCAGGCTGGCAGGTTGGGGTTGTTCTTTTCTTTTTGCCCACTAATTCAACTATGGGTCGCCGGGGCAGTGTGCCTCTAATTGGCTGAGTCGGGCTTGTCACGAAGAGGAATCCTGGGGAGAGAATGCCCCGCCTGGTTTGGAATAAATTCAGTAGAACTGTAGTTACTTTTGTGGTGTAGAATGGTTTGGAGTCGGTGGTAAACTGTCACAAGGTCCAGCCCGTTCAGAGGGGTTTCCTCTGCCCTGTGGTGTCCGTCACCCCGTAAGAACTTCCCTTTTTATTCCTAACATGTGGGGAACGACGCGAGTCATCATTGGTTGTGCCCCTTGGACCTTGACGCCCTTCACACGTTCCTTCTCTCGCCTGACCTCGTCCTCTTCCAGGTAGGTAAGGTACCTTAAGGTAGTTTCCAGCTTCTCACCAACAGCGCATCAACTTGGCAGGACTCCAGGCTGTGGCGTTTGACCGCCCAGCACACCGGGCCCCACCTTTACTTCCTGTTTCAGACTGAACTTACAAAAAATTGCCTTGTATCAGCCTACGATTGTCGCGAGGATTGTCATCTTGATGGGAACAAAGATGGCAATCTCGAGGCAATGTTGATGGAAGCAGTCTGGCCGTATTAGTCAACCACCGCCCAGGATGCCAGACACTCGATGGGGTGTGTCATGCCGTTCCGTTCAACACCTTTTGATGTGCGGGCTTTGATGTTGCTGCCTGCACATGTCGGGTGTCTTCGAAGTCAGTCGTGACTGTGACATTTCTTGGAGAGAAACAATCCATGTCATCGTCGTCTGCCCCTTGCCTGCCCCGTAGCCCTACGTAGCCGCGACGTACCGCTCCAGTGGACTGCGCCAACCCCGGAAGGTACCTGAAGCTATGATGCATTATCGATTGACCTAGCCATTGAACCTCCTCCATGTGAAGTCCTCGACTCCATCCGTAAACAACAACGCCGATACCCGATATTGTAAACACATTTTTGCGCGACAATCGCAACCCGCGCCGCAAACTATGGATTCCGACATCCCCATCCAGATCGCCGAGACCGTCCAAACAGCGCACATCAAGCGCGATCCCTCCCCTTCGCACGACATCAACCCCTCTACTGCCGCCTCCAAGCGCGAGCCCGCGTCCCTCCGGACACAACACCATGACTCACTAATACCCGACGATGGGATCGATGAGGATGACGAAGACGAATACGCACAGTCAGAAACAGAAACGGACGAGGAGAGCGACTATAACGTGGTCAAGGCCCGGCCGCGGCGCAACATCCATCAACTACCCCCGATCCCGGACCTGCGGTACGAGCAGAGCTACCTGCACAGTATACGCAATGCAGACAGGTGGTGGAAGGTGGTGTTGATTACGGCGAGGGATCAGGCATGTTTTCTTGGAAAACCCACTACCTATCTGCACAATCTCACTTTCCTCCGGCGCCCGGCAGATTTCCTGGTCTTTCTTCTGCTGGCTACCCAGGCAATCTCCATGACTACATATCAACTAACACGATCCCTTGCCAAACAAACAGGTCATGATGCCCCTAGTCCAAGGCCTCCTCTACAACATCCTAGTCTGCGGCTGGCAGTCCTGGAACCGAAACGCCCAGATCCACGGCTCCTCGATCGGAGCCCGGGTACGGCGCTGGTGGTACGGGGTCAACAACTGGGAGATTCCCCCTGCTCCCGGTCTATCCTCTTCTTCTGTTAAGCGATAAGCTACTTTATATCACCAAAAACTTTCTTCTGGATCCATTCTTATACTTTCTTTCCCCTCGTTTCGTCGAAAACAGGTCGCAGAATATACGCATCTTCCAGACTCGCCGGCCCAGCAGCTGGAATCTTGGGCGTAACTTCGGCGGAGGCGGTGGCTACGGAGGGAAGGAGGGGAGGAAGGTGGTGGAGGCGTTCAACCAGAACTTCCAGAGGGAGCTGGGCGCTGGTTTCGCTTGAATGGACGGATAGTCGTTGAAAAGGGGCCACGAGGATGGAGGGTCTTTGCCTCGCTGCATTGCACGGTGTTGTAGATGGTATCGAGACAAGCATCTTGACTTAAGCTTTCATGACAAGATGGGAAGAATCATGGGAAGATGTGAACATTGGCCATATCCGACTGGCTACATGCTCAGTGGGTAAGAGACTGTCACATGCTGTGTACGCAGGATTTCAACTCGTCTCGTCTCTAGTAAACTCAAGGATTAAGATGCTATCATAACACACATATTTGCCGGTATAACCGCCTCCACTCCGTGGTAGATGTTTCATTCCAGTCCTTGCTCTTCTAAGCTCCCATTTGAGCTTCCGTTTAACATGTCAACCCCGTTTTGCCTCCAATGGGCAACGGAAGGCCTAGCACAATCGCGCATCTTCGAGTCTCCTAACCTTCTTTTTTTTTCTCTAGTCGCATATCATACCGCGATCTTGGTCGACATCAGATAACTTCGTGCATGACAATACTTCCTAACCATGTTTTGTACACCCTGAACTCCCTACTTCCCCCGTGTCTGACATAACCCCAACAAAACCTAACAGTATAAAAAAAAAGGAAAACAGAACACTGCCATGGCTACCCATACTGACAGAAAACGCTCTGACACTCGTCAACAGTCAACCTAATGGTGGAACGTGGGGAAAATGGGAAGACCATTGCTTGAAGATGCCAACACAAGGACAACATCGCCGATAACAGCCTTCCAAAACGAACATTGGCGGCTGACTGAACGATAAGCTCGTCATCACCATGAGGCTGACCGAATCTCTTACATACGGCGCACCGAAGTAAATATCCGATGATGAAAAGGCACCGAAAGTCACATACGGCCAGCGAGTTTCTGGGGTTGAGGCTTCTCAGGACTCCTAATCGGCAAACCCTGCTGTCCTCCGGGCGGTCCCAATCCCGGGGGCGGCGACAGGGGGCGTTTGATACCACCACCACCCTTCTCAACAAGGGGCTCAGCCGTTGCTTTCTTGAGCGGAATAGCAACGATCTCATCCTTGACTGCTAGCTCATCATCCGCATCCGCCATGGGCATGTCATTCTCCTTGCCATCGCCGACCGACTGACCTCGAGACTGTGCGGGAGTCGACTCCTCGCTCACGACAATATTCCTGTGTGCCGTCCGAGGGTGCTTGTGAGTAATCGTTGGCGAGAGGGGTGGACCATCAACTTTAGTGACTTTGGCGTTCTCGTCGAAGCCAACGCGGATGGGGAACTTGAACACGAGGCTGTTGTCGTGATCATCATCATCATCATCATCCTTGGCATCGCCGCCATCATCGAGATCGTCTTCGTCCGCCATGTCTGCATCTTCCTCATACTCCTCTTCATCTTCTTCGTCCTCCTCCTCATCGTCAGCAGCCGGGACATGCTCGTCTTCCTCGTCGTCGCCAAAGTCCGGTTCCTCGCTAGCCTCGTCCTCTTCATCGGAATCGTAGTCGTCGGCCTTGCTGCGCTTCTTCTTTCCGGCGGTGGCGGCGGCAGAGCTCCATCCGTTCATGCTGTGGTGTACGGCGGCTGATCGTCTCGGGCGGCCTGTGGGTCCAACGGTGAGCTCTACTTGGTCTCCTTTCTTCGCGTCAGCGACGCCTCCCGTCATCTCGGCATCCTCGTCGCCTTGGGCACTCGCAGGATTGCTGGCCGTCGTCTCGAACCGGGTGGGTGCTCTTACTTGCCGCCCGCTGGCGGTGGTGAAGGGGCCGGCGGGTTCGGCGGGGGTGTGGTTCCTGGTGTTCCTGGTGGACCGCCGGGTTGCGGTCGAGTCCGTGTAGAAATCGTCCTCGTCGTCCGAGAAGGTGTACTTCATGCGCTTGCCGCGGGTGCGGCCCTCGTACAGCGAAAGACCGGGCTCCGGCCGCTTGAACTGCTCCTTGCGCATGATCCGGTACTCTCTCCGCCTGCGCTTCTCCTCGGTGGCTTCGAATCGCGGGATGCTGTTGGCAATTCTCTTGGCCAGGGCTCGGGCCTTGGGGCCTCCGTCGTTCTTCTCCAGCTTCTCGGCAAGCACCTTCAGCTCTTCGATGTTACCGGCTACGCTCCACCATGTTCGTGTGTGTCCTGCGGGATTGCTCTCCCTATATACTCGGAAATGCGTGTCGTCGTTTCCCTCGATCAGGTAGTATCTCCGCTTATCGCCGTCAGTCCCCCAAGGTTGAACGCTGAGGCCGACATTCAAATCGTCTTCGTGGCGGGTCCTGTAGTTTTTGTTGATCATGGTCTTGACGACATCGGAGGACGCAAGGGTCCAATGGATCAGTGTGCGCAGGAGAGCAAGCTGGAGGTCAGTCACGAATTAGTCTTTCTTTTCCTTCATAATTTCTGGGGCCTTGAAGTGCGGTAAGGAATGGCGTACCCGTTGTACTGGGGTCATGGAGGCAAAGGTGGCACCTCCAGCAAGAGGGTTCTGACCCTCCCACTCCTTTGCCCATTGATTCTTGTGCGTCTGGATAGCTTCTTCGAGGGCGCGTCCGTAATGACCGGCTCTGTTTTGAGTCCGTGGATTAGCGAGTCTGGACGAGACGGTTGGGGCTGCTGTAGGCGGGGCAATAGTACGCACTTGACATCCTGCTTGCGGTTAAGCATAAGGCCAAGCACCGCGCAGAGAAAGTTTTCGACGCGCTCGCCTGGGATAGTCTCTACCACGTCGCGCTCCAACTCTTGGGGTCCGAAATTGGCCAAACTTTTCGGAAACACTTCGGTGAATCGGGCACGAAACATGACAATGAACTAGATTAACCCATGTCAGCAACCGATGGCGTCACATTCAAGGGCACGCGCGACGGTTCGTGCTATGTCGCCCTTTGAACGCGACGAAACGCGCAATCACGTACAGCAATATCAGGATTGTCGGCTAGGACATATTCATGAGGAGGGGAAGGCTCCCTCTTGCGTCGCGGCGGCGTTGTCTCCCTGGGTGGGTTCAAGGCCGGGTTTTTGTCGACTTTGTGGAAGAATTTCAGGATGCCTTGATGGCGTTCCACTTCAATGTCGGCTTCGTCATCGGTGGGAGGCGCCGACAGCGATGAGATGGACGAAAGATCGGAGGAGTCGTCGTCGGCCATGATGTGCGGTGGTGGTCGATGGCACTGCGTTTGCTCGTTGCGAGTTGCGGTGCTGAGGTTGAACAACGAACAAGGGTGCTTGCAAGAGAGAAAGTGGGTGCAGCAGTGAGGAGCAATGTTATAAGAGATCGGCCGCAATAAATTACGTACCGGGCCGCCAGCAAGAGTCCCAGGGCTCCCAGCCTAAGCTCACAGGAAGAGAACTGCACAAGGCGCCTGCTTGATAGGCACATTTACCAACGAATCCAAGGCGAAAAGCCGTCTTTCTTCTATCTAGCGCCGGAGCCGGGTTTGTCAGGTCCAACAAGCCGCTTGTTACCTCTATCATGACAAAGTTCCATCCAACCGCACAGCCCATCGCCTCTCCATGAAGTTCTGCCCGTGTTCCATCCCATCCGTAATCCAGAGCCCAGAGCCCAAGCATTCCGTCGATGCCATAACATGATTTCCAGGTGGCGCTCCTGGGTATCGGAGAAAGCCCGCATGACTCGCTTAAGGCAAGCCCTCGTCAAAGGTTCCAAAGTGCCCAAAAAGGGCCGAGGTGCATGGTTGGCGATGCCATATGCTAACTGTCACTATTCATAACGGTCGTAGAGGCGGCGGTTAGGGAAGATGGGTGTTTCGCCGGGGTTTTGGTGTTATAAAACAGAGTGATGGGGTATTTGTTTTCGAGCCGCGTGTTAAGGGTCGACGTGTGATTCCAGCGGGACTGAGATCCCCTCGCCGTCGACGTTTCCCGTCCGGTGCGTGGTATGTCTTAGGTATCAAGACGCGAGTGGAGGGTTTGTAAAGAGATGCAGGGAGCGAATGAAGGGAATAAGCCAAGGCGCCGCTTTTCCCTGGCCTAGACACGGCATATAGACGCGATCTAGCAGGGACCCTCTGTTGCGATAGCCGTGCTTCCATCTCCATCGCCAAAACAAGTGGTGCAACAACAACTCCAGCCATGAAGATATTCGCATTCCGGCCCTCGTTGTCCACAACCAAAAAAGAGATGACGTATCGCGTGTGTGAAGGCCACATTTTATGCGCCTATAAGGAGTTTCGAAACCTACCAGCAAAATGCAATATCCCCAACAGTGACAACGTCTTGGGAGTATGAATGAGCACAGGCATCCGCCAACCTCAACTCGCACTTGCGAATCCTTTGGCGGTGAACAAGGACGGAGGTGAGGTTGGCGAAAGCTCGACGCTGCTTCTGCCTCCTGGGTCGGGAGGGCCTGCATCCACTGCATCGGTCGCTTGAACGGTTTGAGTTCGCAAAACCAAAGGTCTTGCAGCGAAACGGTCCACATAGCAGAACCACGGGCCTGGAGAACTCCAAATCCCAGCACACAAGCCGTGATCACGATGAGTAGTCCATTCGACAGTTGATAGTACAACGTACCTCATGGAATCAGTTGATCGCACCTATGCAAGTTTTAGAACACGTTCAGGATGGAAATGAAAAGGGTGAAAAAGATGAATCTATCGTACTTAACTCGTAAGGGCATGTATCTCTTGTTCGGTCGCTCCTGCGTCGATGGTCATCGTGGCTGGCATCACTGCGGCGTCAAAGTGTCAATCCGACGAGAGTTGTGAAGTTGGGCGGATGACGATAGGAAGTGGGCGGCGTTCCTGCTTTTGGCGTGACCCGAACGGCCGCGTACCGTGTGACTTTGTTATGGCTGAAGACTCTACACTGTCCGTCGCATTAGTTGCGCTTGCGAGATGCAATGCGATTTGCGAACAACATCATCAGACACCAAGCAACAGACAGAATCTGGAGATTAAGAGAAGTTCAAGTTTGTTACGAGGAAGCATGCGACACTATTTCCAAACAATTTCAGTTATTTTGATGGAAGTATCAGTGAATAGCATGAAGGAGCGTCCAGTCACGGTCGTTTGCATGTATGGTTGCGTCTCCACGTGACGCAATTAAGCAATTGGGCGGGGCGCAAGCCACAGGTTCCTTGCTGTCAGCCACATCACCTCCCCGCGTTAGGGCAGCTCGGATAGCCGCACAGGCCTAGTGTGTGGCTTTGTTTTCGCGCAAGTCCACACAAGAATTTGGAAAAATATCGTCTTGCTCTGACTTCGGGAGCTTTTTACGAAGCGCAACTCAACCTTCAACTTACCGAAACCCGGCCTTTACTTTCAGTCATTTGAGGTAGGAGGGACAAAATGGGTCGCGTCGTAAGTAAATCCCGATATCTTCATTATCCAGCTGTTCTCTCGAAACGATCGCGACAAAATTTCCAATCTCGAAAACCGACGACGACAATGGGGGAAAAACCGACGATTGCACAAATTCGGCGCCCAGGGCGGCAAGGGGGCGATTGGGAGTTTTGGAAGTGATCGAATTGAGAGGGTATCTGGCAATCAACGGGCACATGGCCACACATGGCGGAAAGAAGGACTCGGAGAACGAAACGGCAGTGATGGCGATGCTGACCATGCATCTTCTACCCTCAGATTCGCAACCAACGTAAGGGCCGCGGTTCCATCTTCACCGCCAACACCCGGTTGAACAAGGCCCCGGCTAAGTTCAGATCTCTCGACTATGCCGAGCGCCACGGCTACATCCGTGGTGTTGTGAAGGAGATCATCCACGACCCCGGTCGTGGTGCTCCTCTCGCCCGCGTTGTCTTCAACTCCCCCTACAAGTTCAAGAAGCAGAGCGAGACCTTCATCGCCAACGAGGGCATGTACACCGGCCAGTTCATCTACGCCGGCAAGAACGCTGCTCTCACCGTCGGCAACATCCTCCCCCTCGCCTCCGTCCCTGAGGGTACCGTTGTCTCCAACGTCGAGGAGAAGGTTGGTGACCGTGGTGCTATCGGCCGTACCTCCGGTAACTACGTCACCGTTGTCGGCCACAACCCCGAGGAGGGCAAGACCCGTATCAAGCTCCCCTCCGGTGCCAAGAAGGTTGTCTCCAGCAGCGCTCGTGGCATGATCGGTATCGTCGCCGGTGGTGGCCGTACCGACAAGCCCCTTCTCAGTACGTTTCTCCCAGTATCCGTGGTTCTCTGGAAAGAGCGGAAGTACTGACCAATTATACAGAGGCTTCTCGTGCCAAGCACAAGTTCGCTGTCAAGCGCAACAGCTGGCCCAAGACTCGTGGTGTTGCCATGAACCCCGTCGACCATCCTCACGGTGGTGTAAGTTTTACAGGTATCCGGAACTTTGACGATTGCGAGCTGACATGGTGCTACAGGGTAACCACCAACATATTGGTAAGGCTTCTACCATCTCCAGGTACGCTGCCCAGGGTCAGAAGGCGGGTCTCATTGCCGCCAGGAGAACTGGTCTCCTCCGCGGTACCCAGAAGACCAAGGAGTAAAGCGATCTCTTGTTTGTCATCTGGGCTGGGGTTTCTGGGATTGCATTGGTCTTTGCTGCTTTGTAGTTACGGAACTGCGAAGGCGGCTGGGAGACTTCCTCTTTCTGCAAGCATCTTGGGACGTACCGGAATAAAAATGATTCCCACCACACAAAGCAGCAAGACGGGTGCCAGATGCGAGCCGTGTTCTCTCATATGGTGGGCGAGCATGACCCGAAGAGTTCAGGTCACGTCAACCGCACGAAGGAAACTCGGAAGGGCATGATAACTATCATCCTAGGCAAATTGATGAGCGGACATGATCGTTTTTCTTCGGTCAAAAGGAAGCAACTACAGCTACTAGGTCTAGTCTACACGTTGTGACAAGACTATGTATGATGGGTAATGCGAAAAGGACAGAAAGACCAACTCGATGTGGCATCTGATACTGTTGATGTTAGCAGGGAGAAAACATGATACCCAATTGCTCTACGCTGTTGTGTTACGTACTGGCACCTGACGTCAAATGATGGAGACAAGGGACCGTTTGCTTGGGTGCTCCTTTGACATACTAGCAGCTACTAAATGTACTTCCATGTGCATTGCACAACACCAGCCCTACTTGCCTAGTTTTAACGTGGTGATGCCTTGTCGTGCAATCTCCTCCTCGCGGTATCACCAACTGAGGTCCAAAATGTTGAAGACGCTATCGATAACTCGGCCGAAACGTACAATCACCGGCAATCTTGAGTCCTTCATCAGTGTCTCATTTGTTGCTGTTGGAGCTCGCCGTTGTGGTCGGCCCAGTCCTGATGGGGCAGCTCGGAGTTTCTACTCCACCGCCCCAGTGAATCCAGTCCCTACGGCGAATTCCACTTCGAACCCCTTGCGCGGTTGCTACCCCGCCGTGGGCTGCTTCTCGCTGACAGCTTCGAATATTATCCCAGTCAACAACTTCTCTTTCCACACAACAACACCAAGTCGCTTCAGAATTCGTAGCAACTCGTTAAACAAGATGGCCGCCAGCAAGGACTACAGACTTCTCTGCCTCGAGAACCCCCTTCTCGGTGAGTTCTACTCTCCCGTCCACACCAATTATTCTTTCCTTGCGCCTGAATTGGCGCCTGTCAATTTTCTTGGGCACCAGTTCAAGCAGCTTTCCATATGCCCGGTTCGCCCCGCAGCACCATGGCGCAACTTTTTGCTTCCTTTCGGTCAAAACCTGCGTGAACATGCGGCTAACAGTGGGATTTCAGACATCCAGGCCTTTGGCGACGAGGCTCTCCTCGGGAAGTACGGCCTCAAGGCCAACGACGCCATCCTCGCCGAGGAGAAGCACCAGGGCCTCTTCGAGGACCTTCTCCAGAACTACGATGCTAAGCTGATCGCTGGTGGTGCTGCCCAGAACACCGCCCGCGGTGCTCAGTACCTCCTCCCTTCCAACAGCGTCGTCTACCTCGGCGGTGTTGGTGACGACAAGTACGCCGCCATCCTCCACGATGCTGTCAAGCAGGCTGGTCTCCGCGTCGAGTACCGTGTCGACCCCAAGATCAACACCGGACGTTGCGGTGTTGTCATCACTGGCCACAACCGCTCCATGTGCACTGAGCTCGGTGCCGCCAACCACTACGACCTTGAGCACTTGAAGAAGCCCGAGGTCTGGTCCCTCGTCGAGAACGCTGAGGTCTACTACGTCGGTGGCTACCACTTCACCGTCTGCCCTCCCGCCATCATGGAGCTCGCCAAGCAGGCTGCCAGCGGCAACAAGCCCTTCATCCTCTCCCTCTCCGCTCCCTTCATCTGCCAGTTCTTCAAGGACCCCCTTGATGCCTCTGCTCCCTACTGGGACTACGTGATCGGCAACGAGGGCGAGGCCGCCGCCTACGCCGAGTCCCACGGCCTCAACATCACCGATGTCAAGGAGATCGCCAAGGCTCTTGCCAACCTCCCCAAGGAGAACACCCAGCGCAAGCGCGTTGCCATCATCACCCAGGGCACCGAGCCTACCATCGTTGCCGTCCAGGGCGAGGATGAGGTCAAGGAGTTCCCTGTCCACTCCATCGACCCTGCCAAGATCAACGACACCAACGGTGCCGGTGACGCCTTTGCCGGTGGCTTCGCCGCCGGTGTCGTCGAGGGCAAGTCTCTCGAGGAGTCCATCCACATGGGCCAGTGGCTCGCTAAGCTCTCCATCCAGGAGCTCGGTCCTTCGTAAGTCCTCCCTAGCAATTCTCTTGGTACGTCTTTCTGGGCACGTCAACTAATACCTTATACCAACAGCTACCCTTTCCCCAAGCAGGCTTACCCCGGCCACAACTAAATCTGGGAGACCAGTTTTGGTCTAGTAGCAGGGCGTGAGGTGAAGAAGAAGAGTAGATAGAACATTCTTGTTGTTTAGTCGCAATGGGAGAAGTGGCGTATTGGTTACAAGGTATCCAGGAGGCATTTAACATTAGGCTTGGGGTACTTTACTACATACACATGGTTTGCAAAATTGGCATAGGGTCAAAAAGTCATCGAGGTCACAAAATGGGTTTCAACAACGGCACAATATACCACGGGGTTTTTACGGCATCAACGTATTTCATGTATCTATACTTCTGCTAGAGTTATTGATTGCAGCAGTGGCATGAACGAAGCTGGTCTGAAGAAGCTCGAGAAGCTGGATTGACAGTGAATGGGTTGGGGTTTGAAAGCGGGATTTTCGAGGCAGGTTAAAAGAATGTGTTCCCTCATCAACGGCGATATTCCTGAACTGTCTACGTTCATGGCTCAGTGTTCGTATTTCTCGGGCACCTGCTTTTTAGGCTGGTTCAGCGTCGGCCGAAATTCGAAAACGGTCTTCGTATCCTCGTGATGTTCGGCCGAAGAGGTTCCCTCAGGTATGCTGACCCCTCGTACAACATGAAATTTCCACCGTTACTAGGCTCGAATCAGCTTCACTTGTATAGAAGCATGGCTCTTATGGAGAGTCTTTCTTCTTTGGAAGATGCTTGCTGGGGTCATCAAATGAATAGAGATTTCTTCCAGCTTCGCAAAATTCGAAGAGCGTACTGCCACTTCTGCCTTACCCTCCTCATTCGATGGTAGCGGTTCGTTTGCCTTTGTGGATGAGGATCTTTTTTGCACTTTTACCTACTTCATGTTTCCTATTCGTCCTTTTCTCCTTCTTTTCTTCCTGTTCCTTCCTTCCTTGCCCATCCCTTCTTTTTCTTGTCCCTTCTTCCTTCTTATTAATGGAGTAGCATACTCCTTGTATAATCACACTCTCAAGTCGGCCGGTTAAAACCTGGTTTGCCTTAGATCCAGAGTTATGGGGGATATATACTTCTAACCGCCGCCCCCCTCAGTCATGCCATCGTCAGTGAGGTGAGGTGGCGCTTGGTGTGTCAACCCCCGCCGATGGCTTCATCGAGCTGTTTGATCGGAAAGTTTCCGGCTGGGCTGTTTTGGGCACCAATGAAGCTGGACCTTAGAAGGCATCTATTTATATGTGAGAACGGAATAAGTCGCCAACCTCAACATCTCATTGTATACATGTCCCGATCAGACAGGCATATGGTCAAGACATGTTGCAGATATGGTGTATTGCAATCTAGCCTTATGGTGTTTAAAGGTCAAGTATCGAAGCTCGCGTGTGTCAGTCTGGTAAAACTCAAATTCTGCTTTTGGATGTGCTGGTTCTTGCATTCTTTTCTTCTTCCTCCTTGCCTTCATTCCTCAGGGTTGTATTCCCAATCCTTCTTTGCTCATATCGTCGTTTTCCTTCTTCAAGCATAAAAACCAAATCGCTTCTTGGTTGTTTCGCTTCTCCGCCATGTGCCTCGTCACCTTTTGCCTCCTTCCAAAGTTCCATTTTCATACTTGGGTTATGATGATACGCTGGATCTCGTCGCTCAAGAGAGGCGAGGCGAAAGCAACAAGAACCTACACACTTGCCACTACCAAGTGACCGGACCAAGGGACGATTTAGGCCGGAAAGCGACCAAACGCGCAAACAGTGAAATGAATCCAAGACGCATGCGCGGTATGCACTGGTAAAGGAAGCAGGAGAGGAGCGGAATAACTCAGTAGCTGAATGAGCAGCCAGCTGGGTTTTACATACTCCTTCTCGAGTGGGTTCCGTCTCCTTGTATACTGGTGCTCCCTGTGCCTCGTATCCCTCATCATCCTTCCCCGACTCCTAAAATAGGGACAGCGCAGACGTGCAGACAATCAAAGGCCATGGTATTAACTACAGCCAGAAGGACTGAAGCCTCCATCAGGGAATGACCAGGAACCATCGGAAATGCTCCTGTTTCTTCTCACCACCTGCCTTCCCCAGTGCAAGATCGGGTTCAGCGGATCATCGCTTAGCAAATGATCGTGAACGTGTTGCCGCAAACCGTTGTTGTGTCAATGTTCGCTGCCAGAAGTGCGTGGATTACAGCTAAGCAGAATGGTTCCTTAACGCAGATTTGTAGGCGAGAGGCACAGCCGACCATGGGATGTTGTTGCCAACACTGAAGAGTACCGGTATGGTGAAACCCAGTTGTTCGTGTTTTGACCTGTGACAGCGTCGACATTCAACGCTTCGGGAAGCCAGGAGGGGGCTGGGGCCTTCCTCCAGCTCCGAAGCCCGGAGGTGCGGCAGCAAAGGCAGCTGAGGTGCGCCCGTAGTCATTGGCCCAAGCATTCATAAGAGCTTGCCTGTTGTACTCCTCAACCTGAGAAGAGGCATATGCGCCCGCGTTTGACTGGTTGAAGGCATTTTGCTGTGCGGTCCTAGTAGCCATGCCGCTCTGTCCGAAGCTGTTGACCGCATCAAACTGTCCTCCATTTCCATATGCGCCACTGGGGCTCGAGTTTCTAGGGCCAAAGCCCGGGGGTATTCTACCAGCAAGACCGGCTGACTTGGGTTGTGATGACACGCTGGGGTTGCGATTGGGAATAGCATCCCAGTGGGACTTTGCTGGCAGGCCCCAAGGACTATTGACCGGAGGAAGGCTAGAAGTCGCACCCGAGAAGGTCATAGAGGAGAAGGGGGAGTTGGGCATGTCGCCCCACAACCCAGAGGGATTGCCGACCGTAGGATTCCATACAGAACCAGCCTGGCCGACACTGGACCGTTGCCTGGTATGCGAAGCTGATGCCTGTCCCAGCTCCGGCCATACACCGCGGGGAGAAGCAGCCTGATGCTTCGCGGAAGTGGACGGGATAAGGCTGGCCAGCTGGTTAGCCAGTTGCTGCTCAACAGTGCTGGGACCATTCGTGGTCGAGGCTCCTGACGGCATTGCGGCGTTGCTGATGCTCTTGGAATGCATATACGGCGATCCATGTCCTCCCCAAGAACCAGGAGTACCACGACCCACGGAAGATCTCGGGACTTCATTATCGGCAGCGCCAGGGGTGTAGAAATAGTTCCAGGGCAATTGCTGGAATCCTCTAGCAGTAGCCGACCCAGGAGCCGACCCAGAGGCGGAACCTTGTCCTGAACCAGAGCCTGGGCTAGGAGATCCGAAAGCATTGCGAAGCTCGTTAGCGGTGGCAGAGCCAATTCCGTACGAAGTCTCGTCTTGTCCATGGCTGCTCGGCTTCCGAGAATGGCCGGTCGTATCCGGGGGGGCAAGGAAATCGCTCAAGAGCTGGTACATTTGGGCGTCGATCGAGTACTCAGAGTTTGAAGCGGTCTGCGGTGCCTTCGGGGCACGCGAAGCCGAAGGCTGGCTCACAGGAGGTTGAATCTCCTTGGGGTCTCTGTAGAAATCGCGATCTTCGGCAAACTCGTCCAGACTGTCCAGAGCAACCTCCTCAATAGGTGCCGTGGCAGGAGCTGTAACTGGGGCTGCAACCGGAGCGTTCACAGGAACCTGCTCAACAGTGGGAGACGGGATACGCTCGGCAACCGGAATTCTGGTCTCGGAGGCAGGTCGCTGTTCGACTTCGGGCTGCGTAACGGGCTGCTGTTTTCCGCCCTCTGCATACGCGAACTTGGTGACCTCACGCGAGTCCTCCATAAGTTTGCAGACCATAAGAGGAAAAGCCGAGCGTTCAGCAAGATCGATCGCACAGAAGAGGACATCGAAGATGCGAGTGAAGGCAATGTCGTCCTCCGTAAAGCTGGCATCCTTGATGTCCTCAGCCCTAGGCTTCGGCTTGCAAGTGGTGGGATCATAAGACAGCTGGCAGCCGTCATGAAGGTCGGGCCCATTGAGACACTTGATACCGATGGTTTCCTCGTCCTCGGGAAACTGGTATGGCACGATTGACTTGAGGTTGGTATCGCTCAGCCACAGCTCGAACAGAACGGTGAGTGCGCGGGCGAGAGCCTTGCACATATTTCCGTAAAGGGGCTCCAGGTAGGCCTGGAAATCCACGATGTCCTTGCTGTAGGAGCATAGCCAGGTCATGTACACGCGCAAAAGGGGCAGCGTGCGCTGGAAGGTGGCTGTGTATCTGCTGGCCGTATCCGCTTTCTTCGCGAAGGCAGGACCAGGGGCAGCGGGACGCCGCAGGATATCTTGAACCTCCTCGTGGAGGATGCAGGAGATCGTATGGATGACACGAACGTTCTGCAACAGTATAAATTGGCAGGACAGGGATTTCTCGGCGGTCCAGCCAGCTACGCAGCCATGTCAGCACCCGGTCATGTCACAGTTACCAAGTTCTGGCTTACCTTCAACGTTCTTCTTTCCGACAACGTAAGCCGTGATGTTGATGAGGACCATTTTGAGAAGTACCTTGGTGACATCGGCTTGGTTGCTTTTGGTCAAAGCCAAGGCCAAACGAGTGTCAACCTCGGCTTCAAGTTCCTTGCGCTCGTTGAACTCCTCGCCCTTTGAGTAAAAGGCATGGAGTTTGACAAACCAGGAGATCATAGCATCGTCACTGCCCTTGGCCGCGGCAGCAGCTTTCCGCTTACGGAGGGTTTTGAACTCAGTTTCGAGGTTGGCCGGGGCATTCGGGTGCGGCTTGTCACATGCGATGGCGCGGTAGAAGTGGTAGACAACCTCGAGGTGGTTCTCGAGGGTGGCATAAATGTGGCCACTCTGGTGATGAGCAAATCCAGACTCTGGCATGAGGTCGTTGGCCATTGAGTAGTAAGCCAGGGCGGTATCGAAGCGGCGGTCCTTGGAGCGGATGAGGGTGCGGTATCTGGCCAAGTCGCCCATGTAGACGAGGGTTCTGTGGCAGGACGCGGTGACAAGCCCTTCAAGATTCGCAGCGGCGGCATCGACCCTGTCTTCGTCCGGCACAGACATGTCCTCGAGATCGGCCATGCGAGCAATACGCTTCAGATCCTTCATGTTGTAGCGAGCGCACACACGCTGGAGATAGCCCTTGTAGAAATATTGGGTCGTCTTGAGGAAGGCCAGGTAGAGCTTCTCTATGCTGCGCTTGTGGACCGCTTGACCAGATCCCTGGATTTTTCCGATGGCGTTTCGGTAGGAATTCGTGACCATGCTATGGGTGCTCCATAGGGTTTGCTCGACGTCCAGTTCGCTCGCCGCGCGAATATCGGTCCAGATAATGCTAACGCAATGGAGACGGTAGCTAGCAGCGTATTAGTCAAAACATGAAGTCTTTGTTGGTCAAGGACAGCTCCCACTTTTCCATTAGCTTCTCAATCTTTTGGAAGCGAGCCTCCTCGTTCGAACCCGGTCCGCCGTGCTGGATGCTTTGGGTTTCCTTGTGGATCGCAGCTCGAAGCTTCTGGGACGCCCTATGATACCAACTTAGTTAGCAAGAGTCTCTTTCGTGAACAAGCCAGCCAGCAGAGATAATTCCACATCTAGGAAGCCATTATGCCCACGTCCGAAGGCCACTCACTTCCATGCCTCCTCGGCCGGTGGGATTGCACCTGTAGTCGCCATGATTCCGGGTTGTGCGCAGTCGACGAGCAGTCGAGGTCACCCGCTGCGGATAAAGTTGTTGTGCGGAGAAGAAAGGGCAAGGCGACGACAAAAGCGATGGGCGTCCGTTGGAGCCTTTATGTATGATGGTGGGGGGTGGGCGCCCGAGCAGGAGTATGTATGGTGCCGAAGTATGCGTAGAGTTCGGCGTGTCGTAGTCGGAGGTATACCGGACTAAATGTTATGTGCAGATTCTGGGCAATTGAGCATCAAGCTCTAAGCCTGGACAAACCGAGATGGGGGCGGTTGTACTGCAAGTGCTCCATCACTCGTTCAGAAGTTCTCTTCGGCGGATGTGCGCAGGAGGGCGCTGCGTCTTGCGGGCTGCAGGTCGACGACGGTCCGGCGATGTTGAGCACATTGGAAGGCGAGACAAAAAATTGTATGACTAGAACGGCGAGGCGAGACCCGTATCGCAGCAATCGGAGACGAGCACGCGGCGGGCGTAGTGGGTTGTTGTTGAGAGAAATCCTATGCCGATCCGGTGACGCGCGCAAGGCGGAATCCCCAAAACAAAGATCGGGTCTCTGCGGGAAAAGGAAAAAAAAAAAAAAAAGTTGGGTGGGATAGAGATGCAAAAGATGAAGGGATTCAGGCGCGCAATCATGTGTGTGGTCCGCTCTGCCGCTCGCCAAAGTGGAAGAGTCGGGTCCTTTGACGTTGGACTGCTGCCCTGCGACTGGAAGGCCGATATGCCCACGGCACTGTACAAATGGAAAGACCCTCTTAGAGAAGCACCAGCTCGCTCTAGCGGCCCAATCAGCGGAGATCGCCCGGATGAAACACGCTGGGGCCCGGGTCGTTAAGCTGGGTTGTGGTGAATGTTTCCAGCACCAACGGCGCCCTAGCAACGCTAACAACCTGGAATATCGCAAAGGGCGGCTGGCCCGTGCATAAGGTAGGTTGTATTCGACTTCACGCCTGGTTGACTTTCTCATCATCTCGGGCTGTCGACATCGGATTCCACTCCAACAGCATTTGAGCTTGCGCCAACTTACCTCTACGACTTACAAACAGTCATATGCGAACATCCAACGTACATACCACTTGTGAATAAATAGGGTCAACGGACAAAATATTGGATTTCTCATCTTCAAGGAGTAGACAACCACAGCATCGAACCATTCCACGACAACATTACTACCGGTCTGATTCACCACAACCAACCTCACTATCAGGTACTACGCAACAAAGGGTAAGGGTAGCAGGTGGCATACCTAGCCCATGACCAACAGAGCTCAGGTACAGCCATCGCCGTCAAAGAACACCAAAAACGCACAAACATGAAGCGGTCACGCGAACCGGTGGAGGAGGACCCTCTGTGTCAACAACAAACAGCATCATCTCCTTATCCAGACCAACAGCACTCCGATGATACCACCGGGACAACAACGAGCCGATCTACCAGCGCCGATGTCTCCAGGTCACCACCCGCTGCAAAGATCGCTGAGCTGGATCCCGCCGAAAGCCCCAGCCAGGCCGGGATGCAGATGAAGTGTTCGCTACCGCCACACAAGGACACACTAGTGTTTTCGACGTACTCTGAGTACGAATCCCATTACAACAGCACCCACACCAATCGGTGTCTCGAGTGCCGTAAGAACTTCCCCTCGGCTCATCTGCTGGGGCTGCACATCGAGGAAAACCATGACTCATTTATGGCTGTCAAAAGAGACAGAGGTGAACACACGGTATGTCCTGCTATCCAACATCTCCCCTTTTTCCCCTTGGTCCTTGCGTGCCTTTGGTCTCACCGGCTTGTCGGATCTAGGCTGAGCAGTGCCGAGTCAAGTTTGAAAAGCTGGCCACTAATCAACATTCCAGTACTCCTGCTTCGTGGAAGGTTGTGACCGGAAATGCATGACGCCTCAAAAGCGACGGATGCATCTCATCGATAAGCACATGTATCCCAAAAATTTCTTCTTCGCGGTGACCCTGCACGGTATCGACGGGCGGCAATCGATGCTGCTGGATGAGCGGCGGAAACCGGGCAACAAGCCACCGACGGCAACAAATACCGGCTCTTCGAAGACCAAGCCCACCTCCAAGTCGAAGCCTCCCTCAGAGACGAAGGAGGAGCAGATGGAAGAAGAGCAGATGGAAGTGGACCAGCCCGAGCCCGAGACCGCTCCAACATTGACGAAAACCGATGCTGAGATGACTGACGAACAGCATGTGGAGCCGGTGAAGGAGACGGTTGACGTGGATATGGGTGACTTGGTAGGCAAGATGTCGGCACTGCAGTTCGTCCCCTCCAGCGTCAGATTTGGCCGTGGAGGACGGAAGACCGGATTCGCCAAAAGTTGATAACATAGAGAGTGCACACATCCACAACGGAAACATACTGATCTAGTACACGAATTCCATGACAGAACGTGTTCGTGAGGTTGTTATATCTGCTTCCTAAACAGTAAGCATCAGGCATAGCTTTTCAAAGGAGAAAGCATCTTGTCTTACCCTCTCCTCCCTTAACGCCTCTATACCACCTCCCAAATGCGTGCTCCAATAAGAGATATTGTTGGTATCATTATAGCGGCGCTGAACGGCCGCTCGCCGGCTCCGCTTCCCATCGATCCTCCCATGACATCTCGGCCTTGAAAAACCTGTTTGTCCCACCTTTCCCTTTTCACTTTCATAATGACCCCAGCCCCTTCTCCTCCTCTTTAATCACCAGTAGCACACCCTCTGCACCCACAGCTCACGCACTGCACATCCTGGCCCTCCTTCAGCTCGGCCTTGGGCACGCGACAGATGCACGTTGAGTTGAAGTTGGTCTCCTTGGTCTGGATGCAGCGCAAACAACAGAGCTTCTCGTAGCCGTTCTTCTTCCACTTGGCGATCAGCATCGCGTCCGCGTACCCGTTCTTGAGCAGCCACTCGTACAGCTGCTTGCTGATGGCTTCCTTCTCGTAGTAGAGCTCGTAGATGTACCGGCTCCGCTGGTGCGAGATCTGGAAAATGGGCCATTTGGCCTGGTGCTTGGGGATGTTGTCCGTCGGTGTGTTCTGCGCGTCCTTCATCTTGTTGGCGAAGATGAGCAGGTCCTCCTCGATATCGGCGAAGCCCTCTGGGGGCGGCTTGCGCTTCGAGGCGGGGCGGATAGCGGGCATTGTGAGTTCGTCGGTGGCTCTCGGCTTCGATCTTCTGTAGGAAGCGCTTGATGATACGTGGTTTGTGTTGCGCTGATATATATGCTTGGAGGAAGAGTATCGGAGTGTGTGGTGGAGGATGACCAGAGTGCTGTGATCCGCGCTTGCCTGCCAGTAGGGGTCGACCCGTCAGATAACGCTAGTGTCAGTTACGAAATTTTCCGTCAGGGTAAGGAAAAAATGCTGATACTGACCGCACGTGACTTGAGACGTGACTATACTTTTCTTTTTCAGAGCACACAAGGTGCCAGAATGGCCCAGTGTGTGTGCCAAGGAGGAGGTGGTGCACGGACTCGTGCACGGTCCTTGTACGGTCAGTAAGACTCTGTATTGTAAGAGAAATGAAAGAATGCCATTTTTTCCGTTTCTATCGACCCCTACCTGCCAGAAATGCCTTGCGACTGTGGCGCCAACGTCATTTGCCTCTCGTAGCTGTGGCTAGTGCTCTCTGCGCCCGCAGTCTGGGTGTAAGAGCGACTGTGGCTTAGCTTGATGCTACCCCAAACCGACTGCTGAAGCTACAAGCCGTCCATGCGAACGGCGACCGACCTTGGCGAACGGCGACAACCTCCAAAGGTCTTCGAGTCGCGAATTGGCCCAAAATGCCTATCACACCTACCAAGTACGCCATCACCACCAGGCAGTGTAAGTGCCCCTAGCTTCCAAGCTGAACGAGCAAATCTGACAGACAATTGTAGCGGCGAACTGGGACGACGCCAAGCGGAGGGTGTTCGCCCTTTATCGGCGATGGCTCCGGTCGGTACGTTACGAACGAACAGGGAAACGAGCGATTCCAGCTTTCGACGACGGACACGTTCGATGTCGACCGATATAATGGGAGGAGTGCGAACAACAACCCGACCGAGGATTCGCTAACGAGGATATCGCAATACAACAGACACCCGAGATGCAGTCCATGTACTCGGTACCCCTCCCCATCTCGGTCATTCGCACGCGCATCAGACAGGAATTCGAGCGCAACCGCTTCGTTAACAAGTTGAACGTGGTGGATGTTCTGCTCACAAAGGGCCATGCCGACTACCAAGTAAGGATCCACTTCATCGTCACTATCCACATGGACATGAATCAGGGATCCCCAGGAACGGGCACAGCAGTGGGGTCCATGCCCAAAATCTGGAGGACCCCCAAAGAGAAGGGGAAGGGATTCCAGACAAGGGGTCCGCGAAGGGGATATCAAAGCGCTGGCACATGTTTGCGCCGTGGGCGATTCGGAGTGGTTGCTACCTATGGTACCTTGACGCTGACTCTCCATGCGTCTATCCAGGAAACCATGAACTTCTGGCGCCAGACGACTCACATGATGTCGTACTTCAACGAGGAGAGCTTCCGTGGAGCCAAGAGACTTCCCTCCAGCTTTATCGATGGCTTCCTGCAGGTAAGCCAATTTGCAACCCCATTGTCTCGTGGTGATGGCCATGTTCCGTTGTGCGGGTAGCTCACAGTACTCTTCTCTCATCTTAGGGTCGCAACTAAGAAGAGTAATAACGAAGGGTATCAGTTGTCAGCCTTTCCTCTAGAGCCAATGTATATAACGCAAGCCAGAGAAACATCCATGGACGCAGCCGCTTGTCCTTTATCTTCCCCACTGTTTTGATACCCACTCACAGCAAGTCCTTCTCTGTCTGTCTCTTTTTGTTCCCCCGATGTGGATTATTACTCCCAAGCCAAAGCCCCAAAAAAACGCCATTACCCATGCTGGTGAAAGTTCACGATGAAAAGAAAGGGTAGGAAAAATGAGGTTTATGCGGACGCAGCAGCCTTCTTCTCAGTGAAGTCCTTGCGAGCCTCGAGGAACTTATCCGATACGACGTCGCAGAGTTCCTGAATGTCGCGCAGGCCCTTGCGGAGCGCCTCGACAGCCGTTGTGCCCTCTGTATGTTTCTGTTAGTTCACAAATCCATGGATCTCACTCGGGGGTAGGACAAGGCAAGGTCACGCACCGTAGGTCTGGATTCTGACGTTCATCTTGGCCTCGGAGGGATGGGGAATGGCGTAGGCGCAGAACTCGACATCAGGGCTATCAAATGGCGTTAGCACACACTCATAACTCAGCTCACTTGAGAGAAGACATGTGAAGCTCCAGGACTCACTTCTTCATGATGACGTATCTGAGAGCGTTGCCAAGAGTATGGTTCTCCTCGAGGAACTCGAAAGAAGCGGCGGTGGGCGTAGAGCCGGGAAGCTGTGCCAATGTTAGTTAAAGAGTACATATAAATGGTTCTAAAGGATGGGGGTTTTCACATACAAGTCTAACTTTAGTAGACTCTTCCTCCTCGTACTCCTCCTGCCCCTCCTCTCCCTCCTCGCCCGCATCGGCCATAGAGACATCATCCTGAGTCTCGGGCTGGTGAGAAGTCGGGGTCTCCTTCATGGTAACCTCCTCGCCATCGTCGCCGAACTTGGTGATCTTGCCCATTTTGACTGTAGTGATTTTGGTGATCAAAAATTGTGCTGGAGAATGTTAAGTCGTCGAGTAGATTCGTTGTTGACTTGAATGAGTAAATGCGCCTCAAAAACACAAGGATGGGTTGAATTCAATTGTCGGCGGCGCGCGAGCGAGTGGTGAATAACAACCTGACTGATGAGCCTCTATCGCTCTGTTATCGGAGAAATTTTTAGCGTGAAAAGAACGAGTTCATCCGCTGCCAAGACTTTCCACCTACAAGTACATAAGGTTTGCCCCCACCACTCACCAGAAAGATGGAGGCGGCTGAACCTGCCGGCAGCGCAGACAGTTTCCCCACCCGCGGACGGCCATTGGCTTCGTCCGGAGGATGCTCCACTGAGCTGAGTTGAGCTGGCCAACAAACTCAAGACTCCAACCCTTTGACTTCACCCTCACTCATCAACTTTAATCAACGAGCCTTCTCGAGATTTGATGACGTCCTGTACGTAGGGGCTCGCTTTTGGAACTCGTTCTGTGACCAATATCGAGGTGTTTGCGGGACTCTCGGGCAAGTCATGAAACCAGATTGTCTACACATAACACAACCCTCATCTCGCCCCGTCCTACAGCCGACCCTTCAGCTGCATGTGAGGTCGACGATTATCAGCAGAACCTAAATGCCGGGCAACGGCAGTCGGCTCACAACCTGAAAGCGTTCGGGTACCTAGTGGCAGAGGTGAGGGAACGAGGAAGTATCTCGACACGCACGCGGAAGAAAAGGAAGGAAACGTGTACGGGGAGGGACGCTCACGTTTGGCTGGAAGAGACACTAGATGACAGCTATACATCAAGTAACAGGACACGAAACCCACATACAAGACTTTGTATCTAGGCACCACGCAGTCAGATATCTGGTCCACTACCAAAATCTCTCCGAGTGATCTCACAACACATCGGTCAGAGCTCACGGATTCCGGGCCCGATGATGGACCTTGAGCCGTGATGCCGTGATATCCCATGCTTCGTTCGAAACCAGCCAGTCTAGTACGGTACGTAGTTGTACAGGTCCGGGCGCTGGCTGCCTTTCATCCCAATCTCACCCCATACCTCCGGGACTACCCGCCCCCCTCTACGCACTATATAAGGTCCCCCACTAGATGCTGATTCCAACGCGGTACTAACTGGTCAGATGGCCGAGTGGTTCCGTGTGATGAAAACATTGCCGGTGTGCGTGGTACTGCCGTGGTACAGTTTTCGTAGCTCGCAGCTGGAGCGTGGTGATTCGGTCCACCAAGATCTCACTGGGCGACTGAGCTATTTGCTATTTTTACAGTTTTGTTTATGATTTGAATTCCGTGGAAGCTTCGTATGCATTACTCCTGCCTTTTTGGTAGTTTTTCAAATCAATTTTGTGTATTGGTTGTTTGTTGTCTAGAATGCGGCGGTGGTTCTGATCGCAGGTCGGCGTCGCAGCTGCTCGTTGTGAGGTGGAGATACTCGTTGCGGACTCGCAACGCCTACTGCCCATTCCTTACGGGCATTATATGAGCTGATGTTGGCTGCGTGAATGCTTGTTAGTGTCGAGTGGTGACTGGCGAGAGATGGTTAAATCTAACAACAGTAGGGCCCGACAGAGAGTACTTAGAAATGTAGCTACCGTTTAGGAATTATACCTCTCGAAGTCTAGAAGGGATCTGGCTTGATGTGGTGGTGTAAAATTTAGTCGAATCGTTATAATGATTGTTGGTTTCCCACAATGATATTGCAACCCATCATGTATTCTGAGTCGTTGAAGGCTTTGAGAAGCTGCAATGGACCCAGAACCTGACTTAACTTGAACTATTTACTTTATCCAATATATACTTATGTTCATGATGACAATCATCCTCATAGAATGTACAAGCTAATGCTGGTTTGTTTGTTAGCTTGGTACTGCTAGCATACTGGACAAGATCTAAGCCAAACTATCCCAAACCTCATAAGGACAAAATGTAATGGCTAGGTAGTAATCAGGCGGGCATTAACAAAATTCAAATAGCATATGCAAGGTAATATCACGCATTTGATATGGAACGAAACATATTAGTTGGATACGTAAACCCCTAGGAAGGTTGACCAAAGGTTTTGAGATAACAAACAAACCAGTATTAGACTGAATTCCACTCCCCTGATGTTTAGCCTGCAATACACTTCAATATCCCATGACCACCAAATACCTGTTCCAATCCTCATCTTACGTGCCGGCAGTGTGTCTCCTTTACAGTCACTTATGTTCCAATTAGCTGCTGGGCTATCAGAAAGTGCTTTGATAGGCGGGCTTGAATGAGATGGTATCTGCCACGTTTTTTTCTTTTTCCTTTTCGTGCAACTTCATGACATTTGCTTCA
Organism: Copromyces sp. CBS 386.78; assembly: GCA_030685235.1. Classification (NCBI taxonomy): domain Eukaryota; kingdom Fungi; phylum Ascomycota; class Sordariomycetes; order Sordariales; family Sordariaceae; genus Copromyces; species Copromyces sp. CBS 386.78. Next base: position 274,188 of record MU839092.1, read on the forward strand.
ATGCCGTGACTAGACGGATATTAGTCAACATATGCTTCTGCCTCCCCTCAAGCATCATGTCATAGCCCAACGCTTCTCTTCAACCGGTCTCCCAGGGGCCAGGGTCATCTTGTAAGGACCCGTCCGTTCCCTGGGGAACAGTGAACAGGTAATTCCGCGGCTCGCCGAGCCGCAGACACGAAGAGATCACGAGCTAGGTAGGGGTTGGTTATGGCATAGCGTAATCCTGTCCGACTCAAGATAATGCGGGAAGCCGGGAGTGGATGAAGGATAGAGGATGGTGTGGGTAGGGGGTGAAAGGGTCGTATTTTGCTGCTGGGTTGGTAGTTTTCTGCTATCTAAGCCCGTGGTCTTTTGCAGCTGGCAGTGTTTTCTTGTTGACTTTGGGGTTTCTGCTGTCGAGTGATGTTGTTACACCTCTCTCTCTCTTTGACTTTTGATGATGCCAATGTGACCTATGAGGCGTGATCATGGAAACTTGCAACGATCTTGGGTAGGTTATACTACCTAGAGCCATACATTCACCACAAGCACAAAATCACCGGCACCTTCTCCTAGGCTCATCCATTCGCAAACATGCCACCCAAGCTACTTATCTTCTAACGTGCCAACATCTATCTGTCCCCACGAGCCACAAGACCTAGCACGTTGATGGTTTAGTAATCAAGTTTAATGAGGCTCAAGCCTGTAATGCTACCAGTGTCCGCAAACGCCTTCAGAGTCCTGCACGAGTTCATGTCATGTTATGTACCGTTCCGTGCCGTCCCTGCTTCGGGTGTGGTGTTGGGAAGGAGAAAAGTCTTGTCTGGAATGCTCGTCGGAAATATTAGCATGCAACGCTTATTACACGATGCCTGGTGATATCAGATTGGCATCAAACACTCAAGCCAACACGAAGTAGCAATTAAGCCCCCTGAGAAACGGGAAGCATTTGAATAGCCTATAAGTCGAATGGGGGGTTTTATATGGATGGGAGGCAATAGTGAAGGATAAGTCTCCGAGATCTGAGGGGAGAAAAACGCAAAATGGGCCAGGAATACTCGAGTGATATGGAGAACTCACCGTAACAACGTCATTGGTATCTTCTGATTCCAAGAAGATGGAACTTTTTCTGATTGCCTGACACCGACTGAACGGATGCTGTGCCAGCGGGTTGCATCTTGTGCAGATTTCCTTCTCATCCTCACCAAGCGAGTCAGTTGATCCAGACTGGTCCAGTGTGTTCCAGTGAGCAAGAGTTATAAATGGCAACGATTCCCATCAAGGCGAGCTCGGCGAGGTCTGTAGATCCCTGGATCAATTCATTTGTTATAGATTGGCTGGTGTGACCTCGGCCGAGGATAACGGTAATTGTATGAGTCTGCTGTCCAGTCGTTCAACAGACTGCCCAGACCAAGCTAAGGGCTTTGTGACATGGTGGTCGACGGCTTGCTGCACGACATTCATTATCTGATGCACAGACTGTTGCCGGCGTTAATTGTTCCGGGGCCTCGGGGTCGCCAAAGGAGAGATTCCATTGGGCCGATGTTTGTGGCCGTTTCGTACCGTAGTAGTAGCAGAAGGATATCCAGACACTGGAATATGTGGACGGTAGCGAGTAGTGTCTATACTACTCTCGTCCGTTCCATGCCCTCCTCTGCCCTGAAGCTGCTGGATGCTGTCTCAGATGGAGGAATCAAATGTTATAGCAACTCAATAGGAATAGTCTCACGCCTCACAGAGAAGAAGAGGGAGGCAAAGGGACAGAGAGAACGGACAAGGATGACTCTCTGGCCGTCTCGACCATGGGCCAAGAATGTATCACGGTAAGAAAAGCCCGGATCAAACAAGACGGTGGACGGGTGAGAATGAGACCCCTCCGCATGGAAGTGCTCGAGATCCACCGAACTGAGCGATCCAGGCGTTCGAGATGGAAATTCTTTTGCTGTCACAGATTGCGAGTTTCGTGGTCGAGGTGTCCACTTACAGTATGTACATGTACGTGTCCAGGCATATGTCTCCGGACGCTTCAAGATATGTAATATATCTTCTTGATCCTCTCGAGGTAAGTTTACTCGGGTCTGACTTGATGCATCCATGAGGGCGATACTTGGCCGGGAAGTAGCCCCTGATGAGTCGAGGAGGAGCAGATCAAACACTTGGTGCTAACTCTCACCTTCAGATGACAATCAGCGAGCTGCCTTCGTGTTCGTCTTCTGGGTTGGGTGATGTTCGGTTCGTTCGATGACACTTTGGGCACAGGATTTGGCCTAGGCGAGCTCGGACCGGATGTTTAGGTGATGATGTGCCCCTCATCCCCTCCTTGGCCTCCGTTTCTCCAGCGTCGACGAGTTTCAGGTTAAAATCGGGGTTGTGGCCAGGCTGCGTTGTGAGAGAAGCAGAGGCGATGGTGGGGGAGAAATCCAGAACACTGGTCGAAAAAGTGAAGTTCTTTGCAAATGGGAGGGAGACGGCAGGCCGCGTTGTGCCCAATCAGAGACGAGGACACCAAATCTAACCTGAAACCCAAAGCCCCACCACGCTAGATTTTAACACGCAAGGGAACATAGAGTATGTACCAGGGAAGAATTCATCGAGTATCGACAGCCATCCAACTGATGAATTCGACATGATGGGATTTGGAGACTGTCGGTTTGGAGTGTCGAGGTCCCGTCGCCGCCTCGTGAGAGCCGCGTGGATCGGCACCAGATTATGCGCGTACGAAGTTGTAAGGCCAAAGAACAAATCGGTTCATGAATCCTTGTGGAAGACATGCACCTTCCAAAAACCCGATGTTCAAAAGGCACAGCTCCTCGTGGCCATCTCAGCAGCCAATGTGTGAACAAGAGGCCAATGGAGGCCGAAACAGCTGCACAGCTGGTGGTGCACTTCACTTCAGCAGGCAATTGAGGTGTAAGCTGATTGGGCACCTAGTTCTATATGACATGCTGTATGAGCCGGCGACCTGCCAGACCTCATCCCGCCATTGCCTCCGCTGTAGTGTACAATGTATGTCAAAATCTTTCAGGCACGGGTTGGCACTTGCAAGATCTCTGGCCCATGATCCGTGACGTTAAACATCAAACACTGGACCATTGGATCATGGGGGACAAAGATGTGGCCCAACATGGTAGGTACCGGGGCTGGATCCATGTAGCCACAAACCTCATACACGACTTGCATCATCATCGCTGGGTCGTCCCCTTTCATAATCGGCGGGGACCCCTACCTACAGCCCAAAACAAAGTGAGGGGAGGGACTAACTTTCCTCGGGCTGTCAACCTGTTGCTCGTCACGTCTGGGCATCGTGTCGAGTCCCTCGTCATAGAAGAATATAATCTCCTATTGTCCCCGGATTTGCCACCCATTCCCCGCGTTGTTGTCGAATTCTCTACCTCTTTTCCTCTACCACTCCACGTCCCTCTCGATTGTGTCCCTTTTTTTTTGTTGCTTGCGGCGTGGCGCATCCGGCATCCCCGACGACCGAGCTCCGACAGGCGACAGTAGACGAGAGCAAGCAGCACGATTGCCACGACCGCGCATATTTGGCGTTTACCAAGAGCAATCGACCGGACCAGTTTCCATTTTAGGGTACTTTACAACGTTTGTTTTCTTCGTCGATAGTCGGCCGAATAGGGGTAATCCAAAGGCGGAAAAAAGGAAGAAAAAGTAGTTGTTGATTATCTTCTTTTTCACAGAGTCGTATCACTCCATCTTGGAGGGGAAATTCCAACCAATACGAGCCATCGGCTGCACGCCTGTAGGCAGCGACTTCAGCGAATCCAGCACGCGCCCGCCTTCGTGCAGTCCTGAGGACGACAGCGACAGTTTCCTGTTACGACGGACGAGTCTGCCGAAAAGAGGAAGGTGCATCGCGACGGACACCACGGAGGGCACCCGCGAACCCACAGACACCCCAACAAACCCAACACTTCAGCACGCATCAGGCACATTTCCGCCGGCACGCATTTGACACCGGCGGCGCACCCACTTCGAGCCCCCTTCCACTTCTGCCACTGCAACCTCTACGACAGCGGGCGGCACCTACCCACTGGTAACCACTGGCAACCACCACCACAAACTGTCTCCCAAGAGACAAACCATTCAGACACCAGAACCCGAATCCGTTTCGAGACATCCGCAGCGAGTCAAGCGGCTGGATCGGTCTTGATTCCCGGGTCAATCCAAGCAAGCAGAAGCATTTTGTTCGGGATTCGCACTGTCGTCTCAGCCACTGCAGTCTAGAAGCGCCCGGCGGCACTCAGATCAGGTCGTTGACCAAAGCCCACACAGCTTTCATTCAGCAGCAAGATCGAAATATTGAAAGACACAACTGTGTAAAGAAGTGACATAGCTTCCCTTCCTCTTCCGAACGCTCGTCACTTTGAAGGCAAATAATAACCTGAGGAATCCTCGCTCCCTCCCTCGGCCGCCAATCCCCAAATCCATTCGGGGTCTCGTGTGCCGTCTTCCGCTTTCCACCCCATCAACAGTCTCCAGTCTCCAGTGCTCACCTCCACCAAGCCCATCTCCTCGCGGTCTCGAACCCGCACCATCAGCATCCTCGGGTTTTCTGCATTTTCTGGATCGCCTCACACACGCTAGGGGCAGGAACAACACAACAGAGAGGGGCCCTGGAGAAAAGGAGTGCCCAAGTGCGTCGAGACGTCAGCCAGCGTCGCGATTGATAGGTCGGCGGCACACCAGCACCGGTACCTAACGACTAGTCCGACTATACCTTGTCCCAGGGGGTCTGCTCACCTGCTACCAACCTGGTTTGACACACACGTTGCTGCGATCCATCCGACGTCGATTTCCAATCCCAACCCAATAGCAATAATCCTCAATAATCCCGTCCGCCGCGCTTCAAGGCACAGCTGTTCGCCTCTTTTCAATCAATTTCCTGCCGACCCAACACCCCCCGGATTTGCAGAGCATTCCCAGGGATATTCCATCACTCATCCTAAACTGAAGCCAACCACTCGCCCCGTGTCGCTCCAATCTTTTTCTCTTATTCCCCATCACACTCTCCTAATTTCCACAACCAACATCGACCAGAGTCCAACTCGACCATGAGCACCGCCATTGCCATGGCCGCGTCTCCGGCTCCCCACGACAGGCCAAACTACGGCTCCGACGTCTCTGCTAACACCGCTGCGCCCGCTTCCACATCGTCGCCCAGCGCGCAACGAACGGCCGCTGTACCACCACCGCAGCCCCCATCCTCTTCGAACCCGAATGCGCCAGCTCCCCGGTCAGGTAGTGGCAGCCCCCAGGCTGTGGGTGCGACACCCGCTGCACACAAGTCCTCTCCACCGAGCGCGTAAGTAATCTCCTTTTTTTTTTTTGATTGTCCATGTCGTCTTCTTCTTCTTCTCTTTCCATCTCTCGTCTCGCACATCGTCTTTCGCTATTGCTATTGGGCAGTCACTAATCAGTTCGCCGTCTTCGATACTACAGTTCTCGCAGCGCTGGTGGCTCGGCACCCAGGATCATCGTCAAGAAGGAACCAGGCTCGCCCGACGTACAACAGCAACAACAGCAACAACAGCAACAACAACAACAACAGCAACAACAACAACAACAACAACAACAACAACAGCAACCACCACCACCACCACCCACTGCCAGGCACCGACCCAGCAGATTGGATCTTTCCAAGAACACAAACACCAACAACGGCGTTCCTGGTTCCGCGCGACCGCTCACTGCCCGTGATACAAGCGGACTCGGAATCAAGGAAGTCGGTATCGCTTGTCTATCGCCCGGTTTTGTCACACACGATCCGCTCATGAAGGAGCAAGTACATCGCAGTATGAGTGTGAAGGAGCAGCAGAAGCGGATCATCGAATCCAGGTTACAACAACAGTCGGCCGGCTTCAAGGCCCCCGAAATTCCGGATAGGGATAAAGATGGAGGTCACTTCGCTGCAAAGACACCAGGCCTAGCACGGAAGCGTGGCCCTCCGCCAGGACTGAGCATCGTCGCTCCCTCACACGAGCAGTTTGCCAACGAAAGGGTTATCCAGTCTGCGCCCCTGGGCCAGTCATTCCCTGGAAGACAGAACCCTCACCCATTGACCCGCCACCTCATGAACCATAGTTCGAATCTTGCCAGCACGTCGCACATCCACCATGTCCCTGCCAAGCAAACGAACAACAGACTGCCGCCGATTTCCGATGTATTTGGTCAGGGCTTGTCTGGCCATCCGGATTCAAGTGGGCATGCCCTCTTTGCCAGTCAGAGCCACAGCCACGGACCGCTGGCATCACCTCACCACCCACCGCCGCCTCCACCGCCGCAACCTCAACTCCCTACATCTGCCAGGCCGAGGGACTACAAGTCCGCCGAGGAAGCACAGCAAGACCTGGCGGCCGGCCGAACAGAACTACTGCCCAAGTATGTACACTATAACAGCAGCAGCAGTCAACACCAACCCCCGACACCGCCATCTCCCCCCAACGGCCCAGCGCATCACCACGCACCACCACCGCCAACATATCTGCCTTCTACGCACGCATCATCCTCTCAAAGAGGCCCGCCCTCTCATATTAGTAATCATATGACTGACGCCAGCCGAAGCGCCAGCAACAATACTCCCGGCAATAATTACAGCAGCAGCAACATGCACAGCAGCACACTTCCCTCGTCGTCTGCTCCTAAGAGGAGGACGCGGGCCGAGTACGAGGAAGGTGGGAGCCCCCCACTCGGTAATGGGAGGGCGCCACAGAGGAGGTCAGGACCGTTTGGCGAAGGAAGAGACAGCCCCGAGACACAAAGGGCGAAGAAGGAGGAGTTCATCAGGCTTTGCGAAAGAGCTTGGGATCTTTTCCACTCATGATGATACTACTACTGACCGATTATCATACCCGCATTATCACAATACCAAATACAAGCTGCACTAATAAGGTTCAAGCTTTGGCCTCTTTTTTTTTCCCCTTGTTTTTCTTCAAATCCCCCCTTCCAATTGCCTCTTTGCTAGGGTAACAACATTATTACCGTCACCACCACCGCCACAAATCTACTTTTCACACTCATCTCCCTTTTTCTCCTATGTCATCAAATGGGTGAGTGGCATTGGTATGGCGACCAGGGCCGGTATGGGGGGCGCGTATGCTCGATGTATGGATGGAATGGCTGCTCGGTTTTAGGTGTTGTTTTATGTTTGTGTTTATGTAAGGGACGGATGTACTGGACTGGACTGGACTGGACCGGATTAATCTCTTGGGCGGACGACAATAACGCCCAAAAGTCGCGAACTTTTACTCCTGTAGCTTATACCAAAAGCTATATTCATCATGTTTTGTTGGTTGTGTGAGTGTCTGTGTTCAAAATACGGAGAAGGAGAGGCTGAGAATGAAAGAGAGAGAGAGATAGGGATCATAACAAATCTGCTAGTCACACTATTATCAGTCAGATAGCTTCCATGTCTGGTTCTTATATTTTACATCATTGCTCTGTTCCAGGTTAGATTCCAAAGTTTGTGTTTCGAAGCTATTTAGCTACATAGTAGATGGAAGTATATGTGCTCTCAGAAGCATTCTTTTGAAGATCAATAATTTATGTGCCATCAATGTATAAATCGATTTGTAAGGGCAGACACATAGATAATCATCAACCTTGGTTACTCATCCTCGTCTCACATTATCCTCACTCACTTTACTACTGTGTTCTTTCGGTGAAGTGTAACCAAAACCCACCATCTGTTACCGCTACTCCATTTATGCTTATGCTAAGGCTGTATACAGTACCTCTACTGATGTTGCCGCTGTTTTCTATCGAGTACTTCTTCCGCTTCCTTGGTTCCAATGTTCTGCATCCGCCCTCTTCTTCCCTCCTCTGATCTCCTGATCTCCTGATCTCCTCTACTCCCAAGCACCCACCGCCAGTCACTTGCTCCAGCCGTTGTCTGCCTGTTTCGCAATCCCGAAACAAAACCCTATCCCACACGACCATCCCGCTTCGCCCGATTCACCCGTCCCATCACTTCATCTCATCTCAACTCAGGGGCATGGGTTCGGGTTTACCCCCACTCCTCCATCTCGAAAACTTCCCTTGGCCCAGATCAACCATAATACTTCCCGCCTCAATTTGTCATGCTCGTTCTGCTTGGAGGGTGATGACCGCGATGGTGATAATGACGACACACGTGAGAGGTAGATCGGAGTTGGAGTCGGGGTTGATGTCAGTGTCAGTGTCGATCTTGGGGGTTAATATTGACGCTCTTCTAAGGTTGAGCATGATAGGCGCCGCCGGAGCGATGGCGGCTTTGCGGTGTTGACTTGCAGTTTCAGGCCCCGTGGTATGTTCTTTTAGTTGTGCCGGGAGGGTTGCTCTTCGTCTCCTCTCCTCCTGGTTCTCTGCGGTGTATGTTGCTTGGCAGAGAAACTCCAAGATTGATGCTGTCTTTTGTGTGTTTTGTTGCTGACCACCGTTTAAGCACAGGCTGATGCCACTCGGCTGTCGTTATCTTCTTGGTCGTCGTACATCGTCGGCTAGTACCTCGACTACGGCCAGAGTGGGTGATTGCACCCTTTTGAGCCCTGCTTGCTCCATGGACGGATCCCCGCTGCCGATCCTCGTCACCCGCGCCTTGCCGTCTTGTCCCTGACGTTGCTCAAATGAGCTCGATTCGTCAAGTGCACCTCGAACCCGTCCAGCGTCATGCCAGGACCTACGACATACAACTTGCCGTCACAGTCCAGACATTGAATTCTTGGAAGCCACATGTACTGAGCATCGGGCGGGATCTCTCGAGCCTTTTTCGGCACGATCTTGGCCACGATACCGCCGCCACTGCCGTCCGAGGCCATCACCACCGCGTTATGACGCATTATGAAGTCAAAAATTGTGATTTGGGTACTTTTGGTGCAGGGCTTCGAGGCATTTATTGAGCCATTCTGGTACTGGGGGCTATACGAAATTGCATAGAATTAAAAAAAGGCAAACTCAACGTTAGTGTTGTCTGCGTACCACGAACGATCCTTGGCCAGGTGTGAACTGGGAGGATATTACCGATGGAGGAAGCGGCTCTCCGTTGGCCGGAGGTGGAGGAGCCGGTAAAGCACCAACTGTAGCATCGTCACCACCAACCGCAGCTCCAGCTCCAGGCCCAGCCCCGGTGGTTGGGGGCGTCGCAACCTTGATGGTTAGGTTGTGTTGCGAACCGGCAGCGGGAGTGGTGGGAGGTGGACCCATCGAGCCAAGTAGTGCTATGCTTGAGGCTCTTGGGTTACCGGGCGTCCCAGAGCCAGACGCAATCGGCGTTGGCGGTTTCGTCCTGCTGTCTCGTCCTAGTATGATTCTTCGCAATCTAGCAGGGCTGACCCGAAGAGTAACAATATGTTGCTGTTGCAAAGGCTCCTCAGTCTCTTCCCGTGTCGCTTCCCTGCCAAACCTACGTGACATCCTTGTCTCGTGATGATGGACAATAGTCTCGGGTGTTTCCGATCGCCCGATGTTTGCCATGCGCTGGGCAGCGGCCGTAGCGGCCCCACGCATTCCACGCGTTCGGGCGGTTCCTTGGGGCACCGACATGGCGGGAGAGTCTGGCGCGGAGTCCATGCTGTCTTCTGAGTCGGAAAGGTCTCCATCCCGGATGATGCGCCTGCCCCTTCCCGGGCCACCAGTAGTCGCCACTGGGCCCGTTGTCTTTTTGAAGAGCCGGCTGTCTTCGATATCCAGGACTCCGCCGGGAATAACTGAAGATACAATGGCTGTCCGAATCGTCCTTTGCCGTTCCTTGAGGTCGGGCAGCTGAGGCCCACCACGTCTGTTGACGGATCGTTTCTGTCTGCGTTGCTCGCGCGAGAACATGGTCTCGGTCCGTTCTAGCTCTGCCTCGGTGTTCTCGTATAGGTAGGGGGCATAGTCCTTCTGCTGTTGGTTGGGTCGCAGCGTGTAAGGGATCGGTGTTGGGAGGAAGGCGGCCGTGAGGTCTGGGTCCTCGATAGGGCGCCCGTCGAAGGGGTGTCCTACACTATAGAGACTGCGGGTAAAGAGCTGCGTCTGCTCACGGATGCAGTGAGCAATGGCCGTTGTGAATTCTCCTGAAAGAGATAGCTCGTCGGCCATTCTCGCGGCAAAGTCCTCTGGCGAGTTCATCGGATTGTTGATATCCCACTCGAATTGGTCCACCAGCGTGTGCTCCTTAATGGTGATATTCAGCTTGATCAAAATCCTCATGTCATCATTCTTGTATGCTGAGTAGGGCAATTCAGGGTCCAAGGCGTCCTCTTCTGAATGGACAAAGGGATAAAAGTCCTGAAGTTGCTCCACCATCTGCGTAACCACTTGTTCATGGACGTGCTTGTCCATAGGCGGCTTCAATCCCATGTCCTCGACTAATTGTGAGGCAAAGACTTCGACGGGAATGAGGCGCTCATGGAGGTTAAAGGTGAACGTGTCACGTAGTTTCACCTTGTCCCAGTCAACGTCTATCCTGATGGGTACCAGCTCCTCGTGTTGTTCGGCCTGTTTCTTGAGATCCTTGCGACCGAACTTGAGCGAGGGTGTCGTCCGCTTGCCCGGCCGAGGCTTCTGCGAAGGGTATATAATCTTGACGGGCCCGCCTGTTTCTGTAACCCCGTTCCCGTAACCATTGTAACCCTGGCCGTAGAGCTGAGCTGGAGGTACCCTGTTCCGACTATCGCGACTGGTCATGGCTTTGTACTGATCGACCCGTGCCAGCCTGTTGCTCATGTCCTGGTTGAGTGCTTTCTGCGAATCCTTCAGAGCAGCGGCGTGAATCAGGTCGCGCGTGACAAAACGGTCAACCAAGACCTTATTCAGACTAGCCTTGTCGCGTTGGATGACGGGCGGCGTCGCGCCATCTTGAGGGCTACCAGCCTTGGAGGCTGCCGAGGGGGCCTGAGAACCGGAGGCGGCAGGCGTTCCGGAAGCGTTGAGCGAAGAGGAGGCATCGGCAGAAGAAGCGCCAGCCTCCGCGCCGGCACTGCCAGAGGCCATGGCCGAGGCAGAAGACAGCGAGGCGGCCATGGAGAGTCGCAGTCGCTATGCGTCGCCGTACCGGTCGGTCGCGTGTTCGACTCTATAGAGGAATAAATGAACGATATGGATGGTGGTTGTCAATGCTGGGTAGCTAGCTACTGGTAGCTCTGGTCGTGATGATGTTGGTGTGTAGATGCGAGGAGCTGAGGAACTGGACAGGTCGCGTAACCTCTACCGAAATCCCGTCGTGCGCTGGAGCCAGTAGAAGGGGCAGCTGGTTGGCGATGTTCCGTCTCTGTTTTCGCGTTTCGTGGTCGTCGTGATGCGATGCAGCCTGAGCTATGCCAATTCTCGTCTGTCGTCTGTTGCTTCTCCGTGGTGTTTTAGGTTGTTTGTCTTTTCTGTCAGCTTCCAATTTTGGGAGAAGAGATGAGGCTGGGCTGCGGGATACACCACTACCTCTACTGGTAGTGTGCTCGAGTAAGGTCAGGTCGGTACAACGGGAGGCACGAGGCAACTGAACTTTGGCACCGTACGGCGCATCTTTCACTGACAGACTGGAGCTGACAGGCAATTGGATGCCATAGGTGAGAGCGACCTGGAACAACAGCAAAAGACAGCGAGTCGCTCCTGGAGGTACTCAGTACTCAGCCAGAAGTGAATAACGTTAGGTTAAAGTAGGTACTGAAGACTTGTCAGCTCATAACCAGAGCGGATCTCTTTCTGCCAGGGTACTTGCCTGTTTCTTGGCGCGCCTGAACCCGTGTCGGGCACTGCCATTGTCTGTCAGTGTCTGCGCTTTCAATCAATGAATGACACCGGCAGACTCGCCATGTCGAGGAAGAGTGCCGGCAGGCTTCTTTTGCCGCGCGTGCCATTGCGCTGCCGCGAGCCTGCCCCAGAACACCAGAACTCGACGGACGTCAACGTGGACTTGCGCCGGTGCAACCGTGAACGTTTGTGGACTTGGAAATCCCGGAGCGAAAAATTGGTCCAGACTTATGGAAGGCAGTTAAAGGATGCGGGCATGCGATGTGAATGCGCTCCTCTGCGACATCTTGGAAGCCCTCCAAAGAGTCCGTCGTCATGCACTGGATTTGGCTGGATCCCGTACATTAGAGACAGTGGAGCACACAGGCTTCAATCCAATGACAGCAGGCGTGAGCGCTGAGCACTGGGCACTGGGCGAGCACAAGACCCAGACCCGGGCCAGACCTAGAGAGAAAGAACCCCCTCCCCCGCCTTCACAAAATCCAGCAGCAAAGCAAAATCGCACGCATCAAGCCGGCCCACCTCGAAGCTCCCGACTTTGCTGATTTTCCTCCTTCTTTCCGCTCTCCACCATCCACACCTCAGAGGTACATAGCTTCAACACCCGCCCAGTCTTTAACGTCGTACCTTCATTCTAAGCTTTAGTTCCTAGTAAACAGTCTATCGTCTGTACAGTTGCCCAAAATGGCGTCCGAAACCCCCAAGCAGGAGATTGGTTAGTTGCAAAAAGAAGCTGAGCTACAAGCATGAAGTTTTCCTCTTCCGTTTCCCTACCTACCCTTTAGTCCTCTACTCCTTCCCCCCTCCAACTGCGCACTTTGAGAGGTTGGCGTCTAGACTCTCCTATGTTGTTCCTCGTCGTTCCTGGCAAAGCCGGCCCTTGCCTGCGACATACAAGCTCGGGAGCTTGCTTGTTGCCGGCTTGCTCTTTCTATGCGCCCATATGCTCTTCAAAGGCTGACCCCTGCTGCTAGACTACTCCCTCAACAACCCTGATACCCTCACCAAGTACAAGACCGCTGCTCAGATCTCTGAGAAGGTCCTTGCTGAGGTCTCCAAGCTCGTCGCCGCTGGCGAGAAGATCGTCGACATCTGCGCGAAGGGTGACAAGCTCATCGAGGAGGAGCTTGCCAAGGTCTACCGCGGCAAGAAGATCACCAAGGGCTTCTCCCACCCCACTACCGTCTCTCCCGCTGCTTTCGTCACCCCCTACACTCCCTTGAGCACCGACGAGAAGGAGGCTGCTGTCGAGATCCAGGCCGGTGAGCCCGTCAAGATTCAGCTCGGTGCTCAGATCGATGGCTTCGGTTCCATCGTTTGCGACACCGTCATCGCCCCCGCCAAGGACCAGACCGACGATGTTATCGAGGGCCGCAATGCTGACCTGATTCTCGCCAACTACTACGCCAACGAGGTCCTCCTCCGCCTTATGGTTCCACCTGGCCTCCTCGCTACCGGTACCGATGAGGAGAAGGCCAAGGCCGCCTCCCAGAAGCCTCCTTCGCAGGCCAAGATTACCGACCTTCTCCAGAAGGTTGTCCAGGCCTACGACTGCAACCTTGTCGAGAGCACCACCTCGTGGCTCTTTGACCGCAACGAGATTGAGGGCAAGAAGAAGATTGTGATTGCCGCTGGCGAGAACACCAAGGGCGAGGGTGTCCCCGAGGTTGGCGAGGTCTGGGGTGTTGAGATGGGCGTCAGCTTGGGATCCGGCAAGGTCAAGCAGTTCGAGAACCGCACTACCCTCCACCGCCGCACCACCACCACCTATGCCCTCAAGCGCCCCAGCTCGCGCAAGCTTCTTTCTGAGGTCCAGAAGAAGTTCGGTACCTTCCCCTTCAGCTTGAGGCAGCTTGAGGACGAGCGTGATGCCAAGTCCGGTGTCATTGAGTGCGTCCGTGGAAACGTCTTTCGCGCGTACGAGGTTGTTGGTGACAAGGACAACTCCCCTGTTGCCAGACTCCTTACCACTGTTGGTATGTATCAAATCTTGAACTCGTGGGTGTGAACGAGTATTAAGCAGTCTAACTAACTGGCTCAATAGCCATCACCAAGAACGGCCTCACCAAGCTTGGCGCCGCCCCTGCGCTCGACCTCTCCAAGTTCAAGACCGACAAGAAGATTGAGGATGAGGAGATTCTTGCCATCCTTGCCCAGCCCCTCACCAGGAACACTGGCAGCAAGAGCAAGAACAAGAAGAAGAAGACCGCTAAGAAGGAGGGCGAAAAGGCCGATGAGGAGTAAACGGGAGTTTGGACATGATTGGCTGTAGTAGTCTGGTGTAGGGATTAATGTGGAACGCTGGGCTGCTTTAGCTCGAAAGTTGCTGCCTTTCTGGCTAATTCCGGTGCATCTTTTGGGTTGTGGTCTTCGGATGGAGCATTCGGTCCGGCACGCTTTGCATCCCCGTGGCATTACGAGAGGGCAAACCGCAAGCAACAACTGGTTCCATCGGAGACAGGAGGGGACCGAAGAAGGTGGGAGGATTCACCCCAGTGACGAGCCTTCATCATTGTGATCTTTTTTTTTTTTTTGGCTTATCAGTGCCATAGTTTTGCTTTGGCTCCCCCATTAGCATCCATCGCGAGCGTTCAGCTGAGGCACACCCGTACAAGGCAGGATGGCGTCCACTAAGCAATTATTCTAGTCAACACATAATCCTGAGTTAGTCCTCGAAATATCAAAGCAATTGACCAAGAAGAAGAAAAAAAGAGAGACGAAAGAGGAAAGCGATCAGATCGTGAATCTAATGGCCAAATCATAGACTCGACTTTTCACGGTATTCCTGCGAAAAGGCAGCGCCAGTTGGTATACGGATGCATACACCCATGGTATTTTCCCGTCTGATGCCTGATGCACTTGCCATGTAATACGACACTTGCGTGGAATCCGAAGCTCTGTCACAAAAGACAGTGCAAAAGCGTTGGACTCGGCCATTTCAAAAAAAGTTGCTTCCACTTAATAACAAATTCGGGGGCTGTTGCATTTTCGATGGACAGTTGTATCCTGCGGCCATACCGGTACTGATCAGGTGCGTTCTGTATCGGACTCGGTCAGGCCGGACGAAACTGAAGCATCGCATTGACTTCTTGCAGTACTGTCAATATTGGTGAGATTCCCCTCCCTATAAATTCCTACCCCTTCCATCTCTTAACCCACTCTCGCTCACACAATACCAACCCCTGAAAAGGGAAGACCGAACCTACTGCATTTACTCGAAGCGACCGCGTTCCCAACAACCGTTCTCGCTCTCTTTTTTCTTGTTCTTCGAGCACAGCGGCGTATGACAACGACGGACAATTTCACCTACTTACTCCACAGCAGTAGCCCGCCCGAAAGCAAACTAAAGCCCGGAACATCAACATCGGGGAACCCGTGGTTTGCGCGTTGCTAAAACGGCCAGCTGAGGATATCTATCCAGCCTGACCATCAATCACACAGCACTCGTTGCCACGAAACAAAATCAGGACCACCTACGAGGCTGGGGTGTTAGCCCAAAACTAACGATATGACAAAGGGTTGAATCGTCCAGAGGCGTGCGCAAGGTGCGTGACGTAAACTTGTCAGGAGAAGTCAACAACCCTCCCGGAGGCGTCTCTGAATCGGGGTTACGGCGCCTATGGATCACAGATCACCATCACCTCACTTCGCATCCTATTTGAATGACAAAATAGCTGGGAGCCCCAGGTAAAAGGCTCCAGCCATCGACATATCGGTCATCATTCACATATTGACCTGTGCCTCGCTCGGTTGCTAGGGCACCAGTGAAGAGCGCAGAAGTGGGAAGGAAGAATCAATAGCCCGTCAGCTGAAATCGGCTTCAGGGGCTATTCTGCGATAACAACAGCGTGGAAGACCCCCTGAAGCGGTCGTTCTCCTGACCACTACAACCCACTGAGGGGTTTGCTGCAAGCACTGCAGCACCTTGGATTGCTACTGCCTCCTTAAGGTACCCAAGCATCCCTCCTTTTCCCAGGCCGACCTATTTACAACCGTGAGTCCGGCCCCCTTCCTGCCGTCACCCCCAACAACAGCAGCTACCTACTATCACCCTCGTTTTCCACCTTCACCTTGTCCTTCCCCATAAATTTCCACCATTTTCCACGCGTGCCATCGCTTCTGACGCGGTCATTTCGCCATATTTCTTATTTTGGGCACAGAGCAGGTAATGCATACACGGCCTCCTATCGGACACTTATCGCGACGATACTAACTGGCTGGTATAGGCGCGAGTGCACACACCGAAAGGGACTCCCGGGATAGTGGTTCAATCGAAGCCGCCTAAACACACCTCTCAGCACTTGGGATTTTGCAAAGGGGGCGAAGCCACGGTCCGCTCGATCATTTCGTTGCCCAGATCTCGATCTGCCTGCGACCTCTAGCTTGCGGCCCGCGCATCCCTTCACCAACACAACCACCCGCCGAGGACAAGGAAAGACAAATCTTTCTGGCCATACCACATGGTTTCACCAAGTACGAGAAGCACGCGATCGAGATATTCCAGTCCACGCCAAATACCATCCGGCTCTGTTGATCCGATCAAGGGGCAACGCAGTGCTAGCGCGAGTGGGAGTGGGAGCGGTGGGGGCGGTGGGAGCGGCAACGCCAGCAGCAGCGGCAGCGGCGGAAAGAGCAAAGCGAACGGAGGCGGAGGCGGCAACAGCAAGAGCTCAGGAACAGAGGGCCAAAAGACGTTCATGGATCGCTGGCTGGAACCACCTGTGCAGAACAAGCCCAGCTTTGCCGACGCCGGGTTGGTACGCCACGGCGTTGTCGAAGGGATGGCGCCCCTAGGGACGATGCCCAAGGCGGGCTTCTTTAAGAAGGCTACACCTGCACCACCACCGCCTGAGTCGAAGCCTTTCAAGACGACGAGAATCGTGATCAAGCGGCCTCTAGCGCCTCCAGCACCCGCACCGGCTCCCGCAGCTACTACTCCGGCACCCGAGGAGGACGAAACGGAAGATGAAGAAGAGAGTGGGAACGGCAGCATCATGACGGGCGCCGATGAGACGGGATCGGAGAGGATGACTCCTGCTCCTATTTTCTCGGCTTCGACGCGCCGTCCTCTGCCCGTCTCTCAAACCCTAGCCATCTCACACGGGCTCATCGTGGATCCCCGGACGCAGATGCTGGACACAGTGATAGAAAAGGCGGTGGAAGAGGCTGTAGCGCATCATCGATATCCTACGGCATACGCCCTCAAGACGCTCTACGATGACCCCAGGTTCCGGGTTATTGCGGAGAAGGTTTTCACGCAGACTGCAGATGCCAGGATGCTCGAAGAATTTGCCGATATGCTCCACCAAAAGAAAAAGGAAGCCAAGAGGAAAAACATGGGCTTGAATTATTTTGAGAATATGACGGCCATGGGCCAGGCGCCGCCCAAGCCCCAGCGGGCCTCTTACGGTCATCTTGTCAAGTTTGACATTTCCGCCGTGCGACACTGTCGTGGTGCGGTTGAGCAGCGAAGAGCTGGACCCGGTGATGTGAAGCAAGAAGAGGAAGCCAGCTATGAAGGTGCTCCGGAGCGGGTCCGTGAGCTCCAGCAACAGTCTTTTGTTGTCCAGCAACAATCGTTGCACCAGCACAATCAGCAGGATCTCCAATACCGCCAGCGGCTCCAACTCCAGCAGGAGCAACGGCAGTCTCAGCACTACCAGCCAACATACCCTGAACCTGGTCCGCACCCCAAACCCAACCCTGAACAAGGACCTGAGCCAGAACAGCCAGTGACAGAACCCGAACCCGAATCGGCACCCACATCTGAGCCTGCTCTTGAACATCTTCCGCTCGACCCTCAACTTCTTAATCCTCCACACCAACAATCACCATTATCCCCACAACCACCATCACCACCACAACAAAAACAAAAACAACAAGCACCTCAGCCGGAGTTGGTCTCTAACCCCGTGCCAAGGATTTCATTCATGGGAGGCAAACCTGACAAGGAAGAGCAAGAGTACGAAGATCTGCAATCTCATTCTGACCCACCTCTTGATCTTTCCTCATCTCACCTTCAACAGGACCCGGAAGAAGAAGGGGAAAGGGAGCAGGAGCTCTTGCTGGCTTCGAAGACGTCTGCTACGACACCTGCACTTGCACTCGCGACTGCACTCGCGCCTGCATCACCGGAACCGGAACAAGAGCAGCGTCCGCCAGACCATGAGCAGGAAGCTGAGGGTGAAATCCGAGAAGTTCATGTCCGCAATAAGCACAAATCACCAAGAAAACCTGAATCAGCAAAGGCAAAGATGGTCGTCAACGGGGTGAATGGAAAGGCCAAGTCGGTTTCGCCAAAGAAGAGGGGGCGGGCGAGCTCCATTTCAAGCTCGTCGTCGTTGTCGAGCGCACGATCGCTCTCACCACCAGCAGACGTGTACGATGGAGATGGGCTCGGGACCAGCTTTGCCATCTCGGTCTCGTCCTCTCGTGCCAGCCCAGCGCCCATCGTTTCTCCCGCCGCTGCGGTCGATTATGCTGCGAGTGGAGCTGGTAATGGTGTCGAGGGCGGCAATCATGATGCTGCTGCGCCACGCCCAATCACGGTTCGTCGCCGCATCAACGTGAGGAGGAACAGGAACGTGTCACCTGCCCTCCCATCACCGGCGTCACCCACGGGTAGGCAGAGCGAATCGCTGGATCCCGCTATTGGACGTCCATACGAGATGCCTGCCGTCGTCGACGCGCCTTTGTTCCCGAATCTGAACTCAAAGAAGGGTTCAAAGTCGGGTGTCCAGGGCGTTGTGTTTCCTAGCAAGGTTGGGCGGATTGACGAGAACGACCCCAAGTATCGCCTGCGACAGAGCGCCAAAAAGATTACGGCCAACTACGACAAACCGTTCCCCGAGAGCTTCACCAGAGAGTCGTATCCTAACGAGGAGCCTTCTGTGGAGGTGGAAGAGATGCTGGTGTCTCCGTCTTTGACGCGACCCATGAGCTCAGCAGCACCGGGGACGACAACGCGTGCGACCTCTGTCTCAGCCGAAGGCCGGAGCACGCGTGCATCGAGAAAGCGGTCGCATGTTGAACTGGAAGAAGACCTGCAGTCATCACCTACGGCGGCTACTTTCCCTGCATCGGACGTTGCGTCTACGGCAGCGAACTCGAGAGCAGGGACGCCTGTGCTGCGACCGGCGAAGAAGCCCAGGACGGGCTTGAGAGTGAAGAACTCGTAAGTTATTCATTGCCCCTTCTTTATCTATATTCCCCCCCGAGTTCCTCCCGGCAGTTCGTCTCTTGCGCATTTTCCGTTCTGTCATGGAACGGTCAATGACTGGGCGGCTGCTTGCAAGCTATGAGTGGACTTGGCAGGGTGGTTTGAGGATTAAATTTTCATGCTGGCGTCTCACGAGAGTCTGCCTGCCTTGGTCTTGGTGTCCTCACCTTCGCGACGACACGATGGAGAGGGACCGAGTGAGAGACGACTGGCGGCTTGCATCATGGTGCGGTCATCGTCAAGCACTGCATTTGTTATTTTACATGATTGTTCACGTTGCTAATTGTTGTGAATGCAGGCCGATGAAGAAGAAGTCGTCCGCGGCCGGCATCCCGCGGGCGAGCGGAGAGCGAAGTAGTCCGACTGTCACAAATGGCAACTATGCCAAGGAAGTAAGAAGCCATTTCTCATCTGTCATGTTTCTCTCTATTCTGTTTCTGCCTTTTCATATGCTGTGTGTCCTTTCCTGTCCGTCGTTTGTGCGTGGCTGGGCTTTCCTATTGGGAAGCGAAGCCAGAACGCGGATGGTGCTGGGCTTGCTGGGCTTGCTGGGCTTGCTGTGGGAGGGGGGGCGTTTGGCTAGCTCGGGACACAGATTGGACTGGATTTGCGGCCTTTCGCTCCTCTTTTTTTTTTCACAGTCTGATCACCCCTCCCCAACACTCGGCTACCTACCCTACACAGTATCTGCTGCCCTGCCCTGCCTGCCCATCCCCCATAACATACCTTACGTACACCCACTCATCATTCCCTCCCGTCATCCCCCAATCCCCCATCTCCCCCCAAAAACAGCCCCATGCCCCTTGCTCAAATCACATCACCCCGTCCTGATCCCATCCTGCTCGTCCTCTCATCCTCCCAATCTCATGCCCATGTCTACGCCCATTCCCAACATCGCCATCCCTCGTGCCCATGCCACGCCTCCATCCGCACAACACAACGCGTGCAGGCCGCAGTAGTTGGCAAGGCAGGGACGGGCACCGGGGGGGTCTGTGATATTTTTAGTGGCGAACAACAACACGCTACCAACATCCACATTCTACATACTACTTGTCTTCTCACTTGTTTCGACTGCTGCCATTCGGCCACTTCATAAAGTCCTGGTCGTGAAATATGCCGCACAAATCATCGCTCTCGTCTACTTTTCCCAGGTCTAGGCTGTCGTCGCTAACCGCTTATCGTGAGGTTTTCCAGGACGACAATGATGATTATTGCTCATCATGTGGTGGTAACGGTCAGCTCATCTGCTGTGATGGTTGCACCCGGTCTTTCCACTTCAGTTGCGTGGATCCGCCGCTGATGCAAGGTGCCATGCCCGACGAGTGGTTCTGCAATGTCTGTCGCACCGCTCACAACCCTCCGGTCTTCCCGGTATATAGCGGCCCTTTCGCGTCTTTGATGGAGAAGCTGGATGCCAAGAACTCGAGCGCATTTGCCCTCCCGGTTGATGTGCGCGAGTATTTCGAGGCCGTTCGCACCGGCCAGGATGGAGAGTATGAGGAGATTGTGCCTCTAGTCAAACCGCCGGCTAAGTATGTCCCATTTTCCCGTTCGATGTCTCAGTTGCGCCTCATATACTGACACCCGACCGCAGGAGGAAGAAGAACGATGAGGAGTCCGGACCCGACTTTTTCAGGTTACGTGATGATAAGGGAGATCCGGCAATATGCCATCTGTGCCAAGGGGGAGCCTCCGCTCGCACCAGAGCCATTATCCCGTGCAGTCTATGTGGCCTCTTCTGGCATTTGGATTGTCTTGATCCGCCTCTGGCCAACCCGCCTGTCCTCCGAACGTGGAAGTGTCCTTGCCACGTTGATGACTTGCTCGCCAAGGTGCCAGGTCAGCTGGCGCCGGCTCACAAGTTCCGCAAGATCAAGGGCGCCTCAGTAATCAGGCCGGCTTACGGTCGCGCTTACATCAACAACGGCTACATCGAGGTGGAACCCGAGGATAGTGACGACGAGAGCGGCTGGAAGGACGTCGAGACCTATGGCAAGGTTGTGAGATTGCCTGCCAAGGGCATCAAACTCGATTTCCTATCACGGTATGTATTCACTAATGATGTACAAAGTTGCCCGACAACATTATGACTGACTTGTTGCGCAGCGTTCGTGAAAATCGCAAGGGCAAACCCATCCCTCCTCTCAATATTCCTCAGACTACTAGTACCAGGACATCAGTTGGATCATCCCTTCTCAACAAGCGGAGTCTGGAAGAGCAGCAAGCGGTCTACAATCTCGCCGCGTTGAGTGGACAAGGCACAAGTGGTGTTAATACCCTAGTTGATGCCTTGTTGGTATGTGTATCCCGATTTACCGCCTCCGCGATTACGATGACTGACAATCCGATGCAGGCTCAAGCTGACCCTTCGGTCATATCGCTGATGGCGAGCGGCAACTCTGATCACTTGGCCAATGGTAACTTAAACCATATGGACCAACAGAGTTTGCGTGCTATGCTTGCCCAGATGGAGAAGATGACAGATCAGATCAAGAGCATGCTGGAGCCCGTCACTCCCATGGCTGCCTCCCAGGCTCAGCTGGTTTCATCCAAAGTTCCCAGCTTGACGAACTCGTCACAGTCCATCACGGACGAGGAGTCGGAGAAGATGGTTCGTGATCTCAGGACGACGCCAACGGTGAAAAAGGAATTACCTCCTTCGCCTGCCGCGACCGATGATGTCGCTACCTCCAAGCACACGAAGGAGCCAGGCCCTCCCAGGAGGAAAAAGCGGAAGAGCAACGGAAGGAAGAGTGCAGACAGTGATGCGGCAGTACTCCAGAACGGTGATATGGATGTGGACGCATGATGATATTGAGGAGAGGGGAGGAAAGCCTAGCCAGGTGTTGGAAACAACTGATATCCTTTGTGGGGTCTAGTTAGTGGTCTTTGAACCAATTTCCACGTTTTAGGGTTTGCATAAGTTATGGTGTACAGGCTTGGCTATACTATCTATGGGTTGCGGTTGAGGGGATTGCGAAAATGAATTTGCACAGAGCAAGGAGCAGAGACAGCGAGGCTCGTTTGCTTACCTACCTGACATGAGTACAAGTCTATTGAAATCATCTTGATGACTCGGACGAGCTGTGATAATGTGCATGAAAGCCGTTCGGTCAGATCCCGAGTCCAAGAGTCTTCCAGCTGCTTCGTATCACCCGCCCATGCCCGCTGCGCCCTTCGTTGCCTGCCTACCTGCCTATCTACTGCGCACACACCCGGACGATTGCCCTTTCCTTCCCCACCCAACAGCCAACGACAAGCCAAACAGTTAACAAGCCAACCGACCAACCAACCAACCGTCCTCCCTCGAGCTATTAACCAACGAGCCGGGTTTCTTCTTTTATCTATACTACATGACCTACATGCCTTTTCAGTCACACACGCTTGGTGGGAGAACATCCTCGGCAGGCACGACAACACATATGGCAGGCAGGCAACCTTCTTTTTTTTTTTTCCCTCGCTCCTTCCGTCGTAGAGAATTGCCAGAGGGAAGAGGGACACTGGAGGGAGGTCGGTCGCGGCGAAGAAAGGTGCTAAAAATAATGAAACATCGGCGGTTTCGTTTCACGTTCAAGGCTCAGCAGTCTCGCCATGTTGCGTTTCATCATACGGCCATGATATGGAAGGGAACGGAAAAGGTTACATCGGATTTGATCGAGCATTAAGATTGTTTGTGTCACGAGGTAAGTAAGGTTAGATGAACAGAAACTACAACGCTTCGCGCTTTCCACAAAGATGAAGTGCCCTTGGCAGGTGGTGATGGGTATGACGAGGCGGGAGACATAACAGTCGCTGTTTGGTAGATACAGAAGTAGAACTGAGGTTAAATAACGAGATATAGGTCGTGTTGAGATCAGAGATCGCAGTACAACGAGGTCTGCAGACAGAGAGGAAAGAAAGATACTTTTACGGGTCCACATATGAACTTGTCGCCTAAAATCTTCACCCTTATACAAATATTGAACATAAGGAACAAGTAAGACGTCGTCGGGTTCTCATGATCCAGTGATAGATACCAACCACCACCCTTTAACTGATACGACTACTCCCAGCTCCGGCTTTCACATCTCAACCATCGTTTTAAGTAAAGAAACATGCTACCAAGTGGAAATCATTCTGCGTATCAATACTCAATTAACCCATCTTCAGCAGCAATCGAACCTTTTCACTCCTCACTCCTCATCCATAGCATCCTCATCCTCCTCATCCTCCGTTGGCTGCTTCCCCCTTGTACTCCTACCGCTTCTCCTAGCTGGAGCCGGTGCAGCGGCAGCCTTTACCTTCCCTTTTGTAGCAGCGGCAGCAGCCTTTGTCTTAGCTGGAGCTTTTGCCTTGCGGCCATTAGCGGCTGCTTTGCGTGCTGGTGGGGCCGCTTCTTCCTCCTCTTCCTCCTGCTCGTCCTCTTCGTTCTCTTCCTCCGCCACTGGCTCTTCGACTTCGGCTTCGGCTTCGGCTTCGGCTTCGGGCTCATCAGCCATCTCGACATCGCTGAGCTCGCTTAGATCGCTGTCGTCCTTATCTTTGGCTGGAGCTGCTGCGGCCTTACCGCGTCCGCTCTTTCTCGTAGCGTTCCTAACCGGCAGAGAGGCAGCGGCTTTCTTGCCCTTGGCGGCCGCGCTGGCGTTTTTGGTAGCAGCGGGCTGGGCTTCTTCCTCCTCTTCGGCGGCAGATGCTTCCTCCTGTTCCTCTCCGGGTTCATCAACTTCCTCGTCTTCCCTTTCCTTCTCCTTCCTTTTACTGCTCCTCGCTGAAGCGCTCGACCTGGCAGAAGTACGCTTCTGCGGCGCCTCCTCCCCACTTCCCTTACCATCTCCCTCGTTGTCCTCGTCGTTATCGTCTTCATCGAGGTATTCCCACTCGGCCACACCCTCCAACATCTCCTCATCGTCATCCTCCGAGTCGCGCTCTGTGTAGGGGCCCTTGGCTTTGTTCGCCGCGCGACGAGAGCTCTGTCGGCGCTCGGACTCGGGAACGGCCGCGCCAGGGGACCAGTCGTCGCGATCGGACCTCTTCTTGGCCGGAGTCTTCTTGGACTTGGCTGTGGCGATCTTGCGGGAGGATTTGGCTTCACGGTCGCCGTCGCGGTCACTGGAGGATTTGACTTTCTTGGACTTGTGCCCGTCGCGATTGTTGGTGCCGGTGGCGGCGGACATTGACTTGCGCTTCTGTGAAGGGGAAGTGGTGTTAGTAGGTTGTACTAGAACGAGGTACAGATCGAGTTTTCTTCCTACGTACCTTCTTCCGATCCATAGCCCTAAGAAGCTCGTCCAGCTTCTCGTCCAAGCCCTCAGGGAGGTAGGATTTCTCCGCAATCGCCTGCGCTTCGCTATGGGACTGAAGAGCCGTGTACAGACCAAGAGGTAGGCCGACTTTCCCGGGGAACGCAGCGAAAGCCCAGACCTTCTTCTCCTGCCACTTCCTGATAATGGATTGCGCCAAGTCACTCAAGACCCTGTGTGCGTCGCTGTTCGGGTTGAGCCCATCTTGCGTCTGCTTTACACGCTCCGCGTACTTATAGATCAAGCCCAGATTAGACTCGGTGCCTACCAGCACGATGTAGTTGAGGATGTACCGAGCGTGGTCGACGAGGTATTCTACCTCGTTGCTGTAGTCAGGGTGGTGGGCCAGAAGCGAGATCAGGCGGGCCATGATCGCCTCAAGAACAGGCTGCTTGAGGTTCTGGAAGTGGCGCGCTCGGGACCGAATCCATGTTTCCACCCTGTTCTTGAACTCGACGTTGGGTTCGAAGGCAGTGAGGAAGATGATGGTGTAGTAACGCGACCGCAGCTTGCCATCGGCAAGATACTTCTGGAGCTTCCGCACAAAGCCGTGACGCACCTCCTCGACCATGTCTTGGGTGGTCAGGGCCAAAAGGTTGAAATCTGAGGGCGTGAGCATGTCGTCGAAATGCTTCTGCGTGCAGAGCTTGAGCATCAACTGTGCGGCCAAGAGCCTTAGCCTCGTCTTGTGATGCTTGGGCGTCTCCTTCTCCTCGACTATCTCGCCCTTCTCCTTGATGATCTTCTTGAGGACCTTCCAGACAGAACTGGCCTTCTCCTTTGCGTCTTCGATATCCTCGATACTCCTAACCCTATTGACTAGTGTTTTCAGGGAGATACACTTGGCTTGGATTTCCTCGTCCATATCGGCGTCATTGATCCAATCAGGATCGCTGTCTTTGGCGTTGGTTCGCACCTGGAGAAGAATCTCCTTAAAGGTCATATTGAGAATCTCATCACTGGCATCCTCAGTAACCTTGGGTGCAAGGAGTTCCAACTGGCTCACGGCGGTTAGCTTGTTAAGAAAGTTACTCGACCCATACGCCCAATCCTTCAATATTCGCTGGAGAATGTCAGTGGCGGTGACCATGCTCTTGTCATCCTTCTTACAAAGAACAGTGTTGACAGCATGCTTCGAAACCTTGACGGGTTGGCCGTAAAGAGCGTAGTTGATCATGGTCTGGACAAATTTCCGATCCATGGCGACATCCTTAGGGAACTTCCGGGCATACGTGGAGCAAGCCTTGAGCGTTTCCGCTACTATGGGATCGTTCGGCTTTGTGGCAGTAGGCGCCTGATCAACAAGATCCTTGCAAAGCTGCCCGATATGGGTTTTGAAGAGGTCCGGGTTGCGTTGAGAGATCTCGTTCAAGATCTCGTGCGCAATCGATCCCAAGCCATCCTTGTCTGATCTGGAGTACTCCATGATTGTAGACAAATGACTGCGGTTGAACAGAAGGCAGCCAGAACGGTAAAGTAGAGGAAGCAGAGTGTCGATAACGGAGGGGTCTTTGCTGGCCATACAGCGCTTGATAAGCTCTTTCAACGCCTTATAAACCGTCTTAAAGTCATTCTCCTGGCCAATGACATATTTAATCAGGTTGTAGTTGCGGCGGTCGTGGATTTTAGCAAACTTGATCAGGTCGGTCTTGCTCTTAACGTGTTCTGGGAGGAACTGTGCGATGTAATCGGCGGTTTTGTTTAGATTGCTGGTGATTTTATCGGCGTTGCTTTCCATAACACCACCGTTGTACCTGTCGCACTGGTCGAGATAGGTTTCCAGAATCTTGGCGAACTGAGGCCGTCTAGACTGCATGGCGAAAAATGCCTTCTTCGCCGGCTCGTCGAGTGAGCGGACAAGGAGGAGGATCCTCTCAGCCCTAATCGCATCATGATCGATGGATGTCGCATTCGCCGATTGTGACTGAGAGTTGCCATTGGCGTTGGAATTCTTGGTAGCCTTTTTGACTGGCGGAAATCCAAGAGGCACCAGGAACTCATAGATGACGCGATCCATCAAGACGTTCAGTTCCAGATCATTGGCGTAAAAGGCGTTGTAGATGCGTGACGGAATGCCAGACAGCGCTGCTGTTACTGCTTCATTTCCAGCAAGCATCTCCCCAGTCCCGACAGCCCAGAGTTTAGCCAACAGTGACATGGCGGCAACTCTAACAGCGGGTTTCCTGTCGCGACAGCGATCAGCCAACGTGTTGAGAACCGATCCATCCTTGCCTACTCCTCCATTAGGTCCTAGCTTGGCAATGATGTCCTGGAACTTGAAGGTCTCGACAGCTTTGACAGCTGCAAGTCTGACCTTTTCATCGCTGTCCGAGAGCTTCTCTCCCAACCCTCGGATCAAAGTAGCCTCGTCCTCGCGGCTGAGTCCGATTCCTCCAGCAGAAGTGGAGAGAATGTGGCCTACCGCCGTGGTCCATGCGGCGCGAATAGACGGAGCTTTATCGTTCTTCCTACTCAGAAAGTTGTGGAACGTCGTGCTATGTGTCTGAGAGAAGGAAATAGAGCAAAGCGGCGTGGTGAGGATGTTGGTCACTTGGGGTTCCGCTCTATCTTCCTCTTCCAGACTCAATGGCGGGTATGCAGCTGGATCAAGGACGGGCAATGGAGGCGGGCCTGCGGCGCCAATGCCTGAAATCATATCTCCGAGGGTCTCCGTTGCCATCTGTCGCAAGTGCACATTGTCTGCCGAGAGCTCCGCATCAACCTGGGGAATAACGTTTTGAAGGATCATGGGGGCAGCCTTCCAGATCTCCCGAATAAGCACATGCGCTTTCCTCAGTTCCTTCAAGTCGGACTCGGACGGCCCTGTTGGGGCATCATCCTCATCGTTTTCGTCATCTTTGTCTCTGTTACCGCTCGGCTTCCCAGCAAAACCTGTCGCGTCGACAATCACATCACTAAAATACTGACTGGCGAAACGGGCCATCTTGTCGTCATAAGTCTGGCATAGATTCCTGACCATCTGGTAAGCCTCTGGCTCTTCCTTCAGGAGCAGCGTTGCCTGGCTGTCATCGATTGGCACATGATCCTGCCGTTCCTTGCCAAGTCCCGGAGCAGCAGCTCTCAGGAACTGGGCCATGATGACATCCACAACCTTTCCTGGAAGGGTCACCGAGTCGTCGATGAGTGCCCCCAGCATCTCTTGCATACTAAACTCGACGTCCTTTCCAACCTGCTCTCCCTTGGAGGATTTGAGACCCGAGACGCCGTCGAAAATTGTGGTAAAAAGCTTGAGTAACAAGGCCTCGCTGCCTTCAACATCGAGTAGCAGCACGATACTCTTGATCTCGGCAAAGGACCGTAGCACATACTTGTGCTGGTTGTTGTAGGGATTCGATGGATCGAAGAGGGCGGGAATGATGGAGTTGATGCTGAGGTTAAAGATGTCCTGTGTTGCAATCACCAACGTCAGCAGATGGTCCATGAAAGGGCGTCTTGTGGCCCTCGAACCTTGAGTTGCGATGGAGTAAAGGGCGCATCGGGGGCGCATAGCCTTAGGATATCGACAATGCAGCATGCTGTGTATGCCCGTACGCCCTTGTCCTTGTGTTGGATAAGCTGATGAGAGGCGACGTCCTTAGCGACCTTGACCAGCGAATCGGCGTCCACAGTCTCCTGATCCATATCCGACAGCTCCTTGGAGAGGGCGTCGAGTCTCTTGAGCAGTGTATCGACGGAGATGGGCTTGCCGGGGCGCCATGTTAAGGGCTCGTTGAACTCGAGTGCGACCAGTCCCTGTTCCTGTTCCTGCTCGAGCTCCTCCTCCTCCTCGGGAGCACTCCGACGTGGCGCCATGGCGGCTGATGTGCTGTGGTGAAGCCGTCCTCTTGCGTGCAATCGGTGGGCAAGCTAGCCAAGTGACGGATCTGGTCAAGTGACGAAGCGGCGAAGACTGGTAACTGGATCGAATAGGAAGGCGGGGGCGGAGAGGAGTTGGGAGGCTCGTCAGTCGTTGAGCGATCACAGGGCGCGCGTGGTGCCGTGGTGTGACGTTAACGACGGGAGGAAGGTCGAGGCTCAGGTCGTCGACTCGCGATTGGCGATGCGCGGATCCTTGGAGGTATATGGACAGCTTGGTATCGCGGGCCACGAGAGATAATCCGAGATAATGATATGCGCAGATGGTTTCTAGATGTCGCGCGACAGGCCGGCTGGACTCGGAGGAGAATATGATCAGATGCGGTGGGTTGCTGAGTTGTTGATATGTTCGGCGACAGCTGTGTTACGCGCTCGCCCGTCCTGTTCCTTCGCGTGTACAACAATTCGTGACCTACATACAACCTAATTGGGGGACAATTGGCGGGGAGCTGCAGCGTCCGCAAGACAGGGGACCACTGGCAGGGGCCCGGTGAAACGTTGGGAGCATCTTACAGAATATTACGGTCCGCTGTCTTGGAGACGCTGACACATAATTACGTCTGCGTAAAATAAGGTATCTTCGAGTCGATATGGTAAGAAACTCGTGCATTTGCACAGTCCAAACATCCAAAGTGAATGCAACTTGAACTTCAACCGCACGTCAACGAATGCCCTCAAA
This sequence comes from Copromyces sp. CBS 386.78, assembly GCA_030685235.1. NCBI lineage: Eukaryota > Fungi > Ascomycota > Sordariomycetes > Sordariales > Sordariaceae > Copromyces > Copromyces sp. CBS 386.78. The sequence goes on from MU839092.1 coordinate 302,941, forward strand.
TCACCTAGAACTCAGTCATGACACTCTTTCGTGAAACCCCCTAACAACTTCGACAGTCGCCCAAAAAAGGTGAAATTCACTTTTTTGTTTATCGATACTCATGCTCCTGGAGTTACTTTGTCTACATTCGCACTAGACGAGGCCCGCCGACCGCGAACATGTTCACCTTGACTCCGTTGATAGTCAACCTCGTTTGACGATTTTGCGAACGGCGAGTCCTTGAGAACTTTCGCTCCACTCATTCCAACTCAGTTTCGACATGTTCACGGGTCTTATCAATGATTCCCCCGCTCTCTGCAGCCTTATCACCCGTTCACTCATTCTCATCTTCAATGCTTGGCTTGTGAGTCTCATCGTGGAAGCTCCCGGCGTGGTTTGACGTTCATCATATGAAATCCTCACGCCTTCACAAAGTATCATATGTGCCAATGTCATATCCACCTCCTCGACAGAATAAGCAACCTTATCTTCCTAGGAACCACAAAGCAGATATAGGTTCTCTTCATGCCTAACACTTGCGGCACTGGTTTTAATCCAGTTGTCCGTTTGCATTATCGACATAAAGGACATGGATGCATCCACGAAGCGACCTACGTTGGATCAAACAAGACTAGAACAACGACCAAGTGGGTTTAAACGGTTACGTTTAGATACTGGAAGACCATATCCTCCCAGCGAGTACCTATACTTGGGATCAGACTGGTGGCTACGGTACATAGCATTTTGTTTGTTTTTCATCTCCCCACAAACCTGCAAATTCTACCCTTGTAGACTACATGGAGGAACTGATCTAAGAATACCTCACCTACCCGCGATAACGACTATCGAAGATCGGAGTGGAAGAGGATGGATGCTCCTGGGTGTCACACGTCTCGAGAGGACCCGATTCGTTCCATTGCTCGTCTGAGGAAGGCTCGACTTGTAGGTGAAGGCGGTCACTTCTCCTCAACTGCCCGCCGGACCTTTGGACATGGAAGGTACGCCGCCGATTGTACGGCACGGCCAAGTGTCAGCTGAGGTGAATTGCGTTTCCAAAAAGCGCACCTTCCCGCGTGAAGGATTCCTCAGGTTCTCAACTCTTGCCGTCCCCGTTTTCATCCTATCCTCCTCGGTCGCCAGCCGATAACCGTCGTCAACAGTGGCAGCTTCTGCCAGTGATTTTGACATTCACTCCCTCCTGCCCATCGCGTATAAGAATCCTAAATCTGGCCCGCAGTCTCTCCTTCCACTGTTTTCCCCTCCCACTCGTCACACTTTCTCAACAACTGCGGACTCGTCCTTCCAATCTCAACAGTCACTCGTTCAGCGCGCACCCAGCACTCCAGCCTTTAATCGCTCGTAAGTTATTCTCACCTTTATGCTTCCTTCCCTTTTGTCCATTTGTTCGCATTGTCGCGACGAGCAGTCGCATGGTGGGGATGCTCCTCGATCGCGAGATGATCGCGACATGACAGCGGTTTTGCGATACCTTCGCGCACCTCTTCCCACGCGCCCGACCTCATCGCCACAGCAGGCGGCTCTGGTCCGTCAAGAGGTCTTGATCTCGAGCTCGCATCCGCGTGTTGATATCTCGTCGTCGTTGTCGTATACCCCTTTCTCGGATCCCTCTTCCCCTCCCCTGGGGCTGTTCTGTGTCCCGCGTCCATGAATTGTGGTTACTCTTTTCTCTGCAGCGTCGTCTAACCATCCTAGCTAGGTTATCTCCCCTACCACAATGTCTGATATGATGCTCATGGCCGCCGCCATCGCTGGCTTTAGCGTTACCGGTGCCAACGCTCAGATGGCTTATGGCAGCGCCGGTGCCGTGACCGCCTCCAGTTCTGGGTAAGTCTTTGGTTTCTCGATCCTCAAACGAAGACTAACACTGACAGCGCTTGTGCCTCTAGCGTCTCGGCTTGCGTTCCCACCACTATCACTGTCACGCCTTCCGTCAGCGCCGCCGCCGACCAAACCACCGCCGACGTCGATGGTGTTCAGGGCAGCGCCTCGTCCACCAGCAGCAGCGATTTTACCACCATCAGCAGCGATCTCACCACCATCAGCAGCGATCTCATTTCCTACATCACCAAGACTGCCACTGCCACTTTGACCACTACATTCGTCAAGGCTACCCAGCCCGCCGCCAACGCTACTGCCACTGCCACTCAGTACAGCAACGGCACCACCACTGCGACCGCCACCGGTATGGCCGGCACTGGTACCGGTGTCTCTTCTTGGGCCACCGGACCCTATCACTCTGCGGCCAATGGCACTTATGCTTCCCCGGCCGCCACTGCCGGCCATCCTCAGCAGGCCGGTGCTTCAACTTCTTCCAGCGTGAGCTACATCCACCTCGCTGTGGCGCTCATTGCTTCTGCCGCCCTCGGCGCTGTCCTTGGCGCCTAATCCGCCTCTTAGGTCATGGCATCGCAGTCATACCCTAAGATTTTGAGTGTTTCTCTCCTTCAATATGGCATTTTCTTCTGTCTCGGTTGGAGTTTGGCTGGCTTGTCTTGTCTTGGGCTTCCTGCTAACTGGAACATAATCGGTGTTTGGGAAGGAAACACACCGGCAAAGGAAGATAAAAGCTTTGGTTGGCTGAGATGTTTGGTCTTGTTTGACCGACATCTCGTTGGCTTTCTGGGCATTATCTCACAATCTGGTATAGTCTCCTATATCCTTGTCTTTTGCGGTATCATCAAAGGGCCAATCAGATAGGGCAATATGGACAAGTGAATGACACTCAAACATAGTATGAAGCATATCTATCATACATGAAATCTTTCTCCAATGCGCGCAACCAAAACCGAGTGGCTTTCCTTGGTGATCTTTGTGAAACAAGACCGAGTTGGCTTTGCTTCGTAACCTCGCTCATATCTCTTTATTACTTGTGATTGTATGTGGTGTTACACTGTGCTATGCCTTCAACGCAAATGCCACCATTACCCGGGTATTGAAAGAACACGAGCTCCAGTTAGATAGTGGACCTTGTTCCGTTGAGGCGAACGTTGAGACGGCCATACACGATGCAAGCGCATTTGTGGATACTCAGAGTATGTCTATCTGGATGGTGGAGGATGCCGAAAACAAGCAGACTGTTTGTTTGGAACAAATGGTTCACGATACCCCGACATGGTAAAAAAAGAAGAATTCCGAGTAAGAATAGAAGGGTTGTCTAAAATGTGGCCCGCCACATTGCCTCGGCTGATGGTATCGCACATCCCAAACGAATGGTTGGGAGGCATAGTTCACAAAGACAGGCTAGGGTGTAAATCACCTGGATAGGCTTTCGAGACCACAAGTTAGCTACCCGGTGCTGACTACGCGGTATTCAAGGTCTGTTTTTTGGAGCTACAGTCACCAGACCACCGCGGCGTGGATGACGCCGTCGTCAGATGGGTCGCTACCTCTGATCTGACTGGGTCCCTCCTTAGTAGCAGCGGTAGGGTCGAACTTTCCTTCGGGCGGCTTCGGACAACGTTTTTTTGTAACTTTTTGCCCCTTTTTTACCCTCTTCTCTTTTCGAATACTTCCTGTAAACTTCTTCCTGATTCAACCATCTGTTAACTAGCATACTTTCACTCCCAGTTCTGTTACTGGGTCAGGCTCTGCTTGCTATCAGAGCCCGAATGTGCACATTGAAAGCGAGTGTCACCTGATGATTATAGGCTAGCAATGTATCTTTGGGCGGAGGCAATGATATTAGGTAAGATGAGGAAGTTAGTAATATTCGGGAATAGCGAAGATAAGTAGCTATGCTAATAGCGATGTTGGGCAAGGCTATAAGACGTCGCGTCTTAGGATCAGCGAGAAGCACCCGCCCTCTCAACAGGCTCATCTTCTTCCCTAATCGGGCCCAGCTCGTGTAGTTGGATCGCCATCATGGCGTCCATCCTCTCCCTCACCCTATCCTACACCGCGTCGCTCTCCCACATCAACGCCAACTCTTCCAAGGTCCGGTTCTGAGTCTCTGGGAAGAGGAAGTACACGGTCAGTACTTCGACTGCAATCCAGATGCACTAAACCAAGTAGTACCGCCATCCAATCTTGTCCAAGGCGATGGGGCTCACGTAGTTGTTAATGGACGGGCGATACGACTGGTCAGATGCTTCAACCAGGGCTTCACATAAATCAAATCAATTCAAATCTGAGAGCTGATTTGCCTTATTTGGGATATTTTGAATCCAGATTTGCGTTGTTGAGGGTACATCTGAATTACTTTATTAGGATTTGTTCCGCGGAGAAGAGTGGTAAAAATACTAAAGTTACTCACTATATCCAATTGTTAATACCCTAAAGTACTAAAATATTCCCAGTTTCTATAGCAGCACACGACTTTTTTGTCTCCTATATGATATTTTTACCCAACTGTTTATAACGGAAATCACTCGTACATATACTGGAGAACTATACTACTACAAAACTCTAATATCTCTATCAAAATAAATACGCAAATCTAACAAATCAAACCAGGATTCAAATTTAAGTTAATCTAGGACACAAGTTGATTTATTGGGACCCAGTCTGATTTGCCTTGCTTTGCATACGGTTTGATTTGTGTGAAACCCTGTGCTCAACAGCGATGCTTTGAGACCGTTGATGGTAGGGGAAGAGCTCAGACATGTAAGTGTACGCGAGAGAACCCCAGCCTAAAGCGTAGAAGCTGTAAAATGTAACGTTAGTTCTTGATTGGAACAAGAGGGTGTTGGATAGGGAGAAACTTATGGGGTGTACAGGAACATGAACGCCAATATGGGAATGACGGGCTTTGCGAGAGCCTGTCTCTGCCTGGGAGCTGGCAATGGTCCACACAATGTACACCAACTCCGTGCCAATAGTTCCCATCAATAAAATTGTCCTGCAAGGGTATCTTGGGCTGATAGTGGCCACGGGAACGGAAGCAAGGAGGCCCCAGCATGTCCAGCCGAAGATAGTGATTTGAACCGTCGTAGGGTTGCCGACGGTTTTCAAAATCTTCCCGGTATAGAAGTTGAGAAGACCGTTGCCGCTCCATTGCGTCGAAATGTCCGATTAGTGCGGCCAGGAAAAAGCGCTTTTGCATAGGAGGAGGGTCAGCGGGCAGTCCAACTCGTTAAAAGGTCCTTGAGTCCGGCCATCGTGACTGCCGGTTGGGGTGGGTAAGAGGGTGGTAATGACGCTACAGAAGAAAGACGGAGGAGAAGAAATATCAAACGAAGGACTGGGAGAATGAAGGTAATAAGGGCCTCCTGACGCACTTCCTGTTCTCGGCTGAGGAGGAAGTTACGATGTGGCCCAAAGCACCTGCCGTGTTAACTTACGAAGCCCGGAAATCCGGCTCTTACCGAACATGAACAGTCCAATACCTCTCACTGTGTTTTGAAAAGGCCGTTATCAAACTGCGACATGCCTCGTATTGATTTGCAAACACGTCGGCTAGAGTCCTTTTGGCATTCTTTGATCCAAGGAATGTGTTGAGTTTTGCTGAGATGGTGATAAGAAATACGTATGACGCATACACGAGGATAACCAAGGTGTAATGTATTTGACCGTGACGTGTTCAGTTTCTTCTTATGGCCATCCGGATGGACATGGAATCGACGGGCAGCACCATACTGCAAATATCATGCATATGCATCGCCCCTGCGGGCATTAGCCCCCCGCCCCTCCTCCAAGCATTTCACTTCTATCCTAACCGCTGTGTCTGTTCTAGGATAATGAGTTGGCGGGACATGGCTCCATCTACAATTCCTGGTCTCTCTTGCCAACTGACAAGATGACGGACGGCCACACAGTGATCACCAAGCAGAGAGGAGCAAGTGCAACATTCCAGCGCCAAGCGCTTAAGCCCTCAAGCATGACTGGGGATGCCTTCAGCAATACACACTGGCTCACGTTAGTCTGTTCTACTGACGGAATGCTAAAGCTGCTACATGTGAGAATGTTTGATCAAGCGTTAATGAAATCTCCCGTTGACACTCAATCAATGTCCAAGATAAGCTACCCAGTTCGGCGTGATATTCGAGGTGGCTTGAGACGACGTGGTCGATGATGTCATGAAGGTTAAGGAATGCGAAGGAAAACATGCAGGGCATATCAAGGACAAGAGACTACACCCAACGACCGAGTGACGACGACGGCCCAGCACGCCAGAAGACCCAACCGCGACACATGTCAACCAACATCCCGTCCCTGGCCAACTACTTACGCAGTACAGTCGACGGCCCGTGTGTCTGTCCTCTCAAAACGGGTGGTTGTTACTCTGACCAAGAGGCCAAAAGACTTGGCGCCCATTCGTCCTTCAAAAGCAGCACAAATCTTGACTGTCTACGGCTCTTTTCTCTCCAAACTATTCTTTTCCAACAGTCCATCCTACACACGCGAAGACAAGTCCAACGTATCGTTCAACATGCAAGCAGACTCACGCCCCTTGGAGGATCCCAACGGTGGGACCTTTCATTTCCGTCCGTCTCATGTCTGGAAGCTGCTTGCCGTGGAGCCCTCCTCACTCACGAACAATGACATCGCTTTTGACGAATGGTAGCAAGATGTTTGGGAGTCAACTGGAACGAAAGGTGACAGAGCAAAGATGGGCGAGAAGGGCATTTCAACACTCGAGACGCGCTCAAAGACATGGCAAAACTGGCGACACTCCGATGCTTCAAGCATGCCCGTCCTAGCAGGGAAAAATAAGCCGAGAGACTATTGTTGGCTCTCGCCAGTTGCCGTCCAGATGGCGCAAACCATCAGAGAGCAAATGGAAAAGCAGAAAGCATCGTCGGATCGGCCCGCTTGTGCTTTTTGCCAGTGCAAGAACGGTGACATATGGCGAGCCAAAAAAGCGGTCTCTGATATGCTCGCAATTGTTATGGCCCGGTTGGTGGATCGGAATAAGAAGGTCCTGGACGACGATCAAAACTACTCTACGGTCAGATATGTCAGATTTGGGGGTATTTCGGAAGTTGTATAGGCGTCAAAGGAAGGTACAGAAAGCAAGGAGACAATAACCAACGAGAGTTTCAGGAAGGCCATGGAACAGGCTTTGTTATGGATTGTGAATGAGTTGGGAAAGGGAAAGATTACTTGGATTGTTTTGGATCGTCTGGATAAGATGGAGAGATACACTCGGACGGTCGTCTTACAGATCTTGGCGTACTTGGTTAAGAAGGCACAGATTGTAGTCAAGCTTCTGTTGGTTACCGATTTTGACCACTGGGGCGCTCAAAAGGAAGGCAACGAGTTGGGAAAGGGCGGAAAAAGAAGCATGTTTCTTTTCCACTGGGTGGAGAAGAACTGCTAATATCCAGACGAGGATGAAGAACGCATCAAAACATAGATGAACTGAGTTCGTTTAGGGCATCATCAAGGCAAAGAGAATGGAGATCGTGTGGAAGGGAATGGCGTGGAGCAGACATTGAAGGAAATCATGCATGTTTGGGCGACGATTCGAGTCAGTGTGTGCCATTTAACAAGTTTTTCACTACGACTGTGCATTTCCATACCCAAGAGATTACAATTTCGAAGGATCGGACACGTCTGGTTCAGAAGGCCTGTCAGAGAAAAAGAAGCTGGACAATATTGGTGGGATTTGCCAAATATTTTCCCAGCTCTTCGCGGTAGCCCGGCAGCGCCAGACATTTCGGTTGGCTTGCTTAGGCCGACTCGGCAACAAAGGGCAACGGAGAGGGTTATTGTTCAATATCTGACGGTCCAACAACCAACATCTTCCACCACAAACCAACGAAATACATCCTTGCAAACTGTCGGCGGTAAGAGGTCCCAACATCCGACCGTTCACGGATTCAGAGGACACTGCGGGATTAGAGGTAGGCTAACGAGTATATGTTACCCTCGACATTGTTAAACAAGGCCATCGGATCCCTACTCTAGAAGTACTGTCTTTTGTAAACGTCTTCTCCCCCTATTCTTTTTATATACACTACTATCATCAGCATGTCATCTCCCGGCTCGCCTTCTCGTTTAGAAGCCGCTGACCCCCCGCCTTCTCCTTCAGAGTCCGTCGATCCCTCTCTCCATGATCCGCGTCTCATCAACCTCAAGAGAGAGCTCTCGTGCGAATTGTCTTGTTGTAACAAGTATGATAAAAACAGCCAATTTTCCATGACCAGGGAATCAAGGGGTACGACCAACCAGCCGAACAATATCACCAACATCAAAGAATAACACACCCGCCGATTTCAGCCATTATTTCTGTAAAATTCTACACTTTTTCATGCCATGTTGGGTCGCAAAGAAGAAAAGGCCAACCACCCGAGCACCAACACCACCCCCAACATCAAGGGACTCACAGACAGGTGGATAAAAGAATACACAAGATGCTCGACTCCTGCCCACAAGCCTTCTCTACTTGCTTTCGAGCATCACTACATACCTCAATCTCAGTCACGCTCCAGGCCTTTTCTGTTTCTTCAATTGGACGCCATATTTTAGACCTATCCATTTTCCACACTATCACACGATGAACAACATCGAAGCCGGCGACGGAGATAAGCAAGACCAATTGTTGGAGTTTTGGATCGTTAATCTATGTAAACCAAAGCGCCTTCTAGCCGCCTCTTGCTACAGCTTTAGGAGTGACTACGATTTTAAGACCGCCATCGACAGATACAAGAGCTACAACGAGCTGCCGATTCATCTAGATCCGACATGTGCGAAGTCACAGAATTTTGTCAACCGATACAAGCTTGACGAAGAAAACAAGCTTTGCAAGGACTGGCGCGACCTCGATCGTTCCGCTATGTTTGTCGCCGCAAGAAAAGGATGTGATGCTCCTGATCATGAGCAGACCTGCACTGGCCCAAGTCCACGCGCGGAGTCCACGCGTCTCGTTGATGATGTTGAAAAATACATCGACACTGAGGTCTGTCGTGCAGCATCCTCTCGCTTGGTCAACACAATTTCAGTATCGAATGATTTCGCCCGCATAAACTCGGTGATATCTCCCCTCGAGAAATTCAAGAACATCATTATGGAGCTCCTTGATAAACACTTCAACCCCCCCAGACAAGGATTCGCGAGATGAGGAGCAGCTGCAACATAATTTCGACGAGGTCTGCAAGCTGCTCGAAGGGGTGAACCCCAATGAATCTGCGGGTGAAATGATGCCCGGCAGTCTGAGCACCTGGGAAGCAGTTGAAAAGCCAATGATAGGCGTTGTGAACTTGGTCGGTCAAGGGAAACGGCATGTATCAGCATTGACCATTCTCACAAAGGCGTGAAGAATGCGGATCATGCAGCTTGGTTCAACGCTCTGTTGAGACTGGTGGAAAAGACGGATGTCAAGGTGAAGATTGTTGTGGTTGCGTGTGAAAGAGAGCCATTGGTCGGCTGGGGCGATCAGCTCGAGGCCATGGAAGAGGAGTACGAGATAGAATTGAAGAGTACTGGTGAAGGAGAGGCTATTGATAATTTCCTGTTCGTTTCAAAGAAGGTTGTGCATAAGGTTGATGGTTGAGGAAGGCGAGGAGGCTCTTGGGGATGAAGATATGGAGTTTTTGGTTGAACGGCGGATAGAGGTAACTTTTGGGTTAGAGAACTTGCGACTATTATAGCTCGAATAGAACCCACATTTTGAGCGCTTGTGGGCAGGAAAGAAAAGAAAGAGGGAGTTCCTCACATTCAGTCCTCATCTCCTACCTCCCCCTCTGCCCCTCTAGCATCATCCCCATCATCCCCCTCCCCATCCACCCAAACCACCACATTCTGCAACCCCTCCGCCCTCTCCTTAAAGAACCTCCTCACCTCACCCACACTATACCTCAGGCTAAAATGCATCACCACAAACGTCGTCGCGGGATACCTCCTAACCACCTTCTCCAAATCCCCCCAAAGCGTATGCTTCGTCTTGTCCGCCTGCGCCCTATGCTCCTCATATAAAAAGCTGCACTCGGTAATGACCACCGGCAGCTTGTCGTCTTCCAACCACCCCCTCATCGGCTCCTCCTCCAGCGTTCTTGTCGTAGTATCCCCCAAGAACGCAAATATGGGCGTCGTAACGGGAGCCGTCAGTTCCTGCCCGCTAGCCTTAATAGCTTTCAGCTCCTTAGGCGGTAATGTCGCGAACACCGGTCGCAGTTTATGCGTCGTCTGCTGGAACAAGTACCCCAGGCAAGGAACGGTGTGATCACACTGGAATGCCACAGCGCTGATATTCTTTGTCCTGCGCAGCGGGACGACATCCCCCGCTTCCAAGCCGTACGTCACATGCGTCGGCCTGATCACTTCTTTAACCACCTCCCCCGTTTCCGGATCCTTTTCCACCAACGGGACTTCCTTCCCCGGCCTCGGCGCTATCAGTCCACCCAGATTCAACATCGTATTAGCCCGAAGATAATCCTGCAACACCTGTTTCATCCCGACGGGGCAGTGAAAGTCGGGAGGATCCTCCCGCTTGATGTATACCGGGGATAACAAAGCGTGGTCGTTGTGGCCGTGCGTGATGAAGATGTGTTTCGGGCGAGAGTTGTTGACGACTAAGCCGGCATCTAACAAAAGGTTGAGTTGGGGAATGACGAAGGAGGTGTGCCAGGCTGCGCGCGATTTGCCGGTGAGGACGTAGTGCGAGAAGGGCTTGGGGAGGGCCCATTCGAGGATGTCGGAGCGGGGGGGTTGGGGGAGGGGGGTGGCGAAGGTTAGGGTTTTGTTTGGTTGGGACCCGGATGCTGGCTGGGGTTGCTGTGTTGCCATGATGATATGCCTGACTGGTGTTGTCGAGGATGTTGTCGTTGTGAGGTGATGGTAAGATGGTGAATGTAAACAATGACCGAGCGAGTGATAAGGGGTAAAAGTCTTGGCAAGTGGTGTTTGGGCTTGCAGGCGTTGGGTTTTCCCGATTTGGGTCGCTGGAAGGAGCTGTCAGTTGTCGACGAGATTAATGTTCAAAGGGGGGAAAACTTGCCTAATTTTAATTGCGATATAAAGTTTAGCCGGTAAGGCGCGACTCGGGTGGTTCTTGGGACTATAGCGCGGAGTGTTCTGCTGAGGTTGTTGTGGCAGTTTGAGGTTGAAGAGACAAAAGTGTGAAATCATCCAACGCTGAATGGCGAGCCCCACAATTCAATGCAATGCCAAGGAATGATGGATACAGATGACAACACAAACTGGGCCTTCAAACACTCATATTTAAAACATAATCAAAAACATGTTCCTTCGTATTGCCTACCAACTCTTTCCAGACTATGCAAAATAAAAGTCAGCGATCAGTACTGACCGCCGTGTGCCCCTCGGCGAGCAACATCGGCCGGCCGTGACGCAGACTTTACTAGTTCTAGCCTCCTTGGTCAGGCCGGTAGCCCATGCCAGCACAGTGACCAGACACTCAGCCTCAACACTTCTCATCAAGTTTTGATATACGATTGGAAGAGACTACCGGATTGATTGATGAGGCGTTACAAAGATCTTACCTGCATTTCTCCCTTTCAAGAAGACCGAGGAAATCATGTGTGTGGGTTCCTAGGGTTAGAGTTAAGTATGGAAGCAAAAGGCCGACGAAAGTCGATGTCAAAAAATAAAAGAGCAAGATCGCTTCATGGAGCACAAACATGCAATTTGTCAACCTTTTTGCGTGATCTGGATCTTGTAATGAACTCCATGTTCAGTAAATATGTTTTCAAAGCATTCGAATAAAAAAGACACCAACGCCAAAAATATGAACCGCTTCCGAGTAAAATGCATAAGCCGCCCATGTTTCGCTTTCAAAAAAAACCCAACCGAAAGATGTAATGCATGTATGACTCCCTTTTCTTCTCCATCCCAGGTCGTTTTCCTTTTCCCCTTTTGCTTCCAGTCGCCTCCTCGACGTTATGCGAACCGAAAGAATCCCTGAGCTTTGAAGCGCTTATCTTCAGATGGATACCACCTCAGGGACACGGCGTAGGAATCAGACAAACTCCTCCTTTTGGGGTATGAGTGAGATGCCTAGACCAACTCCTCTTCTTGCTCCTCCACTAGTCCGCGATACTTCATCTCCACCACCCAGCGATCCTCAAAGTCGATGCCCCTACGCATCTTCGTCCCCGCCTTCTTCCACATGGCCGGTCCCAGACCCAGATCGACCAGGTAGAGTTTCCACTCCAGCACGGCGTCGTCCGGCAACGAGGTATCCCCGCCAGCCAGCACCGTATCCCCATCATCGTTCTCCGCCGCCATCAGCGCCTCGAGCAGTCCACGCTTGGGCGCGCCAACGGCCACAACGTAGCGCGGCTTAACATACAACTTGTTGCCGTCAATAACGCTAACCTTGCCTGTCGATGGGTCGATGCCTGTGGGAATGTCGACTGCAAGGGCAAACGCCTCATTACGGTTGGCCCACTCGATCAGCTCATAGACCGTCGCCTGGTCACCGTTTCTCAGTTCTTCGAAAGAAATCGCCAGGCCCAGCAACGCGTCAATAATGAGCATAATAGGCGCGGGGTTAGCGAGGCTGCTCAGCGACGAGCGAGGTGTGTCGATAGTAAGCATAGGAATACTAATCTTGCGGAGGTGCTCGAAGAAGTCGCTCTTGGAGAAGATGCGCCCGCCCATGTTTTTGTAGAGGCGAACTTGCTGGCGCATGTCTTCAAGGAGATCGCGCTCACCACGCTCAAGGCCAACCACGCACACGATGACGTTAATATTCTTGTTACGAAGATGCCGGGCGGCGGCGACGGCGCGAATGCCGGATTTGTTATTGCCGGCTAGGACAACAACCGTCGGAGGTGGCGCGTTACCGGACGTAGGATCGACGATGCTCGAATGGCGCACCTTGATAGCCGGGTCCGAGAGTGCTGTGAGTGTCACCTCTGCAATGCCACGTCCGGCATTCTCGGTCATCATCTCCTCTGTTAGACCAATCTCGTTGTGTGCAATATTCTCTAGATTGAGCATTTGCAGAGCCGAGACGGGCTCGATCTTGCGATTCGACGGAAGCACGTAGAGACCCTGCGGACTTGCCGCAACCGTTGACGCCGGTTGCTTCTTTTTGTCAATGACAGCTGCCCTCGCCGAGAGCCGACTACTTGGCCGACTGCCTTTCGCTGATAGGGTGCGGTAGTGGCTTACACCAGATGAATTGACTCTGCTCAAAGGGTGCGCAGCCGGGACGCCGCTCGCCTTGCGGGAATTCGACCTCCGGCTGGAAGCCGCTTTGCTTTCGCCCCGGCGTGACCCTTGCCTGCTCGCTTGGTCTCTCCCACTCAATCGATCGGCTCCGTTGATCACTCCGTCATCTGCTTCACTATTCCAAAAGTCGTTGGAGGTCTCCTTGACGATCGGTTTTGGCTTCAGTGTCGAGGTGGAGGATGGCATGTCGAGGACGTTTTCCGAATGGTGCAAGTTCTTACCCCCAGCGGTACCCGGCTTGTGCTTGGGTAAACGGTTGTGCGATACCAGGCGGTCAGCCTCGTCAACTAGATCGTCTTTGCGCATTTGTTCAAACAAATCTTGCTTGTTGAACTTGGCAAGGCCAGATTCGAAGTCGAAGTCGCCTGCTTCTTGCACATCAGTAACATCTTCCGAAGCCCAACCGTTGTCATTCGCTCCTCGCATCCTCTTCAAGGAATTGAAGGGCTGGAAGGAGGAGGTACTCTGCAAAATAGGCGTCTGCCTCCAGCCTTTGCCCTTTGCAGTTACGCGAGGGACCTGAGGAGATGCCTCTGAATCTTCTTGTAGCCCATTTCTCGAGTTGTTCCCAGCCCTGCGTGACCGTCTGTTCTTCTTCTTCTGAGCAGCTGCGGATCCTTGTTGCGAGCCGGCGTCGGGTGCAAGATCTTCGTCGGCAGACTCCTGGGTACTGGTTTGAGCGTCAAGCTCCAGGCGTCTCAGCCTATCTACCACGGGGAGAGTCGGAGTGGCAGTGTCAGAGGGGATGGGTACGACATTATTCGACGACGGGATAACAGCCGGGGTCGGGTCTCTCTTCTCACTCGTATTAGGTTGGTGACGGGAGGTATCCGAAGTATTACCTGACAGAGAGCCAGGGCGCTTCCCCATAGACAGAATAGCGGGATCCACAAAGGCTGCTGGCTTGGTCGGCGGCGGCGGTTGAACAACAGGCGGGGCGACCTGCGGAATGGAATGGGGGACGGCGTGAGGAGGGGGCACCGGAGGAGGCACGACGGTTTGGGGAGAAGGGTCTTCGCGCAAATAGACAATGTCGACGATGTTCGAAGAAAGAATGGTGACTCTCGGCTCCCACAGTCTCATGTCGAGATTCCAGACTGAGAAAAGAGATTCATGTTAGCAAGGCGAGCTTCGAAAGACAGGAGGAAGTGGAAGAGAAAGAGAAAGGGCATGGACATACCATTGGTCAGGGTCAACCCGTGCCCAGCCTGTACTTCGCTCACGGTGCCCCTCAGTCTCGCCGGCGGGTTACGCATCGTAACCAGCATTGGAAGACCGATGAACGAATCCTCCGCCATGGCTGCAAACTGTCCGGGGATGACGATGTAGACAAAGAGACGGGGCCGGATAGCTACTGTAGAGAGCAAGAGGCGGGATAGATTGATGTGCAGTAGTAGTAGATAGATCGACCGTGGACAACAACGGAAACGAGCACGGCCGGCCAGTTATCGAGGCACGCTGTCGGTAAATTGGGAAAGGTGTGCGATCTCTCGTCGGATCCGACCTTTGCTGTCTGGCCTAGGCTCTGACTGCGATGCGACAGCCGACAACGGTGGATGCGGTGCGGTGTGGGGTGCAGCACCTGGATGCCTTTTGGACACTTAAGATGGCGAAGGGACGGGCGACGGGGCTGGATCGATGTCGGGGCAGTGTTTGCGGTTCGGGGAGGGAAGGAGACGAGTCGTGAAGTCGGATGATGGGATCGTGCCAGAGACTGGGAAGGAGCCGGTCCGTCGCCCGGCGATTTTGGTGCCAAGTGAAGGTCGCGTCCTGGCTTCCCCCTTCCACTTTTTGCTTATCGATAACAGCCGGTCTTGGTGGTGAGCTGCACAGGTGCGATAAATCTTGGCAACCGCCATCGGTGTACCGGTACACGCGTCTGGTACGTGAATTACAGTGTGAATTGCCGTCTCTGCTGGACATGCACGTGAATAAGTATTGACTAGGAGAAGTCGTGCAACTTTACCTATTAGGGTACCGTACGTCGCACAATACAGCACTGTAACTTACCAACCCACGAAGTGCCCGCAGTACTTGGCTGTAACTGCCAAATGAACGTAATGCAGCGATCTACCGCGAACCTTCTCGGCGTCGAGTCACTTCCCCGTCAACGTTCTGTCCAACTGAGCAAAGTTGAGAGTGGTGTAGGGGACGGGGCCAGATGCGAGTGGGCGGCTGAATGAAAGGGGAAAACACATCTGTGTTTCACGACGTCTGACCAACCTCAACGAACCATTCACAAAGCCCCTGACCCTTAACAAAGCATGACCTCCAAAGTTGTATACCAACACATTGTTTGTAAAGGAGCAAGGGAGGCCGGTCGTTTGCAGCTGACCTTCAGCCTTGTGGTTGCTTTGGGTAATCGGTTATGTTTGCGAAATGTAGAAAGGAGTTGTTGTTGTGTTTAGGAACAATAATGCCACGCGGGCCTAGATCTGCAGGTATCTCTGCATGTGCCTGGACGTCTTTCTTATAGTTTTTACAATTGTGGATAACCGAGAGGAGATATGCCTCGTCAATGAACCCGATATCTGCCAGCTTACTATCCGTTGCTGACTGCATGCTCCTCTGTTTGAGACCGTCTAGGTCCATAGGGTATGAGTTGTTGTCCCCAGCTCCCAAAGTACCAGCTCACCTGGGGCCGCCTTTTTCCATAAACATCTCCATCTAACCGATACAATAAATCAAAGCCAACCCCTCGGCTCAACGACCTTGACGCCGCCCAAGATAACAGTCAAGTCAACCATAACACCGTCTGATGCTGCCATGATGATGTTCCTTCCTTTCTTTTATGAACCTCCCTCGCTAATGTCGACTCTCAACCGTATCCTGCCATCCTCTCCTCCTCGTCCTCAATGTCAATTATCTCTCTTCTTTGCTGGTGCTTCGCAATCGTCTGGGCGACAGACGGAGTCTTGTACGCGAACTTGGTGATGGGCTGGTCCACCTTTGTTTTTTTCTTCACTGCCGACTCGGCGCTATAAAGCTTGTTGTAGAAGCTGACGACCCGTGGGTGCGCCATGACCTTGTCCTTTTGGAACCGGAGCACCTGCAGACCCTGCTGCGTGGTGGCTCTACTGAGCGCGACGTATGCCTGTCCCTTTTCAAAGACCCTCCCAAGATCGACCTTGACGCGTTCAAGCGTTTGACCCTGCGCTTTATGGATCGACAGAGCCCATGCAAGAATCAGAGGAAGCTGCTTTCGAGAAGCCTGGACCTCGCCAGTAGGAAGTTCCACCTTCCAATCCTCCGGCTGACATAAAATGTCTCTCCTGGTCCCATCGACGGCGTGGAATCGCACCAGCGGGTACTCTGTGTTGTCGCCTTTTTCGATAGCGGCATTGGAAAGGGCGCTAGTGAAGGCCTTGATTCTTCTCTTCTTGTCGATATCTTCTTCGT
The DNA here is from genome assembly GCA_030685235.1 of Copromyces sp. CBS 386.78. Classification (NCBI taxonomy): domain Eukaryota; kingdom Fungi; phylum Ascomycota; class Sordariomycetes; order Sordariales; family Sordariaceae; genus Copromyces; species Copromyces sp. CBS 386.78. The sequence goes on from MU839092.1 coordinate 319,417, forward strand.
CGTCAAAGTCACTGTTCGCTTTCAGCTCAAACGTTGCTTCGTTCATGAAACCGACGACAGTTCCAAGAGAGCCGTTCACGAGCGTCTCGTCCATGTTCTTGATGAGCATGACCTGGGCATCCTTCTTTAATTCTATTACGGGAGGAGCCATCATGTTGGCAAGAAGCTTCTCACGGACCGCCGGTTCGCCAGTGTCGTACGCTTCGTACCGGTAGACTTTGCCCTTCAAAGCAGCGAGTCGTTGCCTGTTCGAGTTCTCGACTTCATTTCTCGTCGGGAACAGTTCTGTTACTTCTAGCCCGTCATTAAAGGATAAAGGTCTGCTAAGTTGTTGGAAGTTCTTGACAGTCTTGTCACTGATTCTTCCCAACCGCATCTCGTTGAGCATCTCTGCGAATTCTGTAACATATTAGTCGTACGCTTTACTTCATATCTCTGGGTAAGACCACTTACCAGGATCCCTCTGACGGAACACTTCAGTCAACCCAATGGTATGGTCAATGGACATGTTCCACGTTGTTGCATCAAAGGCAAACTTGACATCCCTCTGCTTGTTCAGATCTTTATCTGGCACAGGAGGCAGCTGAAAGAAATCACCAGTGATAACCAGTTGAATACCACCCCAAGGCCTGCCGTTGTTTCGGATAGTTCTGCCGATCTGGGACAGCTTATCGAAAAGGTCGCCATCAACCATGGAAATTTCGTCGATGATGAGAACCTTGGTCTTGAGCCATCGGTTTTTGGCCTTCGGGTTGCGCCTGATTTTCTTGACGAGCGTTTGGACATCCTCCTTGCCGAGACCGATACCAGCAAAGCTATGCAATGTCATGCCGCCGATATTACACGCCGCAAGGCCGGTCGAAGCCGTAACCGCGACTCTTTCCGGCTCCCGGGCAAACTTCTTTTTGAGTTCTGAGATGATCGCTCTCATCAGCACCGACTTTCCTGTACCGGCCGGACCCGTGAAGAAGACACTTTGACCTTTTTCCACCACCAAGCTCTTTACGTGAAGTTGTTCGCCGCTCAGTGTGATGGCTGACGCCTTGCTAAGGTGGGACGAAACGACCTTCTTGATCTCGTCCATGGGTATTTCCGTTTTGGGAGCGACCGAAGAAGACTTTTGCCTGTCTTTAAGCTGCTTTTTCTGCTCCTTGACCGCGCTTGCCGTAGTGTTCCATAGCATGGACCCCTTGGGCTTCGATTCCAGCGTGGGAGCATACCCGCTCTTCTCCTGTAAGTATTTTTCGGCATGTGCATAGTCCTCCTCCCACTCCCGAGGTAGCTCGCGCTTCGGCTTCTTCACAGCGGCGGGCGGTTCAAAGTCGACGTCATGGTCTTGTAGGCGGTCGCGTTTCGTGTTGGTATTCGGAAGGGGGTTGAACTCGCGCTTCGGGGGTTGGAGATGCGATGGCGAAGACTCCGACCAAGAAAGAACGCTGGTATGGGTACCTGGCGGGGGCTCGCGGAGCCGAGCTTCTTTTGCTTCCTCCTCTTGTTGCCTTCGCAATTCCCGATGCTGTTCCAAGTTCATCCGCTGAGGTGGGAGGTCGGGCAAGGCGGATGGGGCTTCGAAATCCAAGTCAAGGTTTTCGTCATCGCTGAAATCGTCATCCTCAATATATACCGAGGAAGTTAAATCGTGATGGGGTCGCTTTGTCGCTTGCATGGTAAGATCAATCACATCTGGGGTATCATTGAAGGAATCGGAAGCGTTGTAGAGCGACGCGAACGCTCTGCTACTGCCGCCGTAGTTGGGAGATGGTCGCGGAGCACTATTCGCGGGCCGAGTGGTCAACGGGTCATTGGTCGCTGAAGGTCTTGAATTGGCGGAAATGGCACCGCTCGAGGTACCACTGAACCCAGGTTTCTTGAACATGTCGGCGACGGAGGTCCTAGACTGAGAGGCGGCTGAGGAGGCGCGTGCGGTACTGCTCGAAGGAAAGAGTTGGTGCTTCAGTGAAGCGTTGTTGTTGTTGTTGTTGTTGTTGTTGTTGTTGTTGTTGTTGTTTATGGACGAAGCACTGGGCTTCGGCTTGTTGATGTTGTTGACCTCGGCGGCCTTTGCTTGGACTGCCCTGCCAAACATGATGTTGTCTTCGTCGTAGAGTGCTTCGAGTGGGAAAGCGGCGCACTTGGGGGCAGAGTTGTGTACATGGGCTCGCGGAGGTGCGCGGTGCACGAGGACGGCTTGGAAGATTGACCAATTCGGCGAAAGGTTGTGGTTGATGGTGGCCCGGTGCAAGAGCAGGTGGTGACCGGCAAGCAGCCCAGTCTTCATACAGCTTTCGACCCCTCGTGGGCGAGAGGGACAGGGCCACCACTTTTGTCCGAAGTGCTAAGGTATCGTTGTACGCTAGGTGCACTATTAACCCTTTCGGTCGAGTTGGGCGAAAAGTCTTGGCTCGGATTGGATCATTGAATTCCAGTTGTCATCTCCTTCCATTTGGCTCAAAAAAAATTCAAAAAATGGCACATCATAGCGATACCAGTTAACGCGTTCGTCTACGAAAATCGCGTTCGTTTGATTTCAATAAACGCGGAGGACCGTGCACGGAGCGATACCTTATGGATGCCTTTGTGTGGCTCTTGGTGAGGGGCTCCCCTGCAAGTGTTTGCAGTGCCCCTGGGGCTTTTTGGGGTGCAACCACGGCAACCGCGGTGAAGACCCAGGGACCAAAACATCCCAGAATTTATACATACTCTCACCTCGGTGAGAACACAAAAAGGTCAACCTGCGGAACATGGGGTGGCCAGTCCCTAACTGTTAACATCCACATCGCACTGCACCTTTGTGCGATTGCGATGACGTATGTCACCAAGCCGAGTTGAGCCCGTCTGCAGAAAGAAAATATTCATGGGAACTTGTGCAAGTTTGATCTTCTCACCTCCAATGAGAGAAGCTTTTCACATGATGTCTTCTTCTCTCTTCCTGTTGCACACCGGTGGAAGAGATCAGAGAAGAACAACGTGACTGTATATCCTTCTGCCCGTCTATCTATTTTGCTTACATCCATAGAATAAGTTCCAGATGATGTTCACAACTGAAAGTCTCGAATAAAAACTGGTGGTTAACATCGGCGCAGATGCACAACAGTGATCGTCACCTGTCTGATAACCCTTTACTCCTACCATTGACCGGAGAACATGAGGGGTACAGGATCCAAACTAGCGGGCCATCAAGAAAAGAACAGTCCACGGTCCGCGTGACGGCCTGTGTTGTCATACCAGTTCCAGATCGTTTCCCATGAACACTTTCCCATGGGTTTCCCAATCGGACGAGTCTCACAACGGAAATGTTCATCGTCGGACATGCCGTTGCACTAAAAGCGGTCCTGGGACTATTCCGGCCACCGCCAACTCAAAAGATGGTTTCAAGTCACTGCTAGTCCAAGTGCCGTCGATTCGTCAAACCAACTTGACCCAGCCCAGCTCGTTGGACCCGTTGTGGAACCGTAACAGAGTACGGGCACTGCTATTTCTCTCTCCTTCCCCAGGTTAGCGCTTGGTCACGGATATATGTAAACAAGAGAGACAACTCTGCCTCTCTCGCTCATCACCAGTGGGTGAATCAAAATGGCGCAAGAACAGTCGGTCCGCAAATGCAAACTGGGAATTCTCAAGACATCCCACGCCTCCACAGGATCAGCCAGCTTCGATTTTGTCTTGTCGGCCGAGGATATCCATTCCATGTGATGCCAAATGCTTGGCTCGGTAATCACGGTCGCAGATAGGTTTCTTGGAGATCAGCTTGACCAAAAGTCAAGAGAAAGCTTTCTGTCGAAAAGCTTTTCAATGCGAGGTTGGCATTGTCTGGGCGGTGGCTGATGATTTCTGGGCCGCATGACCTGGCAGCTGGAGTCAGATCTCTGGGATCTCGCTTGGCAGTGAAGCCAACAATCGGACAACGACATTCAACAAAGATATGATGGATAAAAGGACGGCGGCTTCGGTTTGATATAAGATGGAGTTACACACAAGACATCATGATGGAGTTTTGGTTGGCTGTAAACCCTCATACAAAACGTCATGGTAATTGGCAAGAAACTTGCCGATTTCGGACTTTGTGTTCGCAAAAGGTCGTCGACGGAATAGAGTCGGACAGCGGTCGGGACGTCGTTGTCGTGCCGACTGACAAGTACTACGTAAGCACTATCTTCAGCCTCCTTTACCGTACTTCCAGCTACCATGCCACCGGTTCGGCGTTCCTTAGCCTTATCTTTAGGAGGCTTCCATGGCGATCGAGACTGGTCGTCGTACGGTACCTGGGATGATGGGAGGTGTGAGAGAGAACGTGACATGTAGGAATATCAGTGACGCCAAAAAAAGAAAGATGGGACAGCCGCAAACGTGACCGGAAAACCGCTATTTCGAGATCCCATCCCTTGTGTTCCTTTACAAGGCCGAATGATAGGAAGCCCGGCCCTCTGCAGACTCTTGTGACCCCCGTGTTACTGCAACCAATATGCCGTACACACAAAAGACCAAAGATGAAATATGCATTGCAGGATGCAGCTTTATCCAGTATGGAATACCGGATTCTCTCAGACCCCCATCCCATCACCAGACTTCTTCAGTGCAGTGGGGTGCATGCTATGATGGTCGCCGTGAGATGGATGGAAGCAGGAGGTTGGTTCCCGTCCCCATGAAAGTCCCTTTTGTTCTGCCTTTGTGAAAGATGCCCCACCTGGATTCCAGCTTTGCCGTTGGCCACCATTGGGAAACGCTGCACCAATGCGACAATATGATTGGCCCTCTCTCAACCGCCAAGGTTCTCTTGACGGTATCGGACCCACAAGAGCAGTCGGGATTGAGCACGTCCCCTTACAAAGTTGTTTAAACCATATGCGTTGGTACTGTGCGCGCAGACCGATGCCCGTGGCGCAGACGCCTTCCTGGCCTTCTTCTCCATGGCGGGCCATGGGTAATGGATCATGGTCCTGCCAGTCAATGTTGCCAAAGAAAATCTGCCTCTCTTGGCAGATGATAACTCTGCCGGCCTCTGCCAGGTTCTCGAGGACTTTTATCTGTTGCCACTCCCCTCTGCCGTCTTCCCGTTTCCCGTCCCGGTCTTGCTTCAATGTTGACCTTTCTTCCATCGCCTTTTTCCTTCTTTTTCTTTTCGGGTTCGGAAGCATTGCGCGGTGTTCATTGTTGATCACTGCCGTTCCGCCGCCTCGGCAAAGCATCACTCATTGGCACCTTTAGTGGCTCTGTTCACGACTATCAACCCACTACTACGGGGACGTTCCAGTACTTTCAAGTTGAATCGCGACTGGTAACGGAAAGAAGGATTTCTGCTTGTCGAGGTCTCGGTGTTCGGTTGCGACTGTTATCCAGGTCTTAAAAGGTCTAGGCTATCACACCCGGTAGCGACTGCGACGACAACGCAACTTACCTTTACGACGAAAGCGCTACCTTCCCGCACCAAGTGACGTCGCTCGGCTTGCTGTCATCCTGTTTGGCTTGGCGCTCGAGATTGAATTTGACCGAAAGGGAGAAAGACAAACACCAATTTTGCAAGGCACAAACAAAATCCTAACCACAGCCCGGCGCAATTCTGCGGCTGCTCTTCCGCCTTCGCTCTACGAAATCCGATATCCTTCGACGGTCGTTTAGCATCCCTCCGTGGCCACCGCTACCTAACACCACGCCGCCTTACTCCTGTACGCTACAAAGCTTCATTGGATTCCGGTTCCTGTCCAGGTTACTAATTGGCTTTTAGTTGGTTGGAACAGCGTTCGTGGTTCGTCTTGGTTCTTTCTTCCAGAAACGAAACAGGCGCATCTTCTCCAGAACCCCCCACCCGGTTCAGATACACAACAGCAGGGCTGAGGCTGAGTCAGGATCCGCCTGCGCGCGCCACTAGGTCATCATCGGGCAACGGGCAAGAATATCGGTTGACCGGGACATTGGGGATTCCCCGGCCTAAAAAGAAGGAAACGAAACAAGTACAGGTCCCGGTCTGCGAGTCGGTGCCTCGGGCCTTAAACTATCGCAGGGCCATCCCGTCCCACTAGCTCCGACCTCTCGGACCCTGTTCCTACAAAGGACCCCAGGTCGCCAGTCTCCTCCACCCCACAACAAAATCGAAAGGAGGAACATATCAAATCTTTTTGTTTCTGAGCAGCAGGTCAGAGTGAGTCGCCTTTGTTCGACTTTGCCTTCTGGTCTTGCTCATCAACAGTATAACCCTATGACTTTTGCGCCAACTGCCTGCGGAGCACACGACGACAACCCCGAGTTTTCTTACGGCTTGTCCGTACAAAACACGGCAAGATGGCGTGGGACAAGCTTTCCATCACCAGGCCCCACCTGGTCTACATCATCCTGGGCGGCTTTACCTCACTGTTCATGCTGTGCTCTTCCATCATCAAGGAGCGCATGTACATTGGTGAAGCAACCGTGGCCACACTCTGCGGCCTCATCTTCGGCCCTCATGCTGCCGACCTAATAAACCCCATGGAATGGGGTAATCTAGATATTGTTACGATCGAGTTCTCGCGTCTCGTTCTCGTGGTCCAATGTTTCGCCGTCGGAGTCGAATTGCCAAAATTTTACATGGAAAAGCACTGGAGATCCGTCACCTTCCTTCTTATCCCTGTCATGCTCTGGGGCTGGCTGATCACCAGTCTTTTTGTCTGGTGGCTGATTCCACCCCTGAACTGGCTGGACAGTCTGGTTGTTGCTGCCTGCGTTACGGCTACGGATCCCGTCCTCGCTTCATCCGTTGTCGGTAAGGGCAAGTTCGCAAAGAGGGTGCCCAAGCATTTGCGAGATCTGCTCTCTGCGGAATCCGGCTGCAACGATGGCATGGCTTTCCCCTTCGTCTACCTTTCTCTATACCTCATTCTAGACCACCGTGAGGCACGAGACGTATCCTTCCATTGGATCGTCTTCACCATTCTCTACGAGTGCGTTTTCGGTGCTATCTTTGGCTTCATGGTCGGCTATATCGCCCGCCACGGTATCAAGTATGCAGAGAGACATGAGCTGATCGACCGGGAGAGTTTTCTCGTCTTCTACTTCGTCCTGGCCCTCTTTTGCGCCGGGTCTGGCAGCATCCTAGGCGTAGATGATCTTCTTGTCGGTTTCGCTGCCGGCGTCGGCTTCTCCAACGACGGTTGGTTCACAAATAAGACGGAGGAATCTCACGTATCCAACGTCATCGATTTGCTCATCAACTTGGCATACTTTGTCTACCTCGGCACAATCATTCCTTGGGAGCAGTTCAACAACTTCGAGATCGGACTCGGCGCTTGGCGCTTGGTCGTTCTCGCCATCATGGTCATTCTCTTCAGACGAATCCCCATCATGATGGCTCTGAAACCATTGATACCCGACATCAAGACATGGCGCGAGGCTTTGTTTGCTGGTCATTTCGGTCCCATTGGTGTCGGTGCTATCTTTGTCGCCATTCTGGCGCGTGCTGAGCTGGAGCACGAGGATCCTGTCCCCCTTGCCGATATCTCTAGCATTAGCGAGAACAATCCGCACTTCCACCTGATCCGACTGGTGTGGCCCATCGTCACCTTCTTGGTGGTGTCTTCGATTATCGTCCACGGCTCGTCAGTTGCCGTGTTTACGCTCGGCAAACACATCAACACCCTTACCATCACCATGTCCTACACGCAAGCCAACGAAGATGGGCCTTCTTGGATGAACCGCCTGCCCCGCATCACTTCGGTTTCCCGCTCTCAAGCTAGGAACATGTCAGATACCGAAGATGATTTGAAGATGCCTGAGTTCCCCCCTGGCACGTTGCCTCCTACTGGTATTCCTGGCACTTTCTTGCGTCGTCAAAAGGAAGGGGATAAGGATACCGGTCGTCCTACGGGGAGCCGTTCATCATCGGCCAACGGCCGGCGTCGGAGAAAGGGATGGGATGACGGGATCGGACCCGGAGGGCCTATCAGCCAGTCAGCAATCTTTCCCCAGCGCCGAAGCCAAAGCGAACATGCACTCGGATTGGCCCCTGATGAGATGTCTCCTGAGCCATATGACACTACGCGGTTGTCACCTTCGGATGCCTTGACTACGCGCCCCTCGGCAAGGAAGAGTGAAAAGGAAAGATCATCTGATGAAACAGCCTCCCCCGATGAACCGAGCCCCACCTCTGGACGAAAGGATCTCGAGTATTACGACGAAGGCGACCATGTCATTGTTGAGGATCAAGAAGGAAATGTTCTGGCCGTGGAACCCCCTGCCACCGGCGAAGGCGAGAATCCAGTGGAAGCTCTCAAGGAGAAGCTCGAGGCTGAGGCTGGGCCATCGGGCTGGAGCTATGACGGCTTGAAGAAGAAGATTCAGAACTGGCGTGAGGAAGAAATGGCAAAGCGCAAGGACAAGGAGAAGTCTACTCGGAGAAGTGAGCCGGCCAGAGCGTACCAGTTCGGTACAACGGTTAGTACCGCTGATGCATCCCCTATGCGCTTATCCAACTGACATTTTGATGCAGATTATTGTTGAAAACGAAGATGGCGAAGTTCTCAAGAAGTATGAACTACCTTCATCTGGGAAACCAGAAAACGATTTTGTTTCCCAGAGCTTGAAGTACATGGGTATCAACAAAGCGGAAAAGTCGCCGGTCGCAGGAGCCGCAGCTGGTGGCGAGGGCTCAGCCACCAGGCCGGCCAAACCAACGAAACGTCCTACGTGGGCTTCGGCCGTGGTTGGTGGTGGCGATGCCTCGAAAAAGAAGAATGCGGAGGAAGAACAAGAAGAGGACGACCGTCATATTCGCTTCACTATTGGTGGTGTTAGCCAACGCATGAACAAGGAGGACTTCATCAAGGAGATGCAGAAGTTGAACAAGAGCACGCGCAAGGAGATTGTGGATCAGTCCAACGCATCGAGCGCTGTCAAGAGCCTAGCCAAAGCGGACCTTGCGCCTAAGCAGCCACAGCAACCGCAGCAGCAACCTCAGCAGCAATTACAGCTGACGCAGCGCAGAGGATCTCCTGCTGGATCTGTTAAGTCCAGCCATAGCAAGGGTAGTTCTACAAGACAAGGGCGTCCTGAGAATCTGGAGACTATGAGCGGAGGCAGTAATGCTGAACGCAGTGACTCGCCATCGAGGTCGAGGTCGAGGTCGCCTTCGCTCTTGACGGGAGAGGGAGAGCCATCAGCCCCAAGCAGAGACGTCCCAGAAACAGCAGCAGAACGGAGACGTAGGCTAGCGGTGCTCCAGAGCGTTGGAGACGACGGAGAAGGAGAGCACGGGGAGACGCCAGCGGAAAGACGACGCAGAGAGGCTGCTCTCGGCATGTCTTCGGGCGCAGCGGAGGACGAGGATAGCGAGGATGATGATACCCCCAGGATTCCGCCGCCGAGGAGAGGGATCCGGTTCGCGGAGCCGACCAGGCGGGAGACATGAGTTATGGAACTGATTGACTGACTAGTGAATAATGTTCGGTACGATGGAAGGATTGGCATGAATGAGGTGCATATATGTGGTCTATGGACGATAAAATGGAAGAGTAATGAGATGGGGAACATTCAGGGGGGCTTTTTCTTTTTGTGATGTTCATTTTTCTAATATAGGTATTTTGAGCGAGGAACTGTACATGCAGACAGCGCCGGCAATATCAAGATGACATTGGCGGTATTGGATAACTTGGGTGAAGCTCGTGTGTGTGTCTATATATGCCTCCGATCAACATGTGGATGGCATGACATTACATCCGCTTATTACTTGGGGAGTTCGGGGCGCCAAGAGTCTTTTTTTCCCCCTACCGGTACTCGTTAAAAAGTACATGAACCTAACCGCTTAATCCTCGGTCCCGTGACTGAACCTTACCTGATACGGCCTAGCGTCCGATAAGAAAACTCGTCATGGTCGGTGCTTGCGAACATTGAGCGATTCGAGGTCCAACTTTTTGAGACTCCAGCTCACTCACTGGCCACTGTCCAGCAGAGTTGCCGTCGAAAAGCAGGTTGTTTTGCCCACGCGCTGTGCCTGTATCCACTTGTCCGATTTCTCCGATTTCCCAAACATCCACAAACCTGATAACATTACCTCGATTCCATACCAGTCAGGTCACCACCACCAACATCAGCCCTTCTATCCATCCCACCCACATAATTCAAAATGGTCCAGCTTACCGAGGTCGAGGACGAGCACTTCCAGCAGCCGCAGGTCGGCCCTGAGGAGGATGACGAGGATTTCACTGACACTGGTGAGTGAAGCATTTCTTTACTGTCGAGGACAAACAAAGAGAGGAGTCCCGGGCTGGAGGGGTTGTAAGGACTTGTACGACTACGTCACTGTCGCCATTCACCCACTACCGATGGGCATCGCGAGGCCACCTATTCTCTCCTACCGCGACGCCAACACCGAAACGAGAATCTTGCAGACGCAGTCGCTAGCCACTATCAAGATACCTGCGCCTACACAGACGCCTGCCATCAACATGCAACACATACTTTGAGTCCTGCCAACCCAACAACCCACGCGCCATACCGCCCACCCTCCAGCCCAGCTTCAACCTCTCCTGCCTCGAGCCCTCTCGATACACTACATCGCCATCATGGCCCTGCTCCTCTCTCGAATCCAGACAGACAGGTCACAAAGACGAGACCGAACCAACTAACCCCCCCTAAACAGACTCCGAGATCTCCGTCGACTCCGACTACGAGCCCCAAGAGACCTTCACCGACCGCCTGTACGCGCTGCGCGACATGGTCAGCCCCACCACGCGCGGCTGGTTCTACCACAAGTACGACACCACTACCAACTTTATCAAGTCCACACTCAGCTTCGCCGGCCGCGCCGCCTGGGCCGTTTCCGTTTCCGGTCTGCTGATCGGCGTCCCCTTCGCCATCGCTTTCGCCGAGGACCAGAACTACGCTGCTATGGAGCAGGAGGCGCGCATGCGCGAGTTGGGCAGTGATGTTCTTACCGCTGGTGCTGAGGGACAGGCTGGCACCGCTGAGAAGACACTGGCTGCTATTGGTGGTGACGGCGCCAGGCCCGCGCTTTAAGGAGGGAGGCCATGGAACGGAAAAAAAAAAAAAGAAGAAGGAGAAGAAGAAGAAGAAGGGATGAGCGAGGGATGGATGGGTGTTCGTTGTGAGCCGGGGAGTGTGGAGGGGAGGGATGGGGGGAACCTCCGGTCGACAGGGCGGATTCGAACCGGCGGTTCTCGAAATGGGAACTGTTGGGAAACAGGGGGCCTCAAGTTCTTTTCGGCCGAGGGCCTTGATCGGATACACCAAATCAACAACCGGTCTTACGGCATGACGTAGTTTGTTGGGACGCAAGACCGGCGAACGACGCCCAAGGGACCCCGTTTCGGGCGAAGGAGCAAAAAGAGGCCAGCATCCTTGGTCAACTCACGATGATCGTTTCGCCCTCTCTCACGCCTGGCGTGTTACCACTTGTTCCTCGAATCCCACTCACTTCTCCCCGCTCAAACACATCGCCATACACTGTATATTATTTGTTGGGTATTTTTGGGTTGTCAGCCACTTTGCATCGTCGTTCTAATGGTATTCTTATGAAGCGTGCCGTGTGCTTGGGGCCACAAAATGGAAAAGAGGAGATGGATATAAGAGCACCGATTGATGATTCCCCGAATGGTATGCTTATGAGACGCACCCATATTCGCTTATTGTACAAAAAGAGAAATGATTATGATGAAGAATATCTCACCTCGTATCATGATACTGTCGCACGTCAGTCTATTATGTGGTACCGTTGTATGTATATTTAACGTGGGGTATGGTGCACGGGTAGAGAGGGCATGTGGAATGGACGAGAATGGAATAACAGGTCCAGCCAATATGTAACTCAAAAAGCTGTACCGAAGGCGTTCGAACATGTAAGCTCAAACCCAACAAGTTTCGACTGGCAGTTAGCTACCACCGTCACTATCAACACATGTTGAAGTAAGTGCCAACTAGGGCGTAACATTTTTTAGCATTCGATGTCTTTTACACCGCAATGTTATCTTTCGGTTCTTAATACTCGGTTGCATCGGTTCGGAGGACACTTCCTTCATCTTCCAAGCCACGCTACTTGACCTATTCGGGTTTCTTACGCAATACCAAAGACACCCAACGCGAAGCAATGAGTTGCAAAGGGAAGTGGCAAACATTTTATTTATTAGACTTATATGAGAGTAAAAACAGGGAGGAATCTTGACTATGTATACAGACAGATAGATATGGATAGATAGGTGGATTGAGACTGTATGAAAGTAGGCCCACAAAGAATAGGATACAAGCAAGGAAAAAAAAAAAAAAAAAAGTGTAGAAAGCGAATGTGATATAGTGAGAGTTATCTTTTGTTTGTTGGGTGGGTATGTATGGGTGTTGTTTATGTGCAAGGTGTGACTGATGAATATCTCTGGTTGGGTTCGGAGGCCTTAAATAGGTTTCCTGAACCCATATCATATGTGCCTACCTACCGCCATGCATCCGTGTACATAGAGTTTGTTAACAACGTATAGAGGTTGTGAAGAAGTAAGGGAACAAAGAGGGTGTTGTAGTAGTTAGTCGTCAGACCAAGTAGTAAAGGGGGTTGGGTTCTAAAAGTTTCAACGCTTTTTTATGTTTCTCAACTCTTTCTATTTTTCTTTTGTTTTGGATTGTCGACAAAACAGTCTCATTGTCCAAAGTTGGTATGATTCCTGTGAGCATCTTGGAGTGCTGTTGTTTTTTATTTCTCGTCAGTTATTTTCTCACATACACCCAATAGCTTCATAAGAGGAGAAGACTTACTCTTCAAAACAGTGAGCTGGCCGGTCCTGTCTCCACAAGCAATCTGCAGCCCGCTGCCCTCTTTGAAGTCAAGAACCACGCTGTTAGGCAGCTCTTGCATCTCCATCTCCGGCTCATAGGGCATCTTGAACTCGCTCATGTGGAATCGCTTGACAGCCTGGGCCTGGAGCGAGGCCGAGACGTTCTGCGCAGGGCTCAGGATCAAAAAGCCGTGGCTGTCAAGGCACACGGCCCGACGCTTCCAGAGCAGAGTGTCGGGAAACTGGACGTTCACGTCGCCCATGAAAGAGACGATGGTTGGCGGCTGAGGCAGCGAAGCTGGCTGAGGTGGTTGCTGCACCTGCGGTTGAGGTGCTGGCGGTTGAGCCTGGCGGGAAGGCTGGGGAGGCGTTCTGTGCTGCTGGGGGATAACCGTTCGTACTTCAGGGGGAGACGTCGGGTTCTTCCTCGCGGGCTGGACTTCGGCGACATCCTCCTCGACAAGAGTAGGCGAGATGTTCGGCTGGCCGTTTTTGCGGTTGGGGACAATGTTAGACAGGCGGCGCATAAAGCGCGACGCACGACTTCCATCCTTCTTGCCGCTGGATGGGCTGAGAGTAGAATCAGCGTTCGAGTGGCTAGATCCAAGTCGCCCATCTTCCCCGTGATAAGGGGAACCGTGCTCGGTTGATGACGCCTTGCTTCCAACACTATCGCGGCGAGATGACCTGAACGACGGGGCTGCCTGGACGGTCGACTGGCGGGACGGCGATCGGGGCGAAGCAAGACCGGCAGGTAACTCATCCGATGACGGGCCCTTGCCAAGCCGGTCCTTCATGAACTCCTTAACGACCGCCATGCCAGAGCGTTTTGTAGAGCTGGCATCGTCCTCGGCCGTTACACTCTCCGGTCCTCCCTTCCTCGAGAAAGTTCGCTGTTCCTCGGACTGGGACTGGTACTCTGGTGCGGTTTGCGACGGGGCGGAACGGTCACCGGACTGCATATCTAACGGGGACTGCTTCAGTTCTAAGCGCACAAAATCCGCTGGGTCAGCCTTCTTCGAGTCTGGGGATTTTTGGTAAGGCTGTTTGTATGGATCTGTTCGGACTATGCGGGCGGTCACTTGAACCGGATCAGGCCTGCCCCTGGGTACGGCTCCCCCCTCAAACATGGAAAGTCGGTTCTGTACGGATCCGGACCTACCAATCTGCGACTGCGGATTTGCTGACGGCCTGGTTCCCGTGGTGGACGATGCTCTATCGGCGACGGATGGTGATCTCGACGGTGTCTCGCGCACACTGGGTTTCCGAACTGCGAAGAAAGTAGTAGCAGGTCGCTCTTTGGGAGCGGGGTCCGGCGGCCCAGCAGGGGAACCGGACAATGTCTGAAGTGCCTTGATTCGCTGCGAGATGCTCGAGCCAATCTTGCCGCTTACTGGCCTTATGTCTTGTTGTCCCGTTTTCTGGAGGAACGCGGCACTGGTCGAGAGAGATCGAGATGTGCTAGCTTGGACATTCGCAGGCGAAAGCAACGTGTTCCTAACCGGACTGGATACAGTCCTCGAGAATCGGGGCGCGGATGAACCAGTCTCGATCATCGAACTTCTCTTGTATGACACGTCACCAGGGGACAATGAGCCAGGTGACTTTGACACGGTGATCGGCTTGGCTTCTTGTACGGTCGCCGACTGCAACTCATCCATAAGCCTGTCGTCATCCGAAAGGCTGACCATCGATAACCGCTTGTCCCTGTCCACTCCATCGTAACCTGGTCGAAGAGGCTCAAATGCAGACTTTGGCCTTGCTCGGGGAGTCTCGACAGCCAACGATTCCCGCCTCTCTGGAGCCCCAGATTGCCCTTCCTGGGAAGACACGTTCACCTCGGGCACGTCACCCTGGCCTGGTGTAATAATTTCTGGAACTTCCTGGTCAGGCTCATCGCCATGGTTGCTGTCCCGTGTCGAAAACTTGGAAATCGGTATTGGAAGTTCAGACGATGGCGATCCGTGGTCTTCGGGGTTTTGGGCGAAGTCGTCGACATCCGGGGTGGTTCCTGCTTTGTCTGCATCTCCCTCTGCATTTCGAGATGCATCGTTTGATCTCGAGGACTTGGATATCGGTAAAGCCGGTGCCAAAGCTGCACCTCCTTCTTCCCTTGCTGCAGTACTCTTGACCACAGTTTCAGGCGCTCCGGTCGTTTCTTCTTGGCTGTTGTCGACTTGTGAGTCTGCCTCAGTTTCCGCCGCTAGCTCCTCCTCCTGTTCGACATCCTCAACTGAGTGCGCGGGAGGCGCATCAGTCCGATCTTCAGTAGACGCAGCTGCACTCATAGTTGCAGGTTGTTTGGGCAATGTTGGCGCGCCTTCGAGGCTCTGTTCCTTGTCGGCGAGAACGGTTTCATCTGTAGATTCCGAAAAAGAAGAAGCTTGTGTAGATTCGCCCAGATCTGATGAGGTCGCAACAGTTGCTACGGGTGAGGTTGGGTGAGAATCCGTGCGCGTATCAGCTGGCGAATGATCTCCGCCAGCGCCCTCCCTGTCCACTCCCGAGTCGCCCTGGGAAGTGGTTATTAAGGGGTTGTGCAACGAGTGGGCTTCACCATCCGCGGGCCCCTGATTAGCGCTCTGGTGGGTTGCCAGTGGTGTTGTGACGTCTGAGGGTGGTTCTGAAAGCTGGAGTGAGCTTGGCGCAGGAGGTTCTTCGCCAGCACCTTCAGTAGGATTTGTTGGCGTGGAATTCGAACTCATCATCTTCTTTTTCTCCCTGAGTTTCATCGCCTTCAGTAGCCGTGCCTTCTCAGGTGTTATGGCGGTCTGCTTGGTTGGCGGCGGCGGGGCCAAGGTGGGGATATCTAGCTTAATAGGGGATGCCGGGGCCATCTCACCGTCCACTCCACCACTTGAAATAGGCCGAGCGGATTCAGTTTCAGTGGCCTTGGCAGCAGCCAGGTCCGCTGTCGAATCGGCCGCCAGGGATATGTTTTCTGCGTCTTCCTTGATTGTTGACGACTCTAACCGTTCTTCATCTTGTTCTTCAGCTCGGCTCTTTTTGTTCAAGGCTTTGTGAACCTTGAGGCCTACGGGGATCGACGACACCGGCCTGTTCTCCCCCGTTCCAGAAGTTCCTGTTCGCGGTCGCCCGACACTATCCACCGAAGGCCTAGGTCCAAGCTTTACGCGCGGCTTGTAAGAGCCGTAGCCGTAATAATCAGTTTGGCGAGAGCGAGATGACTGTGAGGACATGCGCCTCGCCGAGTCATCGATCGTGCTTGTGGGCGACGAGGGTCGCAAAACTCCAGCAAGAGAACGGGCATCGGCGTCGTGTGTGGCGTCTGGGTTGCTGGCGAGGTCCGAGTCCTTCGAAACACCGCTCAAGGGATCTTCCCGGTTCCGTCGTTCCTCGTACGCTACTGATTCCGCGTCTTTCTCTTTTCGTTCTTGTTCTTCCTCCTCGGCAGCCTCCTCCAACAGTCTTTCGCGAAGGGAGCCCGTGATGGACGAGGTGGAAGCGGTCGACGTATGCAGCGAGCATGCGGCTGAAAGCTTGGTGTCCTTTAGCTCTGAGGCAGAGGCGATCGAGAACTCGGTATCGTAGGGTGAAAGGTATTCGCAAATGGCATTGAAGTGAACGGTTACTCGAGCTAAAACACGATTGGCAAGCTAGGTAAGCCTTTCCTCCCTTCAAGCAATATAATAACATGGCTATCCCAGGGGCAGATGAAAGAGAAACACGGACCTTGAACCAACCTCGAGCAACCCTCAGGCAGGTATTTGAGGATGACATTGCGGCGCCTATATCGCATATAGCCATACAATGGCGACTTATCTTCATACTCGGCAATCGCATTTCGTACCTCGACGATACCGCCGCTGCCCTGTCCTAGCAACTCGAGTTCGTCACGACTGGCATATTTTAGGAGGAACCTGGGCGCGGTAGAGAACGTGTTAGCGAATCGACGACACTAAGGTACTTTGCGGCACAGGGCCAAAAGGGCAAAGTGATGAAAGAGCAAGGCTTGATGGACGGCGTGGTCTCAGATGAACGAAGCCAAGCACTTTGCGACAAGAAAGCATGATGAAAAGAGGAAGGACAACACGGCAGTAGGACTTACCATCCTCCAGCTTCGGCAATCGCAGCCTCGTGGGCTTCCTTGACTGCGGGATTATCCAACCCATTCAACGACATGTCCGGTTATCTTTCTGGCTTGGCTTTGTCGCGCAAGTGACCTTGTGGGTCAGCGTTTCTCGTCACAACTGCAGGTCGTCGGGAACGGCTGGTTGGTGTCTCGAGATCAAATAGTGTGCTTTCTGCACCTGAATGCTGTCGCGAAACGGGAAAACGGCGGGCGGCAGCGATGCAGCAGTGGTTTTAGATCTCCTAGACCACCTCAGGGGATGTGCTTGGGCTGATCTATCTCTACAGACCTGACGTACAGTAGGTATAGGTACGGTACAACAGACGTATCCAGGCGCCGGGCTCGGGTGCGTGAGTCCGCGACGTGTAGGCAAAAATCCGGTTATGTGGTTGCGGATGGGTTGTGCAGCCTTCGTCCGGGTCTTTCTAGGTTGAACCGAGCTTCCAATTCAATGAAGCGCCTTATCTCCCACTCAAAGCTTTGTTGTTGTAGGGTCCTGTGTCGCTCGGACGGTCGAGAAAAAAAGGCGGGGAGGTGCCCTGTCTTTGGTGCTCAGGGCAGACGAACATGAAACCGGGGATGGTCGCGCGAGCGTTGCAGCCGATGTCAGGCTCGGGCGGTGGCCAGTGAGCTTTGTGAGGCGCCAGACAGACAGAAGGTTGTAATTCGTGGGTAGGTAGTATTCGCAAGGTTCGTTTCGGTTGTTCCTAGAGCAACGACGAGCTTTGGTTGTCTACTGGTCGTTCGAATGTAAGTATCGAAAGCTCGAAAGCAGGCCAGCCCAAGAAAGAATCGATCGCAAGTCGGATCCGACCGAGGTGGAGCTTGAAGAGTCTCTAGGTAAATGCAATGACGTTGAAACAACCCTTTCCCCTGTAGGTCGCCCAAAGAAGTCTAAAAATAATGATGCCGGTAATGAGGGTGAAGAAGTGAACGTAGAGATTGCAAATTAGCCTGTCTGTGGATAAGAGTTGGGCACCCAGACGAGCCAAAGAGCCAAAGCGGAAGAAAATGGCCAAACAGAAACTGAAGTTTGCGCAGATTTCAAGTTGGGATTTGACCTTCAGCTTGCGCGCGACAACTTCAATGTTTTCGGAGCAAGCGCAAAGACCCAAACCAACACGGAACAACGTGAATTGAACTGAAAGGAATGAGAAAACCCAACGACGGGCAAGGGGGTAACCGGAAAGCCGATAACTGAAAAGAATGGATGTAGTAATTGACGCGATGCGATGCAACTGAAGAGAATGAATGACTGTGTTGGGCAAGGTATCGAATGCGCTTTGGCTTGGGTTTGTGAATTGTAAAGGGAGCGCGCCTTGGGCTCAGCTGGGGGGAATTTGGAAATCGTGAACTGGAACTTCCCTTGGGCAAGCACACACAACGGACGGGTACCTGGCGACTACCGGCGACTAGCGTCCAGCGCCCGGGGAAGCCATGCGTGTTGAAACATATGGGATCCAATTCCACCACAGCAACCGCTGGGTCGCCAGGGTTATGCTCGTCCGTCTTATTAAAACACAGTGCGCCTTTCCGTTCGCGCTTCTTTGTCACCCAGCCATTTCCCACGCGGTTGTTGTGGAGGGGCATCTTTTGACGGTTTCGGTAGATGGGTAGTCCCAAAACCGTCCCTGGGTAGTCCCCCCACATTTTATCGCTGAGTAAGCCCAGCCAGCCTAGCCAGCCCAGTACACCGTATATATCGCTGCCCAACCTCGTCGTCGTCGTGCGTTCTGTTAGCGATCGTTAGCTATGCTGCGCAATTGAATGAAGCTATCGCGAGACCTTATTTACTATTGCGCAATTGTTTTAAGCGATTATCTCGTTGTCTTTATTATTTTTCGTGGAGTGTTATCGAGCTCGCTGTATTGTGTTGTATCGCTATACTAAAAAATCGCGTTCGCGTGCCCAGTAAGTCAGTCAGCCTTATACCCGACCCGAAATAATTAGTATTGACGGGACTTTACTAGAATTCCCAGTTAAAATGCTATTAACTCCGATTCGAGCGGTTATTCCTGAGCGGAGTACGATTCCCCTTACTAAAATATAGTCGCTATTAATCCGCTGCCGCCCCCGCTAGCGATCGCGATTAAGATTAACGCGGTTACTATCCCTTAGCGAGCGCGCTACTATTAAAGAATTAGCGAAGCTACTATTTACTTCCTCGGGTTACGATAATAAGGTGGTTGCCTTCGATGCGTTGTAAGATTACGCCGTATAATAAGGCTTTACAGTCGTATTGTATAGTTAGATAAAGAGTAGGAAGAAAGGAGAGGAGGTCATTAGGCGGGTCGATTATTATTGTATATATAGCCGCGTTTATAAGGCCGTTGGGTAGGGCGTTCGAAATACTACTTCGAGGTGATTTAATTGCCTATATTAAATAAAGGTCGTATTGAAGAAGAGGTAGGGCAATTAATAGTTTGCTAAAGAGATTAATAATAATTATAATTACGATATTAATATCGCTAACTTCGTTAGTAACGTTGTATATCGATAGTAGGTTCGTTGTAATTATAAGGAGGCTATTAATATTACTATCGAAAGGTTATTTAATATTGTTAGAATAAGCGCCCGTTAGATTATTTACTATTTAAGCGGCACTTTTAAAGATGAAGACGTCGTACCTCCTCTTCTAAATATCGCTAATAACTAGCTGGTAATAGAACTACGTAGCCTTCGAGTCTCTATTACTGCTTAGGAGGTCTAGAATATTTAGAAGTGTATTCGCTGTATAAAGTATAGTCCTTATACTTCGACGAAGATGCTTATCGACTTGTTAGAGTAGTATAAGAACCTTTATAGCATTGAGTATTTCGTTAAGTATAATAAGGGTAGTAGGGTTATATATATATTCTAAACTTTCGATTAGTATTTAGAAATATAGAAAAAGAACCCCTATATACTATTGGTCGATAATACGTATAAGGTAAGCAACTATATAAATCGCACTTTTACACACTATTCTATTATTATATAGATATATCTATTTACCATCTGGGAGTTCATTATACACTCTTCTATTATTATATAGATATATCCATTTACTATCTAGGAGTTTATACTAACTCCCTTTTTTTTTATATAGGTTAACCGTTTTAACCTCCCTCTCCTTAATATTATTAGTGTCGATGCGTTAGGTCACAATTTCAACGTTGGCTTCGGTCTCTCGAGTAGAGAGAATTAAGCAGATTTCGAATAGTAATTCAATTGCCTAAAGAAGTTCTAAGAGGATTACGAAATTGCCAGCCCCAACGTTATAATTAGCGATTTCGATAAAGGATTCAAAAAGGCCGCCATCGCCACCTACCCAGACGTGCCGCATCAGCTCTGTGTATAGCACGTCATAAAGAACGTAAACCATCACATCAAAAAGAAGTGGATTCAGCCGCCAAATAATGGAGGCAATGGCGACCATGGTCCTACACCCGACCCTGCCCTCTTAAATCTCCCGCCAACTGTCCGGGACCTAGACGGCAATGCAGCGTTCGCCATAAAACAGTACTCTATCAAACAGATCAAATCGTCGTCTGGCTAACCAATTCAAATCGGGCACCAGAGAGCCAAATCTAAATCAATCGTCACGCTGTCTCATTTTAACTGTTTTGTTATATTAAGTAGGTAGGTTGTTGCTTATCGACATACGGATAGCCTGTTTTTGGTATAGAAATCGGGCATTTGGATGCAAAGGACCACCTGATGCCTGCTTATAAAAACGTACGTTCGAGCTTCAGATCGCGGGAAAATGACGACTTTCGAATATTAGGTATAGATTTAATATAATATTACGCCGGCGACGGTCCGGGAAAATATTTGTCCGGTTTTAATTAATTCGTCAAACCAAATCAATTTAGAATGTAAACAAACCAATCCGACGATATTTCAGGTAAAACAAACCAGTTTGGACCTCGGTTTGAATTGAATTGTTTTGTAGCGAACGCTGCGGCAATGGTCCCGACCCTCCATCGTATCGAGGTCCCGCGGCGGCTGGCGATGGTAATGATGGCGATAGTGATAATAGTGAGTTAGGGCGTTTTATCAGAATAGATATTAAGATACTTGTAGAGCTGGGACACTAAGGAGCGGATCTACTCTAGGGTTGAATAGGGTTGAAAATAGAAAAGTATAAGAAGGATAGCATCCCCTTTCAAACTAGAAGTAAGTAAGCAGAGAATAACGAATTAAATACTAATATTCTTAAGATCTTTATAATACTCCTTTTTAAAATCTTTAATCGTATTCGTAAAATACTTTCTATCTTCTTTAATACCGACCTCCAAATCCGTACCTCGCTATCTTGAGAAAAGTATAGAGGTAAAATTCTATTTTACCTTCTATCTTTCCTTTTAATAGTTTTATAGCTATAATTTAATAATTTTATCCAATTTTACGGATAAAATTATTAGTTCTAGATCTGCTCTTCGCTATATAAGTTTGTATAGTGTAGCCCTGTTCTTTTATTAGTATGGTTTTATTTTATTTCAAATAATAATAAAGACGAAATAAGTTTCAAATTCTTAATTAAATTAATTAATATAAATTTAAGGAGCCTTCGGCCGGGGCTTCTTATAAACGTTGAAGTTATCCCTAAAGCCTTCGGGATATTAATTTAAGAGCCGAAATTCGAATAGTGAAAAGTTAATCGGTTTTATTAGTAACGAAATCTTTTATTTAATTTATAAGAAACTTTGATTTCGGATGTATATGAATCTCCGTTTCCCCGACAATATTACGATCTATTAGCGACAGTTAGTAGGAACCCTAATTTAACGACCTAAAAAGAAGATATTAGAATTGAAACGAAGAAAGAAAGAATTAATTTTGACGATAGAATTAAACGAGACCGAACTGGAAAGAATAAAAATAAAACTTCGGAAAGCGAATTTAAACAATAAAAACCGAGAGTTGATAGGGTAATAGAAATTTATTTTTAATTAATTAACGTTCGGTAATTAGATATTTGCAAATTATATAAGGAATTTATTCTCTAATTAGTTAAAATTATTATAGGGCTCTTTATTTTAATAATCCGAATTTTTTTTAATATTTTTAGGAATTTCGGAGTATTATTAAAAGAGGTAAAGGCGATTGGTAAGGAGGTAATTAATAAGATTTACTTTTTGGAAAGTTTTAAAATAAAATTATCGTAAAATTCCGAAGAGCGATTTAACCTATCGGTAATATTAAAATACTTTTATAAAGAAAATACGGATAAAGAAGAATAAATTTATATTTTATTAGACGATAATGTTAATATTATTAATTATTTCGAATATTAATATAACATTATATAATACTTTTACCCTTTTATAATTTATAAATCCGTATTACCTAATATATTTAATTCTACTACTTCCTCTAAGGGAACCCCTTTTATTACTTTTCCCTTTATTATTACTTTTTCTACTGCTATTAAAATAACTTTTAACGCTATTGCCGCCCTTTTCGCTAATAATACTACTTTTATTCGCGATATTATCCTTAAAAAGAGGTTCGACGGTAAGAAAATCTTTAAATACTTTAAATTATTCGAAGAAAAGGTTGGGATTTATAAATTCGGTAACGACGAATTTAAAATTATTATTTAGTTTTAATAGTATAAGAAGGACCCTAAGGATATCAGTAAAAGTATTTTCCGCGATTTTAAGGCGAAGGGGATTTATATTTAAGACGAATTTATTTAACGGTTTAAAATAATTTATAAAGTTAAAGATTCTAAGTAGATTAATAGTTGATGCGGAAGTCTGGGATCAATCCTGTAGAAGACCTTGTATTAGTATTCTATATAGGAAGTGTAATGTAGAAGGAAGGAAGCAGGTTAGCTGGAGAGGGCCTTGCGGTCTGGTTAAGTAAGTGACCGCAAGGTTTCCAAAAGACTCTGCCTTTCTTCTAGTAAATAGTAACCTTGGCAAAGGCTATTATAAAGGTTGTAAGAACCTTTGTAGCTTCTGCCAAGCCGACCCGGTGCCTGCCCATCTAGAAGGTAAGCCTTCCAGGGCAAGCGGTCCTATTATTTATCTATCTATCGTATATATCCTATATTAAATCCCGGCCTTACGAAGAAGCCTTTACTATCCTTAGTAATTTATCTCTTAGTCTATCTTATGCCCGTATATTTCCTTCCAATTTATATCCTCTAGGTCATCTAAATCGTCTATAGCCTAATTAACTAAGTTTCTACGGCCTATACGGGCGCTACAACCTCCCTACTCAGCCGAGCCAAGGCGGCTATTATTACGATTCCTCTATTAAGTATTTAATTTTCTAGGACGGCTACCCTACCTAGCCTAGTATTCTTCTACTAACTCCTTACTATTCTTCAACTAATATTCCGTTATCTATATATTATATTCGTTACCCCAACCCTTCTATTTAATTAAATATTTTAATTTGTAAGGTCCTTCGAAGTGGTATTAAAATATAATTTCGACCTCGTACTTATTTTCTTCTTTATTGGAATTACTATTATCTTAAAAATCCTCTACTAGGCTAAGGGGAAGGGCGTATCGGTTAAAGGGATCTTTTTCCTTAGGTACCGGTAGGAAATAGGCATAAAATATTATAGGGTGAATCTTTATATTATTTAGGAGGTTAAGACGGTAGGCTAATTTTCTAATGCGTTCTAAAATAGTGAATAGGTCCGATCGTTACTAAAATAGTTTATAAAAGGGCTGTTCGGGAAGGTAGTAGTTATAATGAAATTGAAAGAATATTTTATTACCAATTTCGAATTCGACGTCTTTATAGTATTCATCGTATTTCATCTTAGCCCGGGCGGTAGCGAAATCTATAGTAAACTATATATTTTACCGAAGGTATTCTTTAAAAGCAGTATTATTATTAATATCTTCGTTAGTTAGGGGGTTTGTAAAGGCGTCCAAAAGTCCTTAAAGCTTGAATCTATATAATAATTCGTACAGGAATATTTTAATCGTTTTTAAATAAATACTATTAAAATTCTATTATAAAAGAAGGATCATTTCGGTCCAAGGGGTTTCGGACTTATTGAAAACGTAAAACCGCATAGTTATTTTAATACTCTAATTCTTACGCTCCGAAAAGCTGTTTCCTTAAGAATAGTATACGGTTATTATTAATAATTTAGTACCCTACGCCTTCTATATACCTTACTAAAATTCCAAGGTAAATTTCCTATCCTTATCGGAAATAATACCGGTAGGAACCCCCTAATCTACTAGGATAAATTGTTTTATTAGAGAGCAACCCTAATCGTTAGTAATATAAGTAGTATATTTAGGTATTAAAAGGGATTTCTTTGAATTAAGATATATAGCGGTTATTATAGCGTTAAAGAAATTATATCCGGGGATTTATTATAGGGTATCCTTTAACGGGACTTCTAAAAGCTTAATAATAAAATTGATAATTATTAAGTGTATAGGAAGGGTATTAATTTATAAGGGTTAATAGTTACCTATAATTTATACCCTACTAGTTTAATTCAATTGATAGGTAGGATAGTATTCTACGTACTTCTTTACTAAGTAGGTCTTTTTATTAATAGTTAATCTTCGTAAGTCGTATAATATTCTATCTTTCCCGAAGTAATACTTTTTATCGTAGATAATTGCGAGAATTTCTTGGACGTAGGTTTTAGGAATGTAAAAGTTCTTAGTATTCTTACCGGAAATATTGTAAATAAAGCCGTCTATATTAATTAAGAAAGGGTACTTAGTCCGAAAAATCGTTTTATTGTCTTTAATAAGCTTAATATCGGCCAGATCCTACTTTACCTTAGATAGCTTAAAGTTATTAGTATATCCGTTAATAATATATTATTTTATAGCCGGGTCTATTTAGGGTTCTACGATTGTAAACTATACGGTATTAAGTACCGCTTCTCTATTTAGGTTACCGTTATTGTTTTTACAATATAGGCGGCTTAAAGCGTTGGGGACGAAGTTAAAGCGGCCCGGGATATAATATACCTTTAAATTATATTAAAATAAATATACCGATATATTAATCAACCTTCTATTAATTCTATTAGTAGAATAGGTTTACAATATAGTCTACTTAATAATCCCTTTAGTCGCGGCGTAATTAATTAAAATAACGATAGAATAGTTTGACGAATAAATATAAATACGTAGCTTTTTAACGGCCTAAACTAGGCAAGCCACTTCCAATTCTAATAACCCGTATCGGAACTCTACTTTAATTAAATATTTATTTAGGAATATTACCGGAAGGACTATAATAAACGGGATATTAATACTAGAAATCTATTCGTAGCCGTCCTTTAGGTAGAAAACTATAACGCCGTTACCCCATTTAAAGGACCTGTCTAATTAAATAAATAAGGTAAAATCCGGGTTTATATAGTAGAAGATCCCTCCGATGCCGTTTTTTCCGTATATCGCATCTTATATAGCTTAGAAGGAAGTCTTCTCGCGCTCTATTAATTCGTATTTAGTTTTAGTTACGTACGCTGTACGCTTACTAATATTCCTAATAATTAAGGTTCCAATCTTTCGCCCCTTAACAAATAAATTTACCTTACGTTCCTACAAGGGTTCGATTAATTAGGCGTAATACGAAACTAGGTATCTAAGAAACTCGCTATTTCTAATATATATTTCTAGGGTAATATGGGTAACCTGGGTTGCTTCACAAATACAATATGATGGTATTTGAAAGCGTTGTGAAAGATGATGCCAAAGGAAGAATCAGGAGCCGAAGGCTCGTTCTACGAGCGAGCCTCTTATATAGGCTTCCTTATCTTATCAGAGGATCCACTTAAGGCAGATCCTTGACCGTGTTGCGGGCGCGTGCTATTTAATTGGAATAGTATGACCTAGGCGACTGCCTTCGTGCAGGTGACTATAAGGGTGGCCCAATTATGTGACTGGGCACCCTATAGCCCTATATAATTTATATACTTAATTTATATATATCCGGTATTAAGTCCCGGCTTATAAAGAGAAATACTAGTATCTTTATTAGGAATGCCTTTATTATTTCCTTTTATAGGTAATACGTCCTATTCTCTTATCGCGTCTTCCTTTACGTTCTTAATATTTAGCGATTAACTCTTTTACGTTATATAATTCCTCTTCGGTTTTTTAATGGTTGTATTCGTAACCGTATCTTAGCTATTTAATGCGGTAATTGTACGTATTATCATTTTTGAGTTTGTAATTTAAAATAATTTCGATTTTGTAATTAGTACTATTATTGTCCGAGTTTTGCGAATTTTCGACTGGGCTGGGGGGTGGAGCTGTTTTGTTAAAAGGGTTATCTTCTTTAAGAGCCGGTTTGAAATAGGTAATTAAGATAATAGAATGGATTTTCATTTCCCGTAATAGGTTTAATTCGTATATTAGTTTATTTACTTTGCGGATAATTTTGAAGGGTCCAATACGTTACTATGAAATTTTTCGAAACGGTCTTCCTAATAAGTGATAATTTTTATATAATTTGAGGAATATTTTGTCCTTAACTTCTAGTTCGATTTGTTAATAATTAGTATTATACCGACGTTTAGTATTAGTGATAGTAAAGTCTATAGTAAGGCGAGTATTTTCGCGGATATATTTATAAAGAATTTAATAGTTAATTATATCTTCTAGTTTAGATAGTAGGTCGAAGGGAGTAGAGAGTTTATAGCCGAAGAAATATTTATAAGGGGTAGCTTTAATAGTATTGACGTATGTGCTATTGAAGTTGAATTGGAGTTGAATGATTATTGCTAGTTAAACTTTTCCCGGGTTATAAAAAATATAAAATTATAATATAATTTCGACGGATTAATTCTTTCTTTCGGCTAGACTATTTCTTTAAGGGTGATAAGCGGTAGTTATTAATAATTTAATACTTATTACCTTTTATATTCCTTTCCAAAGTGCCGATATAAATTTATAATCCCTATCCGAAATAATAGTGATAAGTATGCTCTAATTATATAGAAGTAATATACGTATAATAATTTTAGTTTAATCCTCCGTAATATATATTAAGTAATTAAATATTAATAATAATTATTTCGAAGCTTTATTTATAATAGGTACTATATAGTCGAAAGTATTGTAGCTTTCTAAATATTAAAGAGTATTTATAATTATTACCTCCGGTAAGCTAATAATAAAGTTGATAGCGATAATATATATGGGAAGTATCACGGGGCGAGATGGCACCGTAGGGGTATAATGAGATATGCGTTGTTGCATGAGGAGAAAGGAGGAGAGAAGGAAGTGTGCGAGGAGGTCTGGCTGTATATGGGCGAGAGCCCTACAGACCAGACCGTGCGCGGGCACGTGAGGCTGCACGTGACGATGACATGTGCGTGGCCAGAGCTCTGGGCTCTGGTCGGCATAGCACATGTGCAGTCAGTGCAGCACAGCACATCACAGGTCTAACCCTGTGATAGGAAGGGTATTTTCTAATTTAATTAGTTGGTAATTACCGATTAATATACTTTTATTAGTTTAGTTGAAGTTATAGGCTAGGTAGTTTCGGATGTATATTTTAACGAAGTATGATTTTTTGGGGAAAGAGAAATTTTTTAAGTTGTATATTATTTTATTTTTATTAAAGTAATGTTTTTCGTTATATATTTCCTATAGAAGTTCTTAGACGTAGTCGTATAAAATATAAAGGGTTTTGGTTCTATCGTTTTATTAATTGTAAAAGAGACTTTAATAATTGATAATAAAAGGATACCTAGGGTAATAAAAATTATTACCGTCTTCGGTAGTAAAGTCCTTAAAATCCTCTAGTATTTTTACGAATTTAGTATCCTTCGTATAAATTTTAACGTAATACTTACGTATCGCTTCATTTATTCTAGTTTTAGAAAAGATATAGAATATTTCTCTTATAAATTAAATATTATTTAAAATTACTTCGCCTTTAAGATTATTATAATCCCTTTTAACCTTTAGGCGGCTTAGTACGTCGGGTAGAAAGTTGAGTTTGCCAGGTACGTAGTAAATTTTAAATTCGTATTAAAAAAAGTAGATTAATACGTTAATAAAGCGTTTATTAGCCCTATTTATAAATATAGTACGTAGGGATGTCTATTCGAAAATACCTTTAATTACAAAATAGTCAGTGAGGATAATAATTAGTTTGTTGTAGGAATGAATTTAAGTGCGCAACCGTTTTACGGCCTAAACGAGGTAGGCGACTTTTAGTTCGGAAGGCCTGTATTAGGTTTTAGCGGATATTAGTACTTTATTTAAAAATATAATAGGTAAGATTTGGGTTGACGGGATATTCTTATTAAGTAATTATTCGAAATCCTCTTTAAAATGGAATATTATAATTCCGAAATTTCTTTTTAGGAAGCCGTCGATTTATAGAAAAGCTATATAATCCGGGTCTAAATGAATAAGTATCGTTGGGTTATTATAAATAGCACTTTAAAATGCTTTAAAAGAGGCGAGTTCCTCCGGTGTAAGTTCGTATATAGTCTTAATATAGTAAACGATTCGTTTGCCGTAACTATCGGTCTTATTGAGCTTCCGTCCTTTAATTAATAATATTACTTTACGAATTTATAGAGGTTCGACGAGTTGAGTAAAGTATAGAATTAAATAGCGAAGAAATCCTATAGCGCTAATATATTATTCGAATATTTTTAATTAGGTTAGAAAGGCTAAATTCCTTATTACTTCTATATATTATTTAATAGTCGAGAGACCTAACGAATCTATGTAAAAGCCTAATAATTCGATATTAGGGTATCCGAAATACGATTTTTTGGGGGAAAGAACGATATTTTTACTAGTAAAAAGGGTAAAAATAGTATTTAAATGAGCGAGATATTCTTTTGCGGTATTTGATGTAATAATAATATTGTCGATATAAACGCGATAATATTCTTTATAATTTTTTAAAAGTATATTTATAAATTGTTAAATATAAGTAGGCGTATTTTTAAAATTTATCTACGCGATTGTAGGCTATTCGAAATTGTAATAGGTAATAAGTGTAAATTTATTTCGATACTTCTACTAAACGCTGAATTAATAGAAGAAAGAGATTGCGTTAATAGTTATAATAAATAATTTGCCCCTAATGAATGTAATAATTATTTTTTATAACAGTAGTAAGTAGTTATTGGGAACGGTAATATTATTTAATATTTATAGGTTGATAACCGGTTGACCTTTAGGGCCTAATTTAATTATTTTCTAAATAATAAAGATGGGGTGGGCGAAAAGTATTGCCTTTATAATATACTTTATTTTACCCTATTTGTATAGAATATTAAAAACCTTATTAATAACGGTTTAATCCTTTTTATTTAGGGGATATATTCGGGTGATTACCTTTTAGTTTTATTAACCTTCGACTAATAGTACGCGTATTATATTTTCTTCTAATATATTGATTATATTACCTTCCTTCTAAAGGTCGGGGAAAGTGGTAACGATATTTCGTAATATTTTAATTAGTTTGGGATTGGCTTTGTAGATGTATATACCTTCTTCTATAACGATTTTGGGGGCGGAGTCGTCTATATATATTCCTAGATTGGAATATTTTTCGGGTATTGATAGCGGCGTATCTTCGTATTTAAGGGGCTGAATATCGAACTTTAGTTTTAAAAGGAGGTTAATTTCCCCGTTTAGCGGTAGGGTATAGTTATTTGTAATTTATTTAACGGTTTTAATTAGTAAAAGGTTAAGTATTGCTTCTAATATGGTTAGGGCGTATTTGACGATTAATACGGTAGTGAAGTTTGTTTACGAAGTTTGGAAGAAACTGCTATTTTTGTATTCGCTTATTGAGCTGATATAGAAATTTTTAAGGATATTAATTATATTTTAAAATGTATTTGTAATCGGAATAATTTGGGGGGACTTCGAATTGAGGATCGCGTAGGGAATAACTATGTATCGGGATGTAAAAGTGAAAGACCGGTCCTTCAGTAGTAGTTTATAATATATTAGGATTATTATTTGCTCGCTTAGTAATAGGGAGATTTTTTTATTAATAGTAACTTTTTTAATATATTTGTTGGAACGTTTAATTACAGTGAAATTGATTGCGAATCCGTTTTTAGGGAAGTGGACGAATTCTATTTCGTAATCGATATTAGTTTGTCTAGGGTATAAGAAAGAATTAGTAAATAGAATATTAAGTGCTAAATAGTTTATTATTTATATACTAATTTCTATTTTGAGTAGGGTATTATATCCTTGTTTATTAATTCCGGGGAAGTAGATTATAAAGGTTGCTTATTCTTTTAATTTAGTAGATTTATTGCCGACGTTATATATTATAGTAGAATATTTGGTTGATATTAAATATTAGAGTGTAAATAAAATTTTGCGATTAATAATGTTCCGGCCGGTTTTAAGGTCGAAATAAATTTCGAAGTTTTTTTCTTCAGGCTTTAATTTTACGTTTATACGTAAGTGAGTGTAGTTTAAGAGGGGGTTATTTATTAGATTATCTGTTAGGTAGGGTAACGATTCTTTAATTTTATAATTAATTAGCCCGCCGGTATAATATGCCGTAGTAGGAGTATACGTTGGTATTGTAGTTTTAAAAGTATTAGTTAATACGTATAAGTATTTATTAATATATTTAAAGATTGTGTTTTGTAATAGGAAGATTTCCTTATAATTGGCGTAAATTCTACGAATAATAGGCAAATTGGAAAAAGGCTTAATAATTTCGCGTTTAGTCGCTTTATATAGTTTGTATCCCTTTATATATTATCGCTTGGTATAGACGGAGTTAAATTCTTTAAAGTATTTATAATAAATTAATTCTCTATTATATACGTAGTAAATATTGGTAGCCTCGCTATCCGAACTATTATTGGAATCTTCCGTATAAATTGTATCTTCCTTGTCCGTTACTTTTTCCGTTTTAGCCGGTATATTTTCTATAGTTTTGGTATAGTGAGCGCGGTTGCGGCCGGCGTCCTTAGGGCGGTTCGAAGAAAGCCTTTCGGTACGGTTGTTATTTCGGCGGAGGCGATTATTTTAATGGGAATTGCGTATGCGAACGTTGTGCGAAGTAGTACGGGAATTACGGTTGCGGAAACGGTTACAACGAATTTCGTTACGAGTCGCGGAAGTTGTGGAAAAGCCGGTAGTTATATTAGTAGTATTTTTAATAGAAGATTTGGGTAGGATATAGGGGTATTTATCTCTTGCGTTGGAGACGAGAAGTTTACGAGAGTTATTGATTTCGGCTATATAGTCCGCTAAGAAACCGCTCTTACGAGGTAGGCGTAGAAGGGTTTTAATATAGGTATTTAGGCTGGTCTAAATATATATAGTAATATTATATTAATTGTTTTTTACTTTCGAAAATATATTTATAATACGAATAAGGCGTAGTTTTTTAAGGGTATAGGTAGAAATTGCGTTTTCGTCCGCTGTAATATTTTTGAGGGTAATAGTACTTTAATTGAATTTGCAGGTTATAATAGCCGAATTAGGGCGAAAACGGGTAACGAGGAGATTATATATATTTCTTAACCCTTCTTCGCGGATTGCTATACGCTAGGTAAGCTTAAATTGGTTGTTCTATTAGAGGAGTATAATTATTTTTAGTAGGGCGGGGAAATAACGAATAAACTATTTTTCAACTTTAAGTTTAAAATATAAGTAGTTTTCCAAAATAGTTATTACGCGTTTAACAAATATAGTTGCGTCGGTATAGATAACCTCTTTACCGTCGTAAATTATACCGAAATTGTTAGGGTCGGAGTAATACGGGTTGAAATAGCCGATTTTATCCTTCTTAATTTTAATTTCTTCGCGACGGGAGTAAGATCCCGAATAATCGGTATTAAGATTTCTACTTAGGGAATTAGGAGGGCTACTTCCTCTACTAAGAGGATTATTTCCTCTACTAGGGAGATTAGAAGGATTAGGAGGGCTACTACCGCTATTAGGAAAGTTAGGGTTACCTCGTCTTCCTAGGGGGCCGAGAGGATTATTTCTACTGGGTAGTTTGCCGCTAGTAGCGCTAAGGGCTGCTGCGGTGATTTTGGCGAGTTCGGCCTTAATATCCTTCTTTATATCCTCTAGTTCCGTAAAGAATTGTTTGTTTTACGTCGTTTCGGGACTTATAGGTATAGGGTTGGGTATAGTAGATTTGTAAAATCTTAGCGGAATAGGTTTTATAAAGACGGGAGTAAAATTAGAAGTATAGGACTTGGCGGTTTTATAGCCGAAAGTTGGTAGGGGAATATGGCTATAAGGGCTAGGCTGATATATAGGGTTTATTTAATAATTAGGAAAGAATCCCGCATTAGGTAGGATCTAAATAGGTAGCGTAAAGACGGGATGCGGGTCCGAATTTTCGACTGTCGGTTTGGGGGGTTTGGTCTTGTAGGGATTTAGACTATAAGTAAGGTTAGTTACTTGGAAACTAACCGCTAGAGTGTAGAGGCCTATACGTTTATACTATTCTCTAATAGATTCGGGGGCGGGGGGGAGCGGCGTAGAGGTGTATCCGCTTGCTCTTAGGGTGTAATATTACGTTACGTTGCATTTAGTTGGTTGTAGCTTTATAATTATCTTAAGTTTAGGGTTATAAAGAGTATTATCGTTTTTAAATTCGGGATAACGTTTAGGAATGGAATTACGGATTGTATAGGGAGTTTTGCTTACGAGAAGCTAGTTTAATTTAGTTTCAATTCGCTTGTTCGCTTTATTAGTTTTTTTAGATTCGAATTGGAGCGATGCGAGGTTGGTATATAAGGAGATAAATTTGCCATTTATAACGAGTATATTATTATTAATTTAGGAAACTTTACTATTTAAAGTTATAATATTTTAATCGACTAAAGAGATGTTTTTTTTTATACTTTTGTAAGCTAAGCGGACGTTTTCGAACCGTTAGTTAATATAGTTAGTTAAACTTTCGACGTTTTTATTAGCGGTATCGACCTAATTTATTAGATTAACGAGATTGCAACCTTGTCGTTCTTTAATAAAAGCGGTTTTATCGATAAGGTATTGTATCGTATGGCCGTTAATATTTAGATATTTGGGAATTCTAAAGCGTTCTAGGCTAGATACGGTCTCGTACTCCGATTTGTAAGATGCGGTAGTTTCTTCTATTTTATAATTATAAAGGTCGTTGCGACCTATTATTATTAATTTACAATTATATCGTATAGAGGGTTTATTTTTAGTAGGGCAGTATTTAAAGTACGAAGCGCTATCGCTAGTATCCGGGATAAAATCCTAAGTAGCCTCAATATTATTACCTTTACCGAATATATTTTTGGCTATATTGGCAATATTCTATAATTTAGATAGCGAAGTTATTTATTCCTTAGGAATTTCGATAGTCTTGTTTTTAAAAACTTTAGTAGTTTTAAGTTCGTCGTTCGCGGAAACTACTGTAGAAGTGCTTAGAGGCAGTAGGACGAGGGTTGGCTCGTATTATATTACCGGTTTAATGTAAAATATTTTGGTCGGTGAGTAGGAAGGTAGAAGCTGCGGTATTAGGGGTTTAGGCGGTAGCGACGGGGGAGGGGGAGGAAGTAAACTCGTTTTAAGAGGTAAGTCTAGCTTAATATACGGTTTGGTTAGCGAGTTTTGCTTAGTTTCTTGAAATAGGTTGGTCGCGGGAGGAGCTTGCGCGATTAGTTGAGTGAGGGGCAGTCGATTGCTAGGTTAAGTCTTAAATCGTCCTACGATAGTACTATCGTAACTAACAAGGCTATTACCTTAGCTATTAGGCTAATAGGCAGCTATATTGTTATTTGATTGAAATTTAATTGAAATCAATCAATTCACCTAATTAAAGGCTCTAATCGGGGGTTTGGTCTGGTCTATTAATCGTTAATAGTTGCAACTACTATTTAATACGGGTAACTTGGGTTGCTTTACAAATACAATATAATAGTATTTAAAAGCGTTGTGAAAGATAATACCAAAGGAAGAATCAGGAGCCGAAGGCTCGCTTTGCGAGCGAGCCTCTTATATAGGCTTCCTTATCTTATTAGAGGATCTACTCAAGGTAGATCCTTAACCGTATCGCGGGCGTGTGCTATTCAATTGGAATAGTATAACCTAGGCGACCGCCTTTGTGCAAGTGACCATAAGGGTGGCCCAGTCATGTGACTGGGCACCCCATGGCCCTATGTAATCTATATACCTAATTTACACATATCCGGTATCATAGGGCCTTGAATTAATCCGGGAAGTCTAATTTCCGTATAGCCTCGATTCGTTCCTTAGTTAAAATTAGTCCGAGGGCGTCGATACGGAATCCTAACAATTCTACGCTAAAGAAACTAATAAAGGATTTCTTAGGGGAGATCGAAATATTCTTACTATTAAACAATTCGAAGATTATATTTAAATAGCGGAAGTAATTTTCGGCTATATCGCTAATAATAATAATATCGTTAATAAAAGCGTAGTAATATACTGAATATAGAGTTAAAAAGCGGTCTATAAACCTTTGAACGTAAATTAGTAAATTCTAATATCCTATTAAGGCGATTCGAAGAGTTTCTAAGCTTCTATAAATTATTATAGTTAATTTATCCCTATAGGGAGGCTATACGCCGAATTAGTAAAAAAAGGATATAGTATCGATAATTATAATAAATCGCTTACCCTTTATACGGGCGATAATAAATTTTTAACGGGGTAGGGGGTAATTGTTAAAAATTGATACTTTATTTAATAACCGTAAGTCGACGACCGGGCGTCCTTTAGGCTTATTTTTTACTATCCTTTAGAAGATAAAAACGGGGTAAGAGAAAAGGGTAGCCTTTAAATAGTCGTCTAACTTACTCTAAGCGCGAAATTTATCGAATGTTTTGTCGACGACGTTCTAATCCTTACGGCTTAAAGGGTATAAGTAAATATTTATTTTTTAATTTTACTATCCCTCTATTAGAAGGATTTTTATTATATTTTCTTCTAGGATATCGATCGTACTTCCTTCTTCCTATAATATAGGATACTTATTTACTAGCGCTATTAACCAGTATACAAACTCCTTATCTTCGGCGAAAATATAGATGCTATTTTATATTACGACTTCTAGCGTGTCGGGGGTACGCCGGAAACTTAAAGGGGAGTATTTTTTAAGTACGTACGGGCGATTATTTAGGCTGCCTCTAAGCGCGTTAATTTAATCGTCTTTAATCGCCTCTTCGGGAATAATAATTTTATAATTGCTAGATATACTAAGGTTGTCGATATTTGACTAGTCGATAGCCGTATAAATTATATTCTTGTATTCTATAATTATACCGATTTTAATACGTTTAGAAATAGTTAGTACGTTAAATAGGTTAATATTCCTTATTAATACGACTTAGGGTGTCTTATTAGTAATTATAGAAT
The DNA here is from genome assembly GCA_030685235.1 of Copromyces sp. CBS 386.78. NCBI lineage: Eukaryota > Fungi > Ascomycota > Sordariomycetes > Sordariales > Sordariaceae > Copromyces > Copromyces sp. CBS 386.78. The sequence continues at coordinate 354,558 of MU839092.1, forward strand.
TTAAAGTTTGGGGGAACTTAATAGTAAATTTAAAACTCCTTCCGGAAGGCAGCGGCTTATAATTAACGGGAATATAAGCCTACTAATTTAGACGAATTACAATTTCCTTAATTATCGTCACCTTGTAATAGTATAGATTAAACTTATTATCGACAATAAAATCTATCTTGAAATTTTCCAATCGGGTAAAAGTAATCCTGGCGGTACTATAGTCAATAATATTACCTCTAGAATTTATAAAATCGTTATTTAATAAAGTATTTACTTTGAACGTATCTATTACTTAAATAAATTTCTTTACCTTTATTAAAGTAAGTATCAAGTAAGTACCGGATTCCTTCCTAATAAAATATATTGTAAAAGTAGCCTATTCCTAAGTAGAAGAATCGCTTCTAACGCTTCAGATCCTTCTAATAGCCTTCCTAATAATAGTATATTCTAATTTTTTTAATAAGGCTCTTAATATTATTAATTTTCCGGTACTTAAATTAATACAAACCTCCGTACTTAGTTAATTAGGGGCAACCTTAATGTTAATCTTCAAATAAATATATATTAACAAAGGGCCGTACTCTACGTCCTCCTCGTCGATTTCGGGGGCTTCCTTAATAGCGTATCCGGTAGGGTAAGTAATTAAATTTACAAAGGGGACTTAAGGAAGGTCGTCAAACTTATATTCGACGAAGGTAATTTTATTCTTTATTTCATTCTCGTTCCTAACCTCGTATAACCTTAAATAAGTAAATAGTTTATTTCTTAAATTAAATTAAGCGTTGTAATCCCTATATTTCATTCTTAAGGCCTTATCCATCCGTTTAACCTCGTTTCTAATAGCCGTAGACCTCCGGCATTTCTAAATATAAACCTTTATTATAGTATATAAATTAAAATATTTTAAATATTTACTATAAGTAGATTTAATATTGAATACGTAATAATTTAAATTGGTATTAGATAATTCGTCGTTAGCAAAATAGACCTTATCGCGTAGTTTATTATCCTTCGAAGTATTATCGCGTTTAGAATCGTTGTAGCGAATATTATCCTAGCGAATATCGGTCCAGCGAACATTATTACGCCGATCCCTAAAATAGTCCTTAGAATAGGGTTAGTTCCTAGAATAGTCCCTAGAATAGGGTTGGTTCCTAGTTTAGTCCCCGGATCGGTCTTTAGATCGGTCCCTAGAACGATTTCGGGAAAAGGAATTAATATAATCTTTAGAAAAAGAATTCGCCCAGCCCTACCTAGTAGCGTTACTAGAAGATCCGCCGGTATCCCTAGAGTCCCTATAAGTTTTATTTATTAAGTATAAGTATTAATTAAGAGCGGCTACATATAATAAAGCTCTAAATTCTTCGAACGACTATATATAATCTATAAAATAACTAGTCTTAGGAGGAGTAGGAAGAAAACGGCGGATATTAATATTAAGGCTAGACTAAATCTAAATCATCACCCTATACCAATTGTCGCCGTTTCTATTTAAAATACCTATAGCCCTAGCCTAGCGTAATTTCTTTTAAACAAAATCTATTAAAGTATATTTATTTTCGGCGATATTTTTAAGCCTTAAAGTAGCTTCTATAAACTTCCGGGTAGCCGTGGCTAAATTAGGCGTAAACTATAATATTAATATATCTATTAAGAGGGGTAATCCGCCGGTACGGAAGTCGCGCTACTTATTAGGAGAGATTTCGTTCGTCCACTAACGGATTGTAAGACTATTAAAAAAGGTTTAGAATATAGCGACGATTTATCTCTCTATAAACCTTCCTAAAATAGGGTCCTCCGTAAAGGACTTTAATCGGTCTACGAAATAATAAATATTAGTATATATTATGTTCTTCCCGTCGGTAATACTACTAATATTATTAGGGTTATTGTAATAGGGGTTAAATTAGCCAATATCTTTTCTACGAAGGCGGTCCTCTTTAGAGGCAAAAATTCCCCCGTCAACCGCCGGGGTTTAAATAATCTTCTATACGGTTGATAACTTAGGGGTAAACTCGGTATAGGCGGGGTCTACACGGAGCGTATTCATTGCCTTTTCGAAGAAGGTATTAAAGTCGGTATTTTCCGCCATAGTATTAATATTAGTATTAGAATATTATTATCTATTAATATATTCTAGTGTAAATAAGTACTAGAGTTTATTAAAGGGGGGTTTTAAAAAACCTTTTAACTAAGTACTATTTAAAGCGTTTTTGGGTATTTATATTCGCTCTTTCTATACTTCTTCTAAAGACTTTAGGATTCCCTATATTGTCTATGTTAGGTTCTCCATCTTTCTAATTGTCCATTCTCTAATTTTATTATAATTTAAATAATTAACTTTCCTACTTCTAATATCGTTTACCGCAGCTTCTAAATTAAAAATTCTAATTATTATATTAACTACTTTATTCTTAATTTAGGTTAACCTAGTCTTAATTATAGTAACGTACAAATTTCCCTAATTTACGGCCTTAGCTAAACTATCGGTCTACTTTATTATATTATTAATTCGCTAATAAATATTAGTAAACTTATCCTTTATCTACCTATTAAATATAATATCCGTAGCGTTGCGTACCCGCATCTAGGTCTCCAAGTCCTCAATCAATTTTGCGATTTCCCCACGCTAAATCGCATTATCCGCGATTCTATCATTTTGAAAGCTGTAAATCCGCTATTACAAGTGATTTATCATCCGTTAGAAGTAAAATATTAATAATTTATTATTTCTGTAGTTATCTAGCTATCCTTCCAAGCTCCCTAATTCATTTTATAAAGCGCTTATAGTCCTTAACTCCCGTTCCCATCCCTCCTAATCCAAATTTTTCGAGAAAGTTCTTATTTTAGGCTAATAACTATTTTGTAACTTAGGAGGGGGTTTCAAAGTAAAAGCTTCGTTTTATAATTCATTTCCGGATAGCACTAATATTTAAACCTAAATCTTAGCGTTAGGAAATTACTACCGCTCGTAATATATTAGTTCGGGAAGGAATATAATAATTATATTCAGAAGGTTATTTATAGTCTTAAGTGGATCGCTATCGGGAAATTGCCTAAAGGGTTTATTATCTAACGGATTAACTATATTAATTATTATAAAAAGGAAGTTTTTAAATAATATAATTTGTAATTAATAATAGGATAAAGGGACCGCCGTCCTATTACTATATACGTTTTAAAAGCGGGGGAAACCTTTAGTATTAATTAAAGAATAATTAAATCTAAGTAGTAAAAGTACGTCGCTACTCTTCTAGTAAACTAATTTTTGTCGAAGCAAAAGGGAAGAGTATTATAAAAGGGATATTTAATTGTACGGTACGATAATTTTTATAGTTTTTTCTATAATACGGTCGTACTCGTCCTTTTATACTTCAACGGCTAAAATAGTCGTTTATAATATATTAACAACGTTTCGTCGCATTTAAATAGGGCTAAACGCCGTAGCTAAATATTTTAAATATTAAGGAAAATCAACTCTTATTTATTTAAATTAAAGCTTAACGCCGTAGCCAAACTAATTTAAACTAATTGGTAAAAGAAGGTACGACTTTTTCGTTCGTATTTAGCTCGGGGCTCAACGCCGCGATTTAAACTGTATTTAATTAATCGGGTTACTACGTATAGCGGTAAAGTCGTTAATCAATTATAATGTTATTTTGAAAAAATCTTTAGAAATAGTAGTTAATTTAATCGTTTAATTATAATTATTATTTAATGCGGAAGTTTAGGATTAATCCTGTAGAAGACCTTATATTAGTATTCTATATAGGAAGTATGATGTAGAAGGAAGGAAGTAAGTTAGTTAGAGAGGGCCTTACGGTCTAGTTAAGTAGGTGACCGCAAGGTTTCTAGAAGACTCTGCCTTTCTTCTAGTAAATGGTAGCCTTAGTAAAAGCTATTACAAAAGTTGTAAGAACCTTTATAGCTTTTGCCAAGCCGACCCGGTGCCTGCCTATCTAGAAGGTAAGCCTTCCAAGGCAAGCGGTCCTGCTATCTATCTATCTATCGTACATGTCCTGTATCAATAGTGCTTCTTCTATATTAAAGAAATTTTATATTAGGCGTATCCTTTATAAGAAAGGTAAAATTGTTAATACTATTTTTATTTATTCGGCCTTATTAGTTCGTTAATTTATTATAAATTAATATAGCGCTAATTCTAATGCCGTTAAGAATTTTTACCGGAAATTGTATATTAATACTAAATATATAATTATTTCCTTCCTAAAGAAGTATAAAGACGATATTTATACTATAAAATAGATTGAATTCTCTTAAAAGTTGATTAGGTTTGTAATTGAATAGTTTAACGACTTAGATATTAACGAGTCCGATAATATTAATAGTAGTAAAGAGGAAATTTCTATTAAGAAAAATAAGTGTAAAAATAAGTAAATTATTAATATAAATTCCTTTTCTTTATTATTTAAAGAGGAAGTTTTCGTAAAGGTTTTTATTAAGAAGATTAGGATTAAAATTAAAATTATAGTTAGGAGCGGATTTAATACTATTGAAAATATTATAAAGAAATTAGCCCAGTTAATAGAATAATTTATAATTGTTTAGAACGTTATTATTAATTATTAATTTTAGTAAGTTGCTATCCTTAGTATTCCCCTTTAGCCTATTACCTATTAACCGACCTAAATTTTAAATATTTATATTAATATTATTTAAATTAGTTAAAATGCGTTTATTAAAAGTAAAGGTAAAGGTTATAGAAGATAGGGAGGAATAGGTCTATAATAATATTATTATTGCGGAGAAACGGAGTATTATTTTACTACCTATCCCGAAAAAAAGATTAATACTTATTATAATATTTTAATTTAGAAATTATATAATAAGGAGAGGTCTATATTTCCTACTATTTATAAGGGAGCTATACTAGATTATAACGACTTTATTAATAAGAACTTCTTTAATTATATTTATAATACTAGTACCCTTAGTAAATTAATCCGCTCCTTTATAGTTTTAAGTCCCGAATATATTAATTATAAGGATTTTAAAAAGTAGGAGTTTAATTATTAGTAGTAGAAAAATATTAAGAACCCGCTATTTATCCCGTTTTTCGAAGTTCTTCTAGACCTTAAAGGTATTAAGGTACGCTAGAATTAAATTTAGGCCTAGAAGAAATCTAGAACCGCTATTAATTATAATATAATGGTGGTATTTAACGAATTATATAAATTTTCGTTTTTAATTAGTAATTAGGTAATTGGTACTTATATTATATAAACCCGGCCGATTATTTTTATTTAGGTTAAAGAAATTACTAATAATAAGGAATAAATTTATACCCTTTAGAAAACTATTATTATAACCGTTAGTAAGTTAAAGAAACTTTGGACGGAAGATGTTATTTAAAGATTTATAATTATATTTCCTTTTTCTCGTCCCTCTATACTAAGGGATGCTAATATTATATTTAAATAGTTTAATACGACTTTCGAAGATAAAGCTTACGCGCGCGAATTTACTCCTACCCTTATATCGATATTAATAATAAAAATAATATTGAAGAAAGTTTTTTTTATAATAAAGGAGGATAATATTAATTAGTTCCCTATTAAGGAAGCTAAAATTAAGGATACTATTTCGGAAATGAAAGAGTAGAACCTTATAATAATTAAATTTATAAACGCTAAAGTTATTATTACTATTGAAAATATTATTTGTAATAATTTTATTAACGTTAAAATTATTTATAATTAGGTCGAATAATTTTTGGGCGTTCCTTATAATAAGAATAAGATCCTTAAAGTATAATTTAAATACTATAGTAATATTACCCCCGATAATAGTTCTAAAGCTAATAAATTCGTTCTTATTATACTAATAGGAATTTAGGTTAATAATATATTTGTTAATAAATAAGATTTCGTAAAAATACTATTAATTAATTTTATAGAGGTTATTAAACGAAGAGGAAATCTATTATTCGGTCGGTCTAATTTTAGCGAAGATATTTTTTTTATATTCGAGTAGCGGAATTTTAGTAATTAAAAGAAAAGTAGATCCGCTTTTACCTGAATTATTTCACCTTACGATATTTTAACGCTAGTAATTAATTATATAAAATTTATCGATAAATTTTCTCTATTTAGAAGAGATATAACCCGCTTTACTCCTTTACTTACGCTCTACGTCTCTATTAAGTATAAGGGAAGTAAGAAGGTTATAATTCTTTTAAATACGAGGGTTAAGTATAATATTATTAATAAGGTATTAGTTAATAATTTGGGTTTTTAAAATATTTTTATTTAAATTGCTAATATTAATAATAATAAAGGTAGGAAGGGATTCCTTAATAAGATATATAAAAAGGTCTATTTATTTAATAAGGGAAGAGAAGTTTATTTTTTTATTATTGAGTAAATTTTGTTTAATTACAATATTATTTTAGGGTTACTATTTTTTTAGGATATTAACGTTTATATAATTTATAATAAGGGAAAAAAGAATTATATAGTTATAATTTTTGAAGGGGTAATAATTTACGCTACGCTAATTATTAATTTAGAAATTTTGAGGGAGGACCGATAGTAAGTTTAATTCTCCTATTATAGTTGTATCCTTAAGTATTTATAGAGAAAAGGAGGATTTAAGGATATAGGGAGGAAAAGTAGTTAAATTACTTAAATAATTGGAGTTTAAGGAAGATAATAAATAGATTGCGCTGTTATTAAATACGGTAGCCGATTAATTATTAGATTTTCTATAGATGGAGAAGGATGGATATAAAGAGTTGCGGGAGGTTTGGGGAAGGATTGTAGGAGACGATAGGGAGGAGGTATAAATTTTTAAATAAATTCGTTAACGTATAAGGAGGATTTTAATAAAGTTATTAAAGGAGGTTGGTATTTATAGGGAAGGGTTTTTAAAGGGAAGATTAAAGGTAGTAGTATAGATTTATATAATATATAAGCGGGCAAATTAGAAGGTTAATTTAATTGATAATACGGATTCTAAAAGTTTAAAATTAGATAGGGACTTAAATTAGAAGATAAAAAAATTAGAAGTAATAAAGGAGCGGATTATTAATTTATTTAAAAATTTCGGTTCGGAGTGGGATTAATATATTATTTTAAAGTTTACGGAGTTAATTTATAGGTTAAGGTTAATAGAGCAGCGATTTTAGGCTATATTTAAGAAGGTTTAAAATATTTTTAACGAAGGAAAAATTGAGCTTTTTATTTATATCTTTTATAATAGGAAGTAAATTCTAGCTTAGGACTTTATAAAGTATAGTAAATTATATTCTGATATTATTCTCCTTTAGTAGATCTGTATTATCCTTTATTCCGTTTAGTAATTAAAATTTATTCCGATATTAAAGGCTTTTTATATTAAAGTATGCGATTTATTAAAGGATAGGATTAAGAAAGGGATTTTGGAGGAAAGTTATATAGTATATTATAATAATTGGTTTTTAGTTATAAAGAAGGATAGGGGTTTACGCTTAATTAATAATATTTAGAAAATTAATAAGGTAATATTAAGGGATGTTAACCTACTATTAGGTTGTAAGGAATTTAGTAAAGCCTTTAGAAGTTGTAAGATAATATCCTTATTAGACTTCTTTTTTGGGTATAATTAAATCCCCTTCGAAGAAATTAATTGAGATATTATTATTTTTACGACCTTTCTTAACTTATTTCGGATAATTATTTTACTATAAAGAAGTATTAATTTTATTATATAATTTATAAAAATTATAATTCGGATATTTTATAATTTAATCTTTAATATTTATTAATTATATTTCGACGATATTTATATTAAAGGACTTCGGTTAAATTATAGTAAGGAGCGGATTGGTACTAAGGGAGTTAGGAAATATGTATTGGAATATTTTATAAATATTAATAAAATACTTTTTAATATTAAGTTAATTAGAAGAATAATTGTAATTATTAAATTATAATAGTATTAAAGGGAAATAATATTAATTAAATATTTATATATACCCGAAGGAAGAGTATTAAATAAGGATAAAGTTATTAAAATTAATAAGTAAATTTATTATAAAGAGGATCCTAATAAGAAAGGGAAGGGCGTAGAAGAGGTCTGCTCTTTCTTAAATATTATAAGGTACTATAGGATTTAAATTAAAGGTTTTAGTATTATTATAATCCCCCTTTATATATTAATAAAGAAGGGTATTAAATAGTAATAGATTAAAAACGAATAATTCGTAATAGAGTATCTTTAGTATTTAATTATTATAATATTGATCTTCGCTATATTAATTTATAACGACGAGCGTTATAAAATAATTTATTTTATAGTAGACGTATTATTAGAAGGTTAGGGAGTAGTCCTAAAATAAATTAGCCCCGACGGAAAAAAATATTTATATCGTTTTAAAAGTAGGATTTAATCTAATATTAAAAAATACTATAATATTATAAAGAAAGAGTTTTAGGGTTTTCTTTATATTTTAAAACGGTTAAAAAGGTAATTATTTAATATTTATTTCGTTATTGAGACTAATACTATAATCTTAGTCTATTAATTAAATAATACTATTAGCGATATCTTTAGAATATTATTAATACAATACATCGCTTAGATTAAATTCTTTAACTTTAAAGTTAAATATATCTTTAGTTTTAAGAATATAATAATTAATAGTCTATTTTATAAGTTATTAAAGCCTTTTAATCTATATAAAAAAGAGTATAAAAAGGATATTAACGATTTTATTAATACGTAGATTTATTCTAATTAAGCCGATAAATTTAATAAGCTAATTTTAAAAGGAAATTGGTTAGAATAGTTGGAGGAGATTACTAAGTATTTAATAACTTTTAAAATATTTATATATTTAAAATATATAATTATAAAATGTTAATTCCGTAGTAATACCCTTAAATTTATAATTTAAAATAATATTCTCTAATTGCAGTTAGCTATTCTAATATAGGTTTTCTAACGATTTATTAATAATTTAAAGGAGTACTAGTAAATTATAACTTATTATTATAACGAAGTAGGCTATTAAGGCTATAAAAGAATATATTAGCGTATTATTAAATATTATTATTAGAAAAATATATATATTTAAATTAAGAAAATAATCCGCTCTTACCCCTAGTATTAAATATTTAGCCCGAAACGTTTTAAGGACGGCTACCGCTAATTTTATCCTAATTCCTATCCTTTTAGGAAATAGACGTTAAATATTTAATACCTTTTAAAATTAAATAATAAAAGAATTCCCTTTTTAGAGGCCCGAAACGATTTTACGGGCTATATCAAGGCAACCCTTCTTCCTAATACTATGTTTACGAGGGTAAAAGTATTCTTTAAATAATTATTCTTAAAGTAAGGATACCCTTTTATAATTTTAGTAAATAGCGGTCTAGAATTCTAAAAAATTATAATAAAATATTTATTTTAGTTTAGGATTTTTAAAGAGTATATTACGCTTTATAATTCTAGGGCTAATAATACGAACGAATAAGGGTACGTAATAATTGCCTTTTTACTAATAAAAATAACCGACGGTAAAAGTACCGATTAGAAAAAATATTTCCCTTACGTCCTTTTCGCCGATTGTATAATTATTAGAGGAAATTACGGATATATACCTTTCTAATTTATATATAGTTATAACCCTATTTCCCTTATTAAATTTAATTTATTATTATAGCGAGTTATTAATTGGAAAAACGATAATAGGTAAATAATTAGGGAAGAATTAATTTATATAGTCGCTAAAATATATAAGGATATTAAGTATAAGTTTATTTAGGTAATAGAAAAAGTCGCTGTAGTAAGAGAAGTAATAGTTAACTATTATAATAAGTAGGATTAGCGAAAAATACGATTTAAGAATGTTTAAATTAAAATTAATAATTTAGTTTTAAAGTATAATAGTATTCGTAGGATCGATATAAATTTTGTACGGAAATTATTTTATCGTTAGCAAGGACTTTATTATATATATTAGATTTCTGCTTCGAGAAATATATATTATATTAATATTTTCGATAGAATACTGTTTAATAAGCCTGTAAGCGCTAAGAAGATTAAGAAATTTATATTTAGGGATAGAATAATATTAAATATTATAGATCCGAATTTAGGATTAAGAAGAGAGTGGATTAGCTTTATAAAAAATATAAGGGAATTTAATTTGGAGGATAATAAGTTAATCGTAGAAGAGATATTAAAGTGAGTATTGTAGGAGGAATTTATATTTTAAGAAGTTAAGAAAAAAGAGAAGGAAAAGAGGAGGATATAAAGTATTATTTTTAAGGATAGGATAAAATACAATTTCGAAAAATTAAAAGTTGAGGTTATAATATTTAGGGGGAAGCTATTAGGAAAATAGGCTTCGATAAAAGATTAATTATTAATTATATTAATCCGTATTTTGTTTATAGACGGATTTTTCCTTTATATTTTATTTATTTTATTATTTATTTTTATTACTCTTTTTACTTTTCTTTTATCTTTATTTATATATTAATTAATTAAAGGAAGTTCCCCCCTAGTTCTATAATATAAAATTCCTAACCTATTTTTTATTGAAGGGAATTATATTTTTAGGTAGGAGTAAATTTAAATTAAATAATTAAAACGCTAGTATTCTTATTATATATTATATTACCCTTTTCCTTTTTATATTTTCTTTTTCCTTCTTATTATTATTATAATTTAGGTTTATTATTATAAAAGTAGTCGATTAGTATCTACTTACTTTCGAAGGGAAGATTAAAATACTAAGTAGTTAGGTATAGATCCGTATTAAAGGAAGAAAATATTAAGGGAAGATTCTTATCCTATTATTGGAAAAACTTTTACGATTTTTTCTTTTATTATTCTTTTATTTATATATGGGAAATACTTAATTCTTTTAGTATTTAGACCTTAACGTTCTTATACTACCCTAATTACTAGTAAAAGGGATTTTCGCTATTCCTTTTATATTTAACGATCTTCTTAGGGCGTAATTTAAAAGTAACGGGCTCTCTTATTTTTATAGTTTTAGCCCTCGCTTTAAATAATTTTAATTTTATATTACTATTATTATTATTATTATTAATACTTTTATTAGAATTATCGCTACTAATAAAAGGGGTTTCCTCCTTATTAATTTCCTTCCTTTTAGGAGCCTTTTTAAGGATAATTTTCCGATCCTCTTAAAATTTCCTTAATAAAATAGTTCTCTCTATATTAACCGCTATTTACGTAGCCTCTTATTTTACTATACGATTATTATCCTTATCTTCGGCTTTATTTTTATATTTTTTATTTTCGTCGAAATCTTTATTGGATTTTTTTTTATTATTTCTTATTTCGATATTACTATTTAAATTTCTATTGGAGGGTTTATTACTATTGTCGCCGTCGTTCTATTAGAAGGATAGAAATTCTTCTTTATCTTTCTCCGATTTATAATTGTTATAAATAGTATAATTATTACTTTTTAAACTTAATTAATAGTATTCGAATATAATATAGTTGGCCTAATAACGAATTTTATAAGGGATCCGTATTTTAATTTTAGTCTAGTCTTCTTATCTAATACTTTTAATAATTAAGAAATCGCTTCCTTATCTATAATTGCTAGTTATAATATAATATAAGCGAATAAAATTAGGGTTCTTTTGGGCGAGAAATTCGAAGTCCTAGAGGTTTTCTATAAAAGAATTATATTAGTCGGCTTTTTTACCGAATTAAGTATAATTCCCGTAAATTCCCCTTTTAATATTGGTTAATATAGATATACAATTTAGGAAAGGGGCTTAAATATTTAGGGTTTTTTATTTCCCTTCTATTGTAAAAATAGAAACGAAGGTTTTTTAGAGTTAGGAAATATAGTAAGAATACGGGTAGCGGTTTTTAGAAGTAAAAGTAATTAGTAAAAAATCATTTAAGAAGATAGGGATAAACGGATTTGTATGGAAAATTAAAGTTTTAAATTAAAAAATTTAAAATACGTTCCTTTTTTCCTGTAAGGGATATAGTATAAAGATTATACGGTTAAGCTCCTTTTTTTTTAATAAATATATATTAAAGGGAAGTTTTACCTTCGTTAGTAATTAGCGAAAGAAAAATACAATAATATTCGCTAGTTAGCGGAAAAATATCGATAAGCTTTTTAAAGGTAATAGGGTTTAAAAGTAGTATTTATTTTAAATATAGTTAGCTTATAAATTTAAATTAAATAATAATAAAAATTTATATTTTATACGTAAAAATCTTATTAAATGCGTAACCTTTTATATTTTAAAGATTATCGGGTATAATAGGGTTTATAAAAGGGTTAATATAAATTTTAAAAAGGAATTACTTCTTTCTATTAAGCCTTTCGTTAATATATTTAGGATTATTCTTAGTAATAAGGGGATATACGGACGTAGGGTCTATATAAATTGGAAGGGCGAATTTCTTTTTAATTAAGAAGGTTAAATTTAGAATATTAGGAATTGCTTAAAAATTTGTATTAACGTATTTCGGAAAAAGATTTAGCTATTATATTATTTCTTAAATAAGATTTATTAAAATAGGAAAATTATTTCTAAATATAGTAAATAATTAGATTATATATAGTTGAAGAAGTAAGACGGATATTAGTAATTAAGGAAAAAGAATATATAAAAAAGAAAAAGGATAAGAGGAGGAGATTTATTAGCGGTTAAAGGGTAAAAATAGTAATTCCTTCGAATGTAGACAGTATAATTAATAATTTAAGCGTTAATTAAATAATTAGTATAGGGATATAATAGAAATTTATAAAATAAGGGGATAGGAGAATAGGTTAATATTTATAGGAATTAATAAACGATAATTAAAGTATTATATTATTAGGACGACGTTTAATTAATATTTAGACGGATAATAACCGGTACTAATTTATATTTGGGTATTCTTTTTTAAGCTTCCTTAAAAATAAATTTACTTTTTATAATAAAGTTTCTCTTTTTTCCTTCGATAATAATAATTTACTTATTTAATTAAAAAAGGATATAATACGATTTAAAATCTTTTCCTAATTAAAGATAAGTATAATAATTAGTATAAATAAATTATCCGAAATTATTTAAATATTCTTCGAATAATAAGGTATTAAAGCCGAAACTTACGAGGAAATCTTTATTCGACCGGGGGAAGTTTACCTACCGAAACCCGAATTGGCTAGAGATTTTAATTACGCTGACGATTAGCGTTTTTTTAGATATATAAAGAATAGGAAATTAAATATTATAGGATCCGTACCTTACGAAATTTAGGGTAATAACGATAATAATAAAAGTATTTTTATTCGGGCGTTCGGAGAAGATTTCTATTTACTAGTAAATTAGTAGGTTAATTCCGCCTAATTAAATAAAATTCTATAGAAAAGTCTAATTTTCGGGATAGCTAACCTTTAATATTATATAAATATTTATAATTATTTCAATAGGTTCTCTATTATTAGAAGTATTGTATAGATATTAAGAAAGTTCGGGGATAAAATATATATTCTTTTTAACGTAGAGATTTTTACGTTAAAAATTTTATAGTTTTAAAGCGTAGGGGAAGAAATTATAATTTTCCTTAAAATTACCCGATTTTAATATTTATTTATTTATTATAATTAGTATTTCGTCTTCGTAATTTATAATTAGGCGGTAATAATATAGTATTATTACAATTCGGTATTCGACGAAGAAAGGATAGAATTAATTTATTTCGTTTATAAAGTTTTTATAATTTCCTATTATAATATTTATAGTAGGTATAGAAGAAGGGTCGATTTAAGTGACCGACGATAGTAGTTAAATATAAGGTTTTTTACCTAATAGTTAATGTAAATTTATAATCTTTAAGTTTTAAAGGTAGTAAAAATATTCTTTATTAAAATAAAGTAGAAGGATTTCTATTTAAATTTAAACGGTACTTTAATACTAATTTTATAGGAAATAAAGTAGTACTAGCGATTTTAAATTTAGTTAAACGATTTTTTATAATTAAAAAGTATAATAGTCCAGTAATAAATAAAGGCTATATATAATTATATTTAAATAATTTAAATATAGTCGATAATAAAGTTGATAGGATTAAAAGAAAAGAATAATATTTATTAATATTCTTAAATATATTACGGAAAATTCGCCTAATTAAATATAGTATAGAATAAATCCCTTTATAGCCCTAAAATATTTAGAAGAAGTAGGAAGTTTAAAATTTTAGAGGAGGAATAAGGAGAATAGAACGCTTTTTACGACTTATTTAATTAGGGATAGGGAGAGCCTTTAAATTTTATAATTCGTATTTAAAATAGTTTTATTTCTAATAAAAATAGAGGAGTAAATCCCCTCTTAATTAGTATATTAAAAATATTAATAGTTATTTTTAAAATATTTAAATTATAAAGACTATTAATTAAGATTTTAAACGTACTAAAGAAGAATTATAGAGTTACTAAATACGAGAAGGACGAAGAAAAATTGAGTATATTAGGGTTTAAAAATCAATTTATTATTAATTATTTTATCTTACTTACGAAGAAATTAATAGATAAAAGCCTAAAGGATACAAAGGGGGCTAATAAGCGGGTTATTACTATTGAATATAAATATATATTAATATTCGTAAGAGATATAATTTAGGGTATATTTCTACTTTTTATAATTAATATATTTAAATTATAAAAGATCTTTAACCGAGAGAAAAGGGGTATAAAGCAATTACGGAAGAAAGAGTAAACGAAGAAGGTAAAGGGAGCGTATAAGTAATAAATAGAGTGTAAAATTATTTATTAATTATTATTTGCTTAGGACTTTTTATTTTTATATAAAGTATAAATTATTACCTGCTACTTTAAGGAGTGTACTCTATCTTTTTCTTTATTGAATATTTAAGTTTGTAATGCGGAAGTAGTTTAATATATTTTTATTACTTCTAAAAAGAAAATTTAAATTAGGGCGTTTTATTAGAATAAATATTAAAATATTTGTAGAGTTAGGATATTAAGGAGCGGATTTACTCTAGGGCTAAATAAGGTTAAAAATAGAAAAGTATAAGAAGGATAGTATCCCCTTTTAAATTAGAAGTAAGTAAGTAGAGAATAACGAATTGAATATTAATATTTTTAAAATCTTTGTAATATTCTTTTTTAAAATTTTTAATCGTATTCGTGAAGTATTTTCTATTTTCTTTGATACCGACTTTTAAATCCGTACCTCGCTATTTTGAGAAAAGTATAGAGGTGAAGTTCTGTTTTACCTTCTGTCTTTCCTTTTGGTGATTTTATGGTTGTGATTTGATAATTCTATTTAGTTCTACAGACAAGATTATCAATTCTAGATCTGCTCCTCACTATGTAAGTTTGTGTGGTGTGGCCCCGTTCCTTTGTTGGTGTGGTTTTGCTCTATTTCAATGGTGATGATGGCGGCGTCGATGACGACCCTGAGGAGGAGGACCTAGAGGAGGCTGACGATGCTGATGCTGCTAACCGTCTTACCCAATAACCTAACGACGGGCAAGGAGTTCGTAAGGCATTCGAGGAGCCACCAGCTGAAGCCATCGCTCTACAAAGTCGTAATGTGCCTGCTTATAATCCAGCTCGTCGATTCTATTAAAACTCGTATAAGGGGTTTTAGAAGGTATAGAAGCAGGTGGTTTACGCTGATAACGAAGGTTGCTTTAAGAGGGTATAGCAGTTGATGGTTAATAAATTTAGACGGCAAATTCGTAAGTATCCCCCCCCCCCTTCTATAATAAATTATATACCTTTTTCGTCTATGCTTTTTTTATTTTACTATTAACTAACTGTCGTTTTTATAGCACTCCTCTCCTACCTCCATAGATATTATCTCCTATAGATTAACGAGTTTAGTAACTATACTGTTTCGAAATATTGAAATTTTGGTATTAAAGTAACTAATTGAATCGAGTCTATACATAAGGCTATTAAACGTTTGCTTAAAAATCGTCTCTCTTCGCTAGACTAGTTATACGAGTATATACGATCTGCCTACCGCTTTTAAAAGTAGGAGTTTAAGAGGCGATATACGGTAGCGAAGTAAGAGTTTATACCGAAATATAAAAAGGTAAGGATATTTAATAATTTGGTATTAAAGGTGCGTAAAAATATTATCTTTTATTATTATATAAATAAATTTAATTGCTCTTTAGGTTGCGCCGTATACTTTTAAACTTTTATAGTATTAATATTACTATACGTATAACGATTAACTTAAAGATCTAACTCAAAATCTAAACGTTAGTTATAAGAAGGAGTTTATTATTTAGTACAGTCTACTATATAAGCACTTTATATTGAAGTTATTACAAATAGACCCGCCACTAATATTAGTTATAAATAATCTATTTATATATTAATAATTGAGGTTAGACGGCGGTACTAGGTTAATAGAGGCTGAGCGTTAAGCTTACGCTATTTAAAACCCTACTACCTTACCTAGTCGCCGAAGGAAAGCGGCCGTACCCGACCCAAACCTCACAAATTATATATATAGAGTATCGGGACGAAATTTCATAAACCCGGAAGTTTACGAGCCGCGCGACCTAAAGGGTAATCTAGGCCTGCCCGCTCAGCCTGCCCAACCTGCTACCGCCGCGCCAATTAACTATAACCGGTATAATAACCGCCGTGTACTCTCTTACGACGAGCTTCCCCGCCGGGCAATATTACGAAATATAAGAGGGAGGGCACCAGCATCTACACCTCGCCGCCGCGGTAGAGGTAAAGGAGGAGGAGGAGGCACTTAACGAGCGGCAACGCAGGAGCTAATAGGAGAGGCCGCCCTTATTCGAACAAATTTCGAAGAATTACGCCAGAGCCTCATAGCAGGTCTCGCGGCATCACAAAGGATATAAACTCCAGCTCCAACTCCCTCTCCTTCACTATCGCCTTTTTACCCTCCAGCTTTACAGAGAGCTCCAGCACCCTCCCCATCTCCCCATCCCTAAGGCTAGCAATAGCCGTATCACGGCCATCTACCAGCTCCTACCAGCTCTAATCAGCTTAGTTATAAGGTGCCAGCTCCTATCAAACAGCTGCCTCAATACTAGGACGGTCCGCCGCCTTCTAACCAACAGCAAGGAGAAGGCTAGATTATACCAACAACCCAGTATAATCGAACTCCAATCCCCATAGCACCCCCTCCAATGCCTCTAGTATATTTATAGGGATATATAAGACCTCTCCAACACTCTAGGCAATACTCTAGGCAGCACTTACATAGCGGGCATCAAAATCAGGGTAGGCACGTACACTCTAGGCATCAACAGCAAATACAACAACAAAGCCAATATAGGGGATAGCAATTACAGTAGCAACAACCGTATCAACACCCTCCACAGTAGACAATTAACTAAATTAATAACTCTAAATAACCTCACGTAAATAAATAACGACGACGACGTAGATATAGTAATACGCGGCCATTATTTTAGCGGTATACTGGCACGGCAGCAATATACACAGTATACTAGCTGGGCTTACTCAGCGATAAAATGTGGGGGGGACTACCCAAGGACGGTTTTGGGACTACCCATCTACCGAATGCGATCTTTTAAGGCTCCTCTCCTCTCTAACTTGTTCTCTGCTCTACACTAGTAGTGTTCGATAGGAACCGAAAAAATGACATTCTTTCCATACATTTCAAACTTTCGAAAATTACGCTAATTCAAGGTCTGTGCTCGTGCCCGTGCACCTTATCCACTAGAATTAGAAAAATCTTTTTATCTCTATTAACGATACCTTTTATAATAAACCGACCAGTACCTTAGAATCCCCTTATCGCTGCTAGTATGCCCCTAATCCGTTAAGCTTGTAATGAGGGTATTTATAGGGAGTTCAACCTTCGCGATAAAGTTAGGCGTAATACTTAGATCGTATTTTACCGCTATTGCGAGTAGTATTAAATAGTTAATATTACCCGGTTGCGGTCTTATTTCGACGATTGCGCGGGGTATTAAATTTATCGTATAAACTAATAATTCTAAGATCGCGACGATATTCGTCGCTATACCGTAGTACTTAGTAATAACTAGAGGAAAAAGATCGACTAGTATATTGCTAAAACTATACTATTTTTTAACCGCCCTTTCAACCTATTTAAAGGATCCCCTATAAGGGTATTTCTCTATGCCCTCGTTCTAGTATATATACCCTCCAATGCTAGCTTTCTCGTAAACGAATAGCTCCCCCTCATTTATTAATAGATAAAGGAGTAGATTTTTACGTAGTACGTTGCCGTATTATTATATATTAATGTATTTTTTAATAAGTTAAACGATTATTTTGGCAGGCGGATTATTAATATTTCTATTTCCTACCCGCTTAGTAATATATTTTTTTTCTAGTGTAATAAGTATATAGGGTCTACTGAACATACTTTTATAAATTTCGCCGGCATTATTTCTAGGATTTATAATGAGATTACTAATATCCTTACTAGAATTAACGTTTTTATTACTAATATTTATAATTTTGCCCGGCGAGCGATATACGAGCTTACTACCTATAACCGTTTTAGAAGTTCCTTTATTGTCCTATATAATTCGTATTCCTTCTAGTTATTTATAAAGGATATAATCAGTTTACAACCGTTTAAAGTATTAAGCTAGTAAGTTAATACTATCGTTAATTACTTTTGTACTTCCAAATTGCAATTCGCGTAGTTAAGGGGATTTATAATAGAATTCTATAGTAAGATTATTAATATTTTAGTAAGGTTAGTTAACAATCTCACTATTATTTATTATATACTATAAATTAATTAAATTAATATAATTACCCGATAGGGGTTGTAATATAGATTTATATGTTTAATTTAATATGTTAAACTTGTATTATAGGTATTTGTACGCGATGTACGGTATTATGGTTAGGCCCCCTATTAGGAAGTTCCCCGCGGTAACGACGGCTACGAACCGATCCGATTTATATAGGTTATTAAGGTTATCGAGGACCTTTATTTCTAATATAGTTTCGATATTTTTAAAAGGTTTATAGAACCTCTTTATAAAGCCTAATTATTATTAGAAATAAACCGTTCAATTATTGGTTATATTATTTTTAAATAGATTTCAATTTAGTAGGCCTAGGTTTAATTACGTTACTTTATCGGCGCTATTGACTTTTAGGAATTCGAGCGCTTTTATATATTAAGAAGGATTAAGTAGTTAATTCTTATTAATTAGTTGGGGTTCTTTTTATACCCTCTTATTACTTAAGAGGTATTTATTAACATTACCCCGCTTATTTATAACGTTATTAGTATAGTTATCGATTATTTAAAATAGTATACTTTTATATTAGGGCATTATATTATAGAGGTTTAATTAATCGAAGATTTCTTGGCGTTTCGAATCTATAATAGTATTTACGTACTTTACGGTAACGTTTAGAATTATAATAATATAGAGCTTCGTTATTTCTAGAATATATTATAAGATAGCGGTTCTCTTATCGCCCCCCTTATTGTAAGGGTATTCGGAATTCTAGCTAATAGCGTACCCTATAAGAGAGCTTTTTCCGCTATGAATTTTCTAGAGAATCCTAGGCGTAACCGCCTTATTGCCGAGAAGATAGATATAGTAACCTTCGTCTATATAAACGGTAAGAAGTTCTATAATTTCGAATAATTCTTTACCGGGCTTTCCGTAGTTTAAAGAAACGAGTTGCTGGCGGATATCGAGGAGTAGTTGTATAATTATATGTAGGAAGGCTTTATTGAAGGGATTTAAGGCGTTAATATTAATGGGGGAGGGGAGGAGTAGCCTCTTAAACGAGGTTATTGCTATGCGAATCGAGGTGGCTAGAGTAGTATAGTTAATAAAATCTAATAAACCCAATCAAGTATAGTAAAACTAGTAAAATTCGATCAATCTAATTATCCATATAATAATAGATTTGGTACGTTGGGGGGTGCTAGGGTGGGCTCTGGGCATTACTGTGCCCTGTTATATTACGTGTACAGGCACGTGAGCTGGTAAGCATGAAAAAATGCTCATTTTTTCTTGAAACTGACGGTAAATTTCGTAACTGACAACGGACAGGTCAGACCGATCGATCACTATACACTAGAGACATGCACACACACGCTCACACTGTATCTCAATCGTTCTAGCCCCCTTTTGGGACAACAGCCCCGCCCCCTCGTCCCGTCCGGCCGCCCTACAGCTGCATGAGGAAAAGAAGGCCTGAAGAACAAAAGAAGAAGAAAGGTGAAAGCAGAGAATGCAGTGAGGGCCGGCCTCCATGTTCCTCCATGCCGTGCCCGGCGACTCGACCCAACTGCAGGCCTTCACTGACAGTTCCTCCTGTGCTTCCACTTCCATTTCTTGCATATGGAACCCCTGAACCCGCCCGGAATGACAATCTTGTAACACCAAAATTTTTGTCACCCCAACAACTCCCCAAGAGCCCATGTTGGGTAAGAGATCTGAATGGGAATCTTATCACATCTCTAGGGAAATGAGTTCTTTACTTGTTGGAATTTTCGTTCTGAACAAACACTCACCCTCTCATGAATCGGATATCACCTAGCGTATTCCTACACTTCTACTAGCCTATACCATCATCAACCTCCGCGTCGATCGACGAAGGGCAATCATATTGTTTCTCTTTTGGCCGAGGTCATGTCTAGAATTCGACGAAGGATGAAAAGATGACAAAGCCATTGACAGTTAGCGATTTTGTGACGTGTATGCTCATGTGGAAGGCCTCCTCCCTAAACACTGGGAAACTTGAAACACAGACAATCAACTCGTATGCATGCAGCCACTTCTCCGCCTCCTGCATCTGCTTCAGAGGGGTCGAAGTGAACGGCACTGAGGTTCTATGAAATGTCCCAGGTATTAATCGCCTATGAACCGGGGTGATGGTGCACATTCGCATATGAAAAAATCACCTGCAAATAAAATATGAGGATAGCAAGGGCACAAATAACATGGAAGTAACGCCGAAGTAAAGGGGAGGAAGATATTCTCTTAGCATAGCACAAACGACTCAAAAAAGACTGGCTTGGTAAATAAACAACCCCAATGCTCCTGCTTCACTCCCAGCATACACATGTCCCCTATCTTATGCGTCACCGTGTCCTCGGCTGTCAAAATACAGCATGAAGGCCAGGTCTTCACTCCAATCCATCAATCCCTTCCCAAAGTCTCTCACTGCCCGTCGGCTCAAAATAAAATCCCAAGATAAGAAACGGGATCAAACGTAGTATAACCCCGAATATCTTAGCTTAAGGCCAGAACCTGCAGCTAGTAGCCTCGGAGGACCCTACACGTCCGACTGCTTCTTCGTTTCAGGCACCGAATCCAACTCCATTGCCGTCACGGAACCGTCCGGGGTCGCTTCCGGAGAGTCGTGGATGATGACTGGCTCTTCTTCTACAGAGCCCTCGATCGTAGTAGGGACGAATGGCTTCTTTCCGTCCTCGATGGGTGTGGCGATGGGTGTGGGGTCGTGACCGCGACCAAAGTTGCTCGCCGATATCCCAACCGCCGGTGTGCTGCCCTCCGCAATCTTCTGCTTAGTTGCCGTGACAATCTTCTCCGTCTCGGTAACCGTACCCGCAGCCGTAGTTGCGTCGCCCTCGACGCCAATGGCGTTGTCCTTGTTGTTCTGGTTCTCAAGCAGGGCTTGTTTGTCGAATCGGACAATCATGCATGAGAGGTTGTCGGTGCTGAAGCGAGACAGAGCATGATCGACCAGTTTCTTGGCGGCAATCACCGGTTCCTGGATGTCGCGCACAAGATCGACTGCTTCCTGATCCGAGCAAACATCCCAAAGCTGTAAAAGGTTGTCAGTCTGTGTTGTGTATCTTCAGGCCCAGTGGGGAAAGGTCGATAGCAAGGCTGCAGCGATCACTTACACCATCGCAAGCAATAATCATAAACTCGTCCCATTCCGGTTGGATAACCGTCTCCGTGGTATAAGGATGACCAGTAACGAGGTCTTTGATATAAGTGTCACCAAGAGCTCGGGTGACAGCAAGGACTCCGTTCACGCGGTTGTTCAGGATCAGACCTCCAGCGTTTGCTATACGCTTGCCCTCATTCTCATCGCTGCCTTTGTGGTCATATGACAGGCGCAACGCCTTGCCAGAGCGACAGAGGACAATGCGAGCATCTCCCACATTGGCTGTATAGAGCACCCGCTGTCTTGTAGCAGAATTCTTCAACTTGGCGTGTGTAGCTTCCGGGATGGAAGAATTGGGGCTTTTCTCGGACTGCCCATCCTCCACCTTGAGAGCATCCTCAGTGGCCTTGACAACCGCGGGGGCGATAGCCTGAGAGCCGGTCGCCGACTGGTTACTCGGGACTCGGTCCTCCCAGCGCAGCACCGCAACGGCGGCCGTGCAACCACTATTCTTAAGCGGAAGCGCTTCTAGCTCGGCGTCCACGGTGGTAAAAGTTTGATCAAGGAGTTCCGGTATAGGAGCATTTGGGTTCTTCTTGATAATATCTTCAAGGATAATGTGGAGCTTCTTGCCACACCAGTCAGCAGCAAAGGTGCCAGCATGGCCATCGAAAATAGCAAAGTAGCCATTGTCCGTCTCCATCATGTCTGCGTTCTGGCTGGCGGGACTACTACTGCGCTTCTCATGTGATTCGTCCGCCGATTTTGATTGCTTCTGGGCCGAGCCCTCGGCGCCCAAGACAGGGGCAGGAGTGTGAAGGAAGTTGTAGAGGAAAGCATGTGTATCTTCCATGGTACGTCTGCACTTCTTGTTGCGGTCCTCCCAGACACCAACCTTGAACGTGGAGCGCGGCCCGGGGAGCGATTCACCAGCGGCATTGTTGTGCTGGCCTTGAGGAACAGCAAGGGCCTGATCTTGCTTGCCGAGCTTTTGCAAGGAAGTCTGATTAGAGTTCTTGGAGTCAGTACTCATATCACCGCTGTTACGGTTCGCAACTTGAGTAAACAGAGTGTTTTTGGCTTGGGCAATCAGGCTGCTGGCTCTACCGCTCACCCCACTGCTCCGCTTCTTCTTGCTGTCCGACGAGCTACCAGCGCTCGGTGGACTCCCGTTGCCGGTCGAAGTGTCGCCGGCGGCGGATTGATTGATGGACTTGATAGATTTCGGGGACGCGTCTCCGTTGCCGGGCGCCTCCTTCTCGGGGGAGGGCGACTTGCTGCTCGACCTATCCTTTCCACTGCTGCCTGAATCTGAAGCGGACCCGCTCACGGACTTGGAGGCGGCGGAGCTGGAACCGCCGCCGAACATCCTATTCAGCAGGCCTCCTTGGGAGGAGAGACTGCGACGCTTGTTGCCTGCCAGGTTGGTCGTGGGGGGGGTGGGTGAGGGCGCGAGGCGTTGCGAGAAGTTGCCGTACTAAAAGGACGGTCTGCTGAGAAGTGCGGTCGCGAGTAGGAACAGCGTCTGTATTGTAGCAGTTGTTGGGGACTTATGCGCATTCGTTGCGCTGTCCGATAGGAAGTGAGGGCGTCGATGTGGTTAACAAAGAACCCAGGGAGAAGCTGAAAGTTGTTGCAGGAAGGCTGGAGTAGATTTGATAGGTATTCGTTGAATGGAGCTGATGCAATGGCGGGAGATTCGCGAAAGGTTGAAAGGCAGAAGGGAGGGGTCTGGTGACAGGCTCTGGTGCACCACTCTGAGATGATGTAATGCCAGTCCAGGTTCGAAGAGACCGGGCACTGCTCTTCAGGGCGCGCGCTGCACAACAGTGACGGCGGGAGCAGGAAGGTCGATGGCGCACAGGGGCACCTGGGAGGTTATTCGGGGTGGAGAGCTCGAGTTACAAGGAAGGAGCAAGCACTGGAGTGCAGTTGTCCAGGGAGCCAGGGAGTCAGGCAGAGAGATGTGGATGACGAAAACGGCAAGAACGACAATCAGAACAACACGGTCGGACCAAAGCTGCAAGTGCTCAGCGTTGCGTTCAGGGAGAGCAACCGCGGGAGAGAAAGAGAGGCTTAAGTTGACTGCAGTGACACAAGAGTCGAGGTTTGTCCTCTGCAGCCTGAAAAGTGCGGATGAAGAGGCTTCGACTGCAACCTGGATGTCGTCCATCGGGATGAAAAGGTCGAAGTGCCCGTGAGTGTCGAGGCCCAAGCTCAACATGCGGTGTTGGTCTCGCGCCTGTGATTTGTTGACCGCCTTACAAGCTCCTGCGCATCCACTTCAGGGTGCCCGCCCGGGCCTGACAATGGAACATACCTACTACGGTAAAGTGGATGCTTCAGGTCCATCAGGCTCCAGTTCCGCCTTCCGCCGTCCCTCAGAGGGCACGACCTGAAGGGACCCTGAGGCCCTTCTGAAATCGGGGACCTTACAGGCGCCAGTAGGGAAAGCTTGGTGTGACAGTGCAGCCCAAAAAGTGGGGTACTGTATTGCTTAATTCCACTTGACATGCACGGTGTTTTGCAGAGCTTCCCGTCACCTTCAAAGGCTGAGGTCATGTAGAACCTAGTGTATTACTCTACCTTGCCAGGGCACACGCTCATTCTCTCATTATTTTAGTACGTGGTGTAAAGATGTACCTAAGGTACCCGTGGGACACTCGGGAACTTCGCCTCTTCTTTGTGGGCTTACAAAGACCTACCTAGTGGTAGTCATGACACTGCGCGTGGTGGCGCCAGGAAGGCACAGAAAGGCACCGAACGGGCAGCCACGATGTTCCAGACAGCCACTTCTAGGCGCGGGGTGATGCAGGTGCTGTGCCCTGACTGCTACATTCATCAGGGGCGACCGTCTCATCTCACGCTCACTGCAACCGCTGAGGAAACGGGATTGTCAATCGACACTTCACTTCGCGTGCCATTTTGTTAGCATATTCGCGACCGATAACGTACCTATATAACTTCGTTGTCAGCAAGGCTATTACGTGACTTTACTTCGGTTCGTCAAGTTCCTCAACTCTTATGCAAGACGTATGGATCCTCCCTACTTAAGTACCGTCTAGTCTTGACATTGTCAGCTCGTATGATAACTGCTTTTCGGACCACAGACTGTTGAACACTATTCGACATGACAAAGCGGGATGAGGAGGTTAGTAGGTAGTCGCGCGATCTGCACCGTGCATGAAACTCGGCCCAACGAGCCAACCACGGAAGAAGTATCATGCTCTCATGAGAATACCAGCTCACCACCTAACCATTAACAGCCCAGCCAACCCATCTTACGCCTAAAACGCCCGCAGTCTTGCTGCATTCATGTGTGCTCATATTGCCACCTCTTTGCGAGTAGGCCCATAAAGCCTATATCGCCCTTTCAGAGGCTCGGAAGGAAGGAGAAGCGTGAGCACCTGTGTCCAAGTCCAGCCCTTTCTACAGCTTCCTGTATCTGACTCCCAAGTTCATCGCAGGTCGTTCATCGTCTCAGACTGTCCAATCTTGCCTGCAAATCGTCGTCGCCTGGGTCGGCCCCACCACCACCACCACCAACTGCTTGGGCAACTTTGTTCTCCGGAACACCAGCCGCAACCTGTAATCCCGACGGCGTCTCGCCCATCTGGTAAAAAGCATGTTAGCAACATGATCTTGATGCGAATACAACCGAACAGCCTTACCGCTTGACTGAGATCCACGCCGATCTCCTCCAACACTTGTTCTACAACCTCATCACCCTCTTCTTCGAGACCCATATCCATTGCATCGTCAATGGCATCATCCATCATCTCTTGTCGCTGTTCCATAATGTCGTTCTCGCGTTCGAACTCCATGGCTATACGTTGCAACGAGGGTAGGTTCATTGTGCGGTTCATGCTTCCGAGAGCCATTGTCGCGCCCTTCATGGCTTGCATCATCTGCTCGTTCGTGCGGTATGTCTAGGATACGGTTACCGTCAGTTGGACCAGTCATCCGTATATTGGTGGGGATGTAGCACTCACTTGTAAGCGGAGCGAGATCTTTTGGAGTTGACTCCTCATGCTGTAGAACTTCTCGATGTATCGTCGTGTCCGCACCAAATCCTTGGCCTGGATTTTGCAGGCGCCCATCTGACCTTTCTGGGCGCTCTGGCGAATCTGGGAGACAAGTGTCTTTTCTTGCTTCTCGAGCTTAACGCGCTGTTGGTCGAGTTCCCGGATGGCCTTGTCGAGGAGTCGCTGGTTTTTGCGAAGACGCTCGGCGGGCGTCATACGCTTGCCGAAAGCCCATTCCAGCACCTTGGTCGTAGAGACATGGTGTTAGCTGTGCGCGGACTGGATGCGCATCGACAGACGACGGAAACTCACGTTCATGTTGCTGGCGGTGGTGGTGGTAATCGATAGCTAAGATGTGTGGAGAGAAGTGCTGGATGGCCGAATCTGGTGCCTCAGCAACACCCTACGTCGAGATGGAGGATGTTCGATGATCGGGAAGAAGTTGACCGTCCGCAAGTCGGCTTCGGAAGGTGTTGGGACTGAGAGCAGTTGGTTTGGCAGTTGCGCATTCGTTACTGTACCCTGCTGGATGATGCCAAGACCTAGACGCCAAGGTGCTCAATGCTGGAGCCTTGGTGGAGGCCGTGACGATAGCGAGCCCCAATCAGCCACAGAATGCGTGACCTCATCGCCGTTGATTAGCACAGTCAAGCCACAAATGCCAGATAGCGTCAGCGATGTATCGGCCACGTTGTTCCCTTAACAGGACTAGCGGCCAATCATCAAAACATGAGACTGCCGACAGAATTCCGTAGCGTTCAATGCTCCGCTGAAATTCGACCTATCAATGCGGCCACTCCAAATGTCCCGCATGCCGGGCCCGCATGGGCCCCCGGCCCTGGGGGTTCAGGTTTGTGAGTGGAAGGTGGAGGAGGGCGACATGAACTCCTCCAATTTTTTGGATTTCTCATCCGTGACGCCCTAACCTGACACTAAACAGCCCACCACAGCCCACCACAGCCCACCACAACCCACCACCACCCATCACCTACGAATCCGCTCAACCTCCGATCTCCCGCCCTCGATGCCCTTCTGATAAACGTCTCCTGCACGCATCCGCTCGGTCCTCCCTCGACACCGCGACAATCCATCCGCGATCATGAGCCAGGATTATTTCCCGTCCAAGGGCAAGGCCCCCCAGCAACACGACGAGCACGGCGAACCGCGTGAATTCGATGACGGCGCCGGACAACACCCGCAGGCCCCCGGAGCCCCGACCACGCCCGCGTACATGACCGTCGGTACCGGCTCGACTTCCCAACATGCTGCCCGTCTTCAGGCCATGCTCGACAACGACTCCGGCTACGGCGGCAGCATCGCCGGTGACTCAAGGGCCCCTTCCCACTGGGACTCGGCTGTTCACCACGATAGCCCGCTACCAACTCCGACCACGGCCACCCACGATGAGGATGCCAACCGCCGTTCTCAGGCCGGCGCCGTACACCAGCTATGGTACAACCAGCACCGCGTCACACTAGGCCGCTCCATCAACGCCGTTGTCGAGCTCCTCAAGAAGCTGCAGGAGATGAACGTGACATGGCCTGCGCATTATCCCTCCGTCCAGCGGGCTGCTCTCGACGAGCCCCACCACTATGGCGCACCGGCTCTGCATCGCTCTTCGACCATGGGCGCAGACTTCCCTCCGCCTCCATCCCCTCACTCGCTACGAAGATCCATGACAACCGTTGACGACCACGTCGAGCCCGAATCCAGCCGGGCTGCGGAAAGGAGGAACACCGGCTCGGAACCTCGACTAGTTTCCCCACAGATTGCCCAAGAGTTCTCCGTCCTCAAGTTGGATCTTAATTTAGGTTCACTACACCAAGCCGATCTCGTACATTCGCTCCAGAAGGAGTCAGTGGCTTCTTTGCTCGATGGTAAAATTCGCTCCAGCATCAAACATCTTTACTCGTTGCGCGAGAGAATCGAGGATACGTCGAGCAAGGTTTTGGTCACTGGTGATCTGAATGCGGGAAAGTCTACGTTTTGCAATGCTTTGCTCCGGCGGAAGGTCCTTCCTGAAGACCAACAACCCTGCACGAGTATCTTCTGCGAGGTCCTGGACGCAAGAGAAAATGGCGGAATTGAAGAGGTTCATGCAGTGCACAGGGATGCGATCTACGATCGTCACGACGAGGCCACCTACGATGTCTATTCCCTGAAGGAGCTGGAGCGAATCGTTACCGATAACGAGACCTATCAACAATGCAAAATCTACATTCGGGATGTGCGGACTATCGACGAGTCTCTACTGAACAACGGTGTTGTCGACATTGCGCTCATTGATGCCCCCGGGTTGAACATGGACACTACGAAGACCACGGCCATCTTTGCGCGACAGGAGGAGATTGACGTTGTTGTTTTCGTTGTTTCCGCTACTAACCACTTTACGCAAACGGCCACCGAGTTCATTAGGGCCGCTGCTGCTGAAAAGGCTTACCTCTTTATTGTCGTCAACGGCTTCGACACCATTAGAGATAAGGAGCGTTGCCAGAAGCTCATCCTTAACCAAGTTAGGGGTCTGAGCCCTGCGACCCACAAGGAGGCGGATGAGCTGGTACACTTTGTCTCCAGTACTGCTATTCCCATGGCCCCATCGCCTCCAGGTGGTTCTTACGGAGGTGGATCAGGCAGCGCAAGCGGTGGCGGTCCGGGTGATGATGGCGATGACGATGATCCCAAGGGCAAGGGCAAGAAGAAGGAGATGGCTCGGGACTTTTCGAACCTTGAACAGTCTTTGCGGAGATTTGTCTTGGAGAAGCGGGCTCGCTCAAAGTTGGCACCGGCCAAGACCTACCTTACCAACATCTTGAACGACGTCCACGTACTTGCTACTGTCAACCAGGAAGTTGCTCAGTCAGAGTTCGACCGGATGAACCAGGAACTGCAGAAGCTTGAGCCAGAACTTGAGCGGAGCAAGCAGGCCAAGCAGGAGATTAGTGAGAAAGTTGACCAAACGATCGAGGAGACGTGCCAGGAAATTTACGAATATTCGCGTAACACGATCAGCAGCTCGATCGAACACGCCGGTGATGGCAACTTCGGAATCCCCTACCCTGGTCTCTTCAGTGCGTTCGAGTATGCTGAGGAGCTCAAGGAGGCTATGCTTTCGCAGATTGCTGCCTCGGTTACTCAGTGTGAGGAGCACGCCAGAGCCAGGACCGTTGATGGTGTCAACATGATCAAGCAGCTCGGAATCATGCATTTGGGTAGCGAGTACACCGATCTGGCCTTCCGCCCCGATGTCATGTTCCGCCGCAAGAAGGATGCCCTTGCGCGCCAAGTCGACATTCCCACCGAGCTGTGGGATTTCGTCGACTGGTCTACCGTGCTTCAGAAGGAGGAGAAGGCCGGCATGGCACTTACCGTCGCTGGTGTCGTTGGCACAAGTGTGCTCAGCGGTTACAGTCAGATGAACCTTGCTCTTCGTGCAGCCCAGATCCTAGGCACCAGTAACATCCACCGCCTCATTATTCCTGGCTTGATTGCGGCCGGTAAGTCTGATTACTCTTGACCAGTTTTTAGTTTTTCTTTTGAGGGAGTATGCGCTAACTCAACTCGCCTACAGCCGTGGCAGCGACATACTACGTCCTGAACCAGATTCCTCACTCTCTTCCGCACCGTCTGAAGGAGAAGATCTCTACTCAGCTCGCCGCCATCGACTATGTTCACTCGAACAGCACTCGTATCTCCGGTTCGGTGCGGAAGGTCCTTCGTTTCCCCGCCGACTCCCTCCGTGTTGGCCTTCAGCGTTCCGTCGAGAAGCTTGACGGTCGCCGTAACGAAACTCTGCGCGTCAAGGCTGAGAGCGACGTTGCGCTCAAGTACTTCGCCAACCTCGTCCGCGAAAGCAGTCATCAGCGTCGGGTCGTCGAAGCTGTCGATCTTGATGGCCATCCTCCTGGTCTTGCCGGCATTGGAGGTTTCCACTAGGCTGCCTGGCTTGGGAGGCATTCTCCCCTTTAGTTGGCTTTTCTTTGTTATAGTCGGCGTTATTGGTGCCTGTTGTGAGAAAAACACAGATTATCATCATACCCCTTGTTTTGAGCACACACAAACACACACATAGATCGAGAGGAAGGTGGTCAAAATTGCAGCGTATGTATTACGAGCTCATGAGTTGACGGAGAAATGCCGAAGCAAGCATAGGTGATGAAGTGATTCTCCCTCTTGAGACGTAAATGGGAGGATGGGTTGCTTGGTTAGTTAACAAATTGTGCAATGCAACTCAGCTCCTTATTCTTTAGTTACTTGCCACTTATACGTTCCGCTTCCCTTGTTTGGTTTTGAGCACTGACGCATTCGCCGTTATAAAAAGGTTGAAACGTGAGTTGTACAATACAGAACATGTGGAATGCTGCAGATAAAACGCCAGACGTTGACCCGCGGTGCCAACCCGCCCTATCGATCCCGCTCCATATTGTACCCCATTGCTTGGCTGTTCTAACCATACATATCATTGACTAAACATTACCTCTTCAATCCGCTGCGGATCTCTCCCAATCTCGCATCAGACCACCTCGACCAGAACACCACATGCAACAGTCTCGGTCTCTACTCTTTCACCAAGCCCGTGTCTACAACCGATCAATCCTCATCATTACCACAATAACATCAACTTCTTCAAAATGGCGTCCCCAACAAAAGTCAAACTAGCAGCCGCCCACTCTGCCCCCATCTACATGCCCAAATCCGCCACGCTCGCCAAAGGCCATCAACCTGATCCACGCCGCCGCCCGCGACGGCGTCTCCCTCCTCGTGTTTCCCGAGACCTACGTCCCCGGCTACCCTTACTTCATCGAGTGCTACCCACCGCTGAAACAAGTCGCTGCTCTAGCCAAGTACGCCGAGGAATCCGTCGTCGTCGACGAGGACCTGGGTGGAGTAGTGGAAGCCTGTAAACATGCCGGGGTTTCGGTGGTGCTGGGTGTATCGGAACGGATGAAAGGTGGTTATACGTGTTTCAATTCGCAGGCTTTTATCGCTGGCGGTGATAAGAATGGGAGGGGAGGAGGGGTGGTGGGAACGCATAGGAAGTTGCAGCCTACGTATGTGGAACGGATTGTGTGGGCGCAGGGAGATGGTTCAACGCTTAAGACTTGGAAGGGGATCCTTGGATCTGGGTCTGAAGCGGAAGGTTCTGAAGGAAAAGAGAAGTGGAATGTGGGTGGGTTGGCGTGCTGGGAACACACCATGCTCCTCGCCCGGCAAGCCATGATCACCCAGCAGGAACACGTACACGCGGCTGCGTGGCCGGCGCTGTCGACCATGGCCGGGTTCGAAGGGTCGGCGGACAGCCAGATCGAGGCGCTGATGAAGTGCCATGCGCTGACGGCGCAGTGCTTTGTGATGGCGGCCAGCAACTATGTGGATGAGACGTGTCTGGAGTGGATGAGGGAGAATATTGGCGAGCAAGGGTTTGTGAAGAGGGGTGGAGGGTGGTCGGCGGTTATTCACCCGTTTTGTAACGTTCTGGCGGGACCGGTTACGGGCGAGAAGGAGGAGCTGGTCACGGCGGAGGTGGACTTGAAGGATCTGGGTATGGTTAAGGTCTGGGTGGATGCGGATGGGCATTACAGTCGGCCGGAGATCTTGCCGTTTGGGTGGAATAAGGAGGCGTATTGGAGGGATGAGAAGGGGGAGAAAAAGGGTGAAGCTGGGAAGGAGAAGGAGAAAAAGGAGGAGAAGAACACGGAGAAGGATTAAGCTGGGAAGGGAAGTATCATCAGGAGAACTGTGAACCTCACAGAATGGTAATAGGAACATGCAGTCAAATCCGGGATATAGCCACGGGGAGGTGACGAGAAATCGCCCAAGGAATGTGGGATGCTCTGTTGCCCAACCCAAGAGGGCACAATTCGCTAGAGAATATTGACGGTTTGCTAAGAATGCACTTTTTTCCTCGCGATAGTCATTATTCATATCTCATTGTCAAGCCCAAACTCCCCTATGCGCTCCCTATCATGTTCCTTTCCGATACCACTTCACATAGTCCCATCATGCAGACCACATCAACCCCCTGAGCCTCTCCTTCTCTTCATCGCCTCCAAAGATAACATCTATCCCCCTTCTCACAAGCGAGCAGATATCGGCTCTTGTAAGTCCGAAGTGCTTGGCCACGAGTGCGTATTCGTTGGAAAGCGGGCTTCCAAAGACGCCAACATCATCGGTCTGGATGTTATGTTAGCCTTGGATCTCTTATGCGGTTGTCGTGTGGTCTTCAACCGGCCCTGAAGCGTAGGAGTCGTCGAACATCCCGAGGAGAAACCGAAAAGGGGGACGTGGGACTTACACTCAAAACAACAACCGTCTCCTCAACCTTCCACCACTCCCCAAAGTGGCTATATTCCAGGCAAGTCAATCACGTCAGTCAAAATCTTCTCCATAACCCACCCAACATTTCGGTACCATCAATGAAAAACTTACTGGCTCTCAAACCCCCCACATATCATCCCAGCATGGACATTACAACTCAAGCACAACTCCAGTCCCATCCAACCCCTCCTCTTCACCTCCTCTTTCACCCTCTCATTCAGATGAATCACATGTCCAATACGATCCGGCCTCCAGCTCAACAACGTCAACAGCTCCTCCTCCGTCCCCGACGCCTCCGCCTCGGCAAAGTGCAGCGTTATCCCCAACTCTGGCAGGGTCCGCTTCGCCTCCTCGAACACCGGCCCAAGAATATCGATGGGCCCCCTTGCTGGGTCGCCGCAGAGGTCGATGCCTACTACTCCCTTGCCGGAAAATTGGCGGCAGAGGGAGAGGACTTCGTTGGCTTCGGGGAGGGTGTTGCGGCGGTCGATGGAGAGGATTAGCTTGGTACGTAAGGATGTGGTGTTGGACTGTTCAAACTCGGCGATGGTTTCGAGGATGACTTGGACGTATCGGGATTTGGTCAGTCCGGCTGAGGGCATGGCGCGGGGGGTGGTGCGCAGCTCGAGGTAGACGACGCCGTCGGCGGCGAAGTCCGAGAGGACGGAGAGGGTGGTGTATCGCAAGGCCCAAGTGTCGTTGACGAGGTGGTAGATGTAGGAGGAGAAAAGGGGGAAGAAACTGGTGTTGGTTGGTTAGTATGTGGTGGCCTTTCTTGTGTTTTCAGTTTGCTGGTCTTCAATTTCATGTCGTCTGAACTTTGTGACGGGTGCTTGCTGGGGGAAAGAAGTTTGGTAGACGTCGGTCAAGTACATCTACCCCCAAAGGCATAATAAAAACAAAAAACCAGGAAGAGGACCGGCCCGTCCCCTCGGGTCCCGGCTTAAGTTTTCTAGTCCACATACCAGTACGTGGGTAATCCAACACGGCACGGCCCGCTTGGGCATATCCGTTTTCTCAGATGCCGGAGTACATATGTAAAAGGAGGCGATCGGATGAAACGGGGAGAGGCGACAATGCAATCAATCTCAGCGAACAAAACTTACGTCTTCAAGTCATAATCATGTTTACCCAGCGGCATCTCAATCAAGGGATCTTGAAGGTCCGTTTCGCCATCTTCCTTCTTTTTCAGCCATACTTCGTGGAGACACTGGCGGCTGATGCTGCCGCTGAGATGGGCGTGGAGCTGTTTTGGTTCAGAAATGTTTGTTAGTTGAGATCCCTATCATTCTTCAATTTTCAAGGGTATCATCTTGCTGTTATGGTATCCCAGTGTTGTGGTCATTTGCCCGTGATTGTTCCTGGTTGATTACCTCAATTTTGGGCAGCGCCTTGTAATCCACAGCATCGACTGTCATGGTGAATATTCTTCTTTGTTGATGTTGATTTTGCCCACTGTCGTTTGGATCGTAAAGCCGAGGCTGACTATTTTGCACTCGCTTGATGTTATCACCAAGTAGTAAGCGCGGGGTATGTACGCACTAGTACGGAGCCCAACCGGCGTCGTTAACGGAGTGTTCTCCGTAGACGGTTAGGTGTCAATGCTGCAATCCATCCGTAGCGCCGGGACTTTTGGACGGAGCCGTGGATAGGTAAGCGGGTGGAGATGCCGACGCCGAATGTCCCAGGGCTTGCCGGGCCGTACTACCTTGCCGGCGTGACTTGTCCACACCCTCCCTACCTGTGGTTATACACGTAGCTTTCGGACACCTGTAATTATTCAGTCTGGTATTCCGAAGTGATTTTCAGCATTGACACTGACGCAAATGTGTTTCTAGGACTTCGGGACCCAATTCCTAGCTTGTTACATGTCGAAGAGATACCACCTTCCTCTTGTTCCCTCCTGTCTCGTGTTGGTGGACGTTTTACTGTACCTAGACTTTCGACCTGCATCCGGATGGGTCAGGGTCTTGTAGGCTGCAGTGGGCCGATCTGTATCAACGGGAGAATTCGTCCTTGGAAAACGATGAGATTTTGTTTCAATCCCCGGTGGCTTCTGGATACATACCCCTTTCTTATATGGCTCCTTGAAGTGTTTCTGCAACATCTTTGGTACTTCCCCTTTTTCATCAAGCATAGGGACTCTTCATCAACAACCCCTCTTGATTAACTAACACCGCGGCGCACCATCAGCCTCAGAATGTGCGGCTTTCCAGACAAAATACCTACTAAACGCCAACAGGGAGAGCAAGTTGCACGTTCTGCATCGTAGTACAAGAGCACACGGACCGCCAGGTAAGTTTACCCACTGGTAGGCGCCCCGGAAATCAGTGATGGAAAAGTCTGTAATAAGCGAGCTGCTAGAGATGACAGAGCGTCGCCGCCATTGCTACCGTTGCACTCAAGTGTCCGGGCTTTCAAAACCTGAATTCTCGTCAGTGATTCACTGGTACGGACATGGCAAACGCAAACTGCACGCCCGTGTCTGGGAAGGGCCGGGTCCATTGTTTCTATTCGCAAGTTTTCGACCCCCTGTCAACGTTCCTGAGCTTCTGCTGTGCTCCATAGTTAGGGCCAAGAACAGTAGGGATTCGAACCAAGGCATCTCCGGCTAATCGAAGTTGCAGATGGCTATCTCAACTCCTTGTGGTCAAGGAGGGTGTTTTGAAATCCCAGCGAGAAGAGAAGCGGTTTCCCCGTCCGGTTGATTACCGTTGATCCGTCATCCAAGCTGGGCGTGCTGGGTTTTGGTGGCAGGGCCCCAAGGGGCCACAGGGGTTGTTGTGCTGTATCGTACCTCCAGTCTCGTATGGCGAAACCTTTTTCTTGAGCATCCGAGTTTTGAGAGACGAGTGTTGATACTCCATGGTACGTATTCATAGCCATCTCAGCGACCAACCCATGTGTAGAAATTTGGGGCGGTTGGGGTTTATATCTGTGACCTCAAGGCAGCTGCGGCTTGTGGGGGCTTGCTGCCGCTTGGCTACAGTTTTGCTTGCCAGAAACATGTTTGCAGCGCTCGTGATATTAAATCCGGTAGTATTCCGCCACTCGGGTTGCTGTATTCCGGCCGTTGATTGTCCTGTGGATTTATACTGGTTGACAAGGAGGCAGCCGTATCTAATATCACTGGAGCATTCGTTCCTGCGTCCAGGTTCCATCAACGGCACGTCGGCCGTTAGCAAGCGGGCTGTCATCCAAAGAGATCACCAGTACACCTGCAATGCGGTCCGGTCATTCTGGAGGAACGGTTTGTCTTTGGGCCCTGACCATCTTATCACCGTTCGTCAGTCCCGCCAGCGATAGACTGTGACAGATCGTGACTGCTAAAACAACCGAACTGGAGTGAACAAACTCTTTACGGCCCCGACTGTCTCGATGAATCTGTGTGCCGTGCGCACTTGTCGCCCTGCATATCGAACTTCGGAACCAAAAAGGGAGAGGGCAGCGGGAGGAGTGGGAGACAGAGTGGATGGGCCTGCTCAACTGAGAGACTTTATGCGCTATCAGACAAGAAGTTCTCTTCCGTGACTGTTTCGCCTAGAGATACTGACAAGATATTAGCGCACAGGAAGAGCTAGCCGCAAATTGGCCCTGACTACTGAATAGCTTCAGTCCTATTTGGGCATGGCTGGTCGCGCCATAACGCTGCAGACAGGAGGGCTGGTCCTTGTCCCCAGGACCCGGTCGACTGGAGCCTCCTTTTCTCTTCCTGGCAGGTTGCCCCTGGTGCCTTGCGCCTTCGCTTTTTGGACGTAGTGATGTTGCTTGTTACTGTTTGGGCCCTGATCGGCTAATACTGCTCCTGGAGCAGTATCGAAATTTTAGATACTATTTCCCTATCTATAAGCGAGTAAACGATGTGACTGTACCGCGTTAGCGCTATATATCACCAGATTTAACCGTTTATAGGATAGTAGGCTAAAACCTTTACACTGCCTTGAAATATCGCTTGAAAAACGAAGTTGAAATAAGGTTAAACCCTATAAAGGTCTAGTATTTAACTCTATACGGACTTATACGAAAAATACTAGTAAAATTACGTCGATATCCGAAAGTATGAGCGCCCAAGACTAATATTTAATTCTATTCAACGGTTCGAGCGTTTTACTATTGTCAGATCTATTAAATAGTAAAGGCGATAAATAATAGAGTAGCTTCGACGACCCCCTTTTAAAGCTAATTAATAATATTCTTGACCCGCTTAATAATAATAACGAGTTGCCCCCTTTCCCGATTTTTAACCCTTTCGATAATAGTTAGTTTATATATTTAGTAGATTATAATTAGATTAATAATAGTTAAATTTAATACGATATTAATATAGTTTCTTTAAGTAATATTTAGCGCCCTTAAAGTATTGTATAGGATAAGGAGGCTATATTACTATTTATATAATACCGGATATGTGTAAATTAGGTATATAGATTATATAGGGCCATGGGAGTGCCCAATCACGTAACTAGGCCACTCGCATAGTCACCTATACGAAGGCGGTCGCCTGGGTCGTGCCAATTGAATGGCACGCGCCCGCGACACGGTTAGGGATCCATATTAAGTGGATCTTCTAATAAGATAAGAGAGCTTTAAGAAGTTCGCCCTCTGGGCGAGCCTTCGGCTCCTAATTCTTCCTTCGGTATTATTTTTTATAATGCTTTTAAATACTATTATTGTATTTATAAAGTAATCTTAAGTTACCTGTATTAAATAGTAGCTATAACTATTAACAATTAATAGATTAAATTAGACCCCGCGATTAGAATTTTTAATTAAGTAAATTAATTGATTTTAATTAAGTAGGTTTTTAAACTTCTAATTGCAAGACCCTATATTGTAAAATATTAACCCCGCGATTGTAAATAATAAACAATCTATTACTATTACGTTTTTAAATCCTTTTTTTCCTTCCTTTATACCCTTCCCCCTCCGCGCTTCCCCTTTATTATATTATTCTATTTCATTTGTATCGGTTTATATCGATTAGAATATTTAATATTGTACTACCCCGATCCGAATATTTATAGGCTTTGATGTAAAGGGTAACCCCGCTTGCTAATCTCTAATTTTTAAGCGTATCCTCCCCTTTCCTATTTATATTCCTACTTATTATTCTTAGTATTTTTAGTACTTCCCGTTATTACGATTGTAATTAGATATTTTAAAAATTGGGACTAATTTGTATTTTGATTTTAATTAAGTAATAACGATATAGCCGCTTATTAACCTAATAGTTAGGGCGAGCCCTATAATAACCCTGTTAGTTATAATGGCACTATTGTAGGACGATCTAAAATTCAATTTAGCGGCCGACTACCCCTTATTTAATTAGTCGTGTAAGCTCCTTTAATTAACCTATTTTAGGAAATTAAATAGATAAGTTTGCTAATTAAGGAGTAATTATATATTAAATCGGCCTCGCCTACTAAATAGCCTTTTAAGACGAATTTACTCCCTCCTTTACTTCCGTTGCTATTGCCTAAACTTCCGGTATTGTAATTTCTACCGTCCTATTCGCTGATTAAAGCGTTTTATATTAAGCCTATAATATAAT
Source organism: Copromyces sp. CBS 386.78 (assembly GCA_030685235.1). Taxonomy (NCBI): domain Eukaryota; kingdom Fungi; phylum Ascomycota; class Sordariomycetes; order Sordariales; family Sordariaceae; genus Copromyces; species Copromyces sp. CBS 386.78. The sequence goes on from MU839092.1 coordinate 392,287, forward strand.
ACGGACCGACCTTTACGCCGCCGCTTCTAAGTATTTTTATATTAGTCTCTACGAATAAGAAGCCTATTGAGGTTCCTAAGGCCGTTAAAGTTCTTAAGGCTTAGCTTGCCTCGCTATCTAAATTATAAAATATTATTAATATAATTAAGAATATCTTCGGTAATAATATTATTAAAATTACCTAAGACTTTATTCTAGATATTGGCGATAATATTTCGCATTTCGAATATTGCCCTACTAAAGACCGGCCTTTTATATAATATAATTATAAATTTATAATAATAGGACGTAACGACCTTTATAATTTCGAGGTAGAAAAGACTACCGTATTTTATAAATCGGAATATAAAACTATATTTAGTTTAGAACGTTTTAAAACCCTTAAATAATTAAATATTAACGGTTGTACAATATAATATTTTATTAATAAATTTACCTTTATTAAAGAATAATAAAATTATAACTTCGCCGATTTAATAAATTAAGTCGATATTATAAATAAGAATATTAAGGGCCTAATTATCTATATTAATTAATAATTTAAAAATATCTACTTTACTTACGAAAGTATAAAGAAAGATATTTCTTTAATAAATTAGAATGTTATAATGTTAAATAGTAAAATCTCTTAAATTAATAATAATATACTTATTATAAATAATAAAATTATTTCCTTATATATTAATTTCGTATCGTTCCGATTCGAATTTAAATAAATAAATGAAGTTAATAAACGAATTAAAGTTAAATTAGATTAGCTTTTCGTAACTAAGACTCCTTATATAAACTTTATTCCGGGATATTATTTTAAATTAAGAGATAGTACTACCCTTTATAACCCTAAATTTAAGGTAGCCTCGAAGTTACAACTAATTAGGCGTAACGTAATATAATATTATACGCCGGGAATAAGTAATTATACCCCTACTCCGCTCCCCCCCGCCCCTAAATCCGTTAAAGAATAGTATAAACGTATAAAACTTTAGACCCCTCCTATTATTATTATTCTAACGGCCGGTTTTTAAATTACGAATCTTATTTATAATTTAAATTTCTGTAAGATTATACCTCCTAAATTAATAATTGAAAATTTTAATTAATACCCAACTTTTAAATTGCTTATTTAGGTCCCGCCCGATGTAAAATTCCCCCTTAAATATTAAATAAACCCCGGATATTAGCCCGGCCCTTATAATTATATTCCCCTCCCGACGTTCGGTTATAAGCCCGTTAAGTCGTATACTTCTAGCTTTACTCCCGGATTTCACAAATTTACTACGCTTAGTCCCGTCCCTATAGATTAAAATAGGTAATTTTTTAAGGAATTTAAGGATATAAAGAGGGACTTTAAGGCCGAGTTCGCTAAACTTATTGTAGCGACTCTCGGCGCTACTAATAGTAAACCACCTAGTAATAATGACCCTCCCGGTCCCCCAAATAGAAATAGCCTTTATAATCCCTATAGCGGAGGAAATAGTCTTCTTAATCCCCCTAACTCTCTTAGTAGAAGAAGAGGCCCCCCTAGTCCTCCCGGCGGAAACGGCCCTCCTAATCCCCCCGGCGGAAGAAACCCCGGATATCCCGGATTATACCCCCGCCACGAAGAGGTTAAAATTAAAAAGGACGAAATCGGCTACTTCAACCCGTACTACTCTAACCTTAACGATCTTAATATAATTTATAATAGTAAAGACGTTATTTATACCGACGTAATTATATTCGCCGAATGTATAATATTTATTTTAAAAGATTACCTTTAATTTATATTTAAAATTGAAAAATAATTCGTCCGCTACTTTCCTATTCTATTAAAGGGTATTATACTTTTTTATTAGAATAATTAATTTAAGCCCGCCTAACGTATAATAGTACGCGAAGAAGGATTAAAAGGTATATAAAATCTCGTTATTACCCGTTTTTATCCCAATTTGGCTACTACGACCCGTAAATTCAACTAAAGTATTATTACCCTTAAAGATATTATAGTAGACGAAAACGTAATTTCTACCTATACCCTTAAAAAATTACGCCTCGCCCGCGCTATAAATATACTTTTAAAAATAAAAAACAATTAGTATAGCGTTACTATATATATTTAATCTAATTTAAATATTCGCGTTAAAATTCTTTTACGCCCTCTTTATAAAAGCGGTTTCTTAGCCGATTATATAATTAAAATCGATAACTCTCGTAAATTCCTAGTATTTAACGTTAAAAATAGATATTCCAATATCCAACCTAAGTCTTCTATTAAGGATATTACTAATATAATTACCGGTACCTTTAATATTTCTACAATTTCTACAATTCGTAATAACATTCGTTGCGATTAATTCTGTAATTATAATTCCTGTACTACTTTGCATAATATTTATATTACTAGACGCGACTCCCATTAAAAACCCCGCCGAAATAGTAATTATACTAATAAACTTGCCCCAAACCGCTTTAAGGATACCGGCCGCGATTATACTTATTATACCGAATCTATAAAGAACGTAATTAAAATAGAGGAGGTAACGGATAAAGAAAATATAGTTTATATAGAAGATTCCTATAGTAGCTTAAATAGTAAGGCCTTAAATATTTACTACGTATATAATAGAGAATTAATTTATTATAAGTATTTTAAGGAATTTAACTCCGTTTATACCAAGCGACGTTATATAAAAGGATATAAATTATATAAGGTATTTAAATACGAAGCTATTAAACCCTTTTTAAATCTATTTATTATTTGTAAGATATACGTTAATTATAAGGAAGTTTGCCCTTTATAGAATATAGTCTTTAAATATATTAAGAAGTACCTATATATATTATCCAATACCTTTAAAACCGAAGAACGTACTCCCGATACGGCCTACTATATTAGTAGACTAACTAATTATAAAATTAAGGAATTATTACCTTACCTAGTAAATAACTTAGTAAATAATTTCCTCTTGAACTACATTCACCTATATATAAATACGAAATTAAAACTTAAAGAAAAGGATTTTAAAGTCTATTTCAACCCGGGAGCTAGCCGGAATATTATTAATCGTAAGATCCTATTTATACTCTAATATTTAATATTAATAAAATATTCTACTATAATACGCAATATTAATAATAAGTCTATTAAATTAAAAGAATAAACGACTTTTATAATCTATCTTCCTAGTATTAACGAATATAGAAATAACGCTCTACTTAAAGTAGAAACTAGCGTATAGGTAATAGATTATCTAACTCCTAATATTTTATTTGCTAACTCCTTCTTATACCCTAAATAAATTAATATCAATTACGTAATAGAAATTATTCGTTTCTTTAAAAACGGTTTTACAATTAATTTTACTATAATTAAACATTCTAATAAATATATTAAAAAAGTTACTATTAGCAAAAAGATCTCCTTATTATTAGGCGAACGAATAATAATTCCGGTTTATTATAAACTTTTACCAAAGGATCGATTTTTTACCTTTATATCCCGATACGTAACTATCCTATACGCGATAGTCGATTCGAAATCGCTTAAAGTTATCCCAATTATAAATATATTTTATAATATAATTAATATTCTAAAGAACTTCTATATTAATTCGATCGGCGAATACAAAGATAATAGATTTTTCTAAATATTATAAACGGATTTTGCTACCGCCTTAATAGTCGAATATATATTAACTATATTAGAAGTAATACCTAATTTTTCGTTAGCCGAAACCGTTAAATAAATTATAGATAAATATACCCTACTATTAAACGGGGAAATTAACCTCCCTTCGGATATAAAGTTCGATATTCAACCTCTCGATTACGAATATACACCATTATTAATACCCGAAAAGCATTCTAATTTAGGGATATATATAAATAATTCCGCCCCTAAAATCGTTATAGAAGAAGGTATATATATTTATATAGCCAATTCTAAACTAATTAAAGTATTACAAAATATTATTACCGCTTTCCCTAATTTTTAGAAGGAGGGTAATATAATTAATATACTAGAAGAAAATATAATACGCGTACTATTCGTCGAAGGATAGCAAAAATAAAAAGAAGTTACCTAAATATATTTCCTAAATAAGAAGGACTAAACTATTATCGATAAGGTTTTTAATATTCTATATAAATAAGGTAAAATAGAGTATATTATAAGAGTAATACTTTTTGTCTACCCCGTTTTTATTATTTAGAGGATAATTAAACTAGGCTTTAAAGGCCGGCTAGTTATCGACTTACGGGTATTAAATAGTATTACTATTCCCAATAACTATCTTTTACTATTATAAAAAATAATTATTATTTTTATTAAAGGTAAGTTATTTATTATAATTATTAATATAGTCTCTTTCTTCTATTAATTTAGTATTTAGTAGAGGTATCGAAATAGGTTTACGTTTATTACCTACCGGGGTCTCGAATAGCCTACGGTCGCGTAAATAAGCTTTAAGAATACGCTTACTTACGTTTAACGATTTATAAATATATTTTTAAAGGATTATAAGGAATATTATTATATTTATATCGATAATATTATTATTACGTTATATACCGCGGAAGAGTATTTTATTCATTTAAATACTATCTTCGCCCTTTTTACTAATAGGAATATCGTTCTTTCCCTTAAGAAATTATACTTCGGATATTCTAATATCGAATTATTAGGTTTTTATATAGACTCCCTAAATCTTTCGACTACTAAACAACGTATAGAAGTAATAAGGAATCTGGCCTTTCTAACCTAATTAAAAGTATTCGAATAATATATCGGCGCTATAAGATTCCTTCGCTATTTAATTCCGTATTACGTTTAATTCGTTAAGCCTTTATAAGTTCGTAAAATAGTATTACTAATTAAAAGATAAAAGTTTAGTAAGATTAATAATTTCGGTAAACGAATCGTTTATTACGTTAAAATTAGATACGAACCTACGCTATAGGAGTTCGCTTATTTTAAAGTATTTTAAAATACTATTTATAATAATTTAATAATATTTATTTATTTAAACCTAAACCGTATAACTTTCCTATAGATCGACGGCTCATTAAAAAGAAGTTTCGGAATAATAATATTTTATTTTAAAAAGGATTTTAAATAGTTATTTAATAAAAATATCCTTTCGATTTAAATTTTACCTATTATATTTTTTAAATAAAATACTAATATTTATTGAAATTTAATATAGACCCTCTAAATTAGAGGTCGCTTACTTCATATAAATAATAAAACGATTCCGTACTTAGATCTATTCCTATAATAAATTAATTATCGTCCTTACCAATTATTCTACAATAAAAAGTATTATTGAATAAATGTTATTGCGTACTACGTCTACGGATAGGGTTAATAAGCGCCTTATTAATACGTTTATCTACCTTTTATAGTATAAATTTAAAATCTACTATATATTTAATAAATTCAACTTCCTACCCAATATATTTAACCGCTTAAAAATTAAGGGAAATTATAATAACTTTAAAGGCGAAGTAATATTAAATAATATTTAATTTATAAAAGAAGTATTTTACATTTTTTTAAAAGTTAAGATAAGTAATACAATTCGTAAATATTATATCGAAGCTTATAAGAAAAATACTAAATTCGCTAAAATATTAGAGGATTTTAAAGCATTTACTACCGAAGATAATAATAGTTTTTATCGCCCTAGATATCTATTTATTATCGATTATTAAAGCCTCCTTTATAACTAATAGAACGATAGAACTAAAACCCTCTATATTCTATATAATTATATTTAAAGCTCTTATAGGAAGTATACGATAAAAAGTATTATTTCGGCAAAAATAGAATAATATACGACCTAAAAGGTTTCTTATTTCTAAGAAAATTATATTTTATTAAAATATATATTTAGAATTGCCCAGCCTACAATTTTAATTAAACTGATAAAAACGTACCTATCGGTAATTATTAACTAATTAGACTAAAAAACACCCTCCCCATACGTATTATCACTATTAATTTTATTATTAATTTACTAAAAATATTAATTATTAATACCCTATAATATTTAGAAGGTTATAATATATTTAATTACATAGCGCCTATTACCAATAAATCTTCTAAAAGATTATTATTAATACTTAACCATTTGATATATATAGTAGAGGATTAAGCCAAAATTATCGTACGTATATTACTCTTATACAATTAGGGTATATTTATCGCTATTATTTTAAATAGAAATTACAAATTTACCTTAATATTTTAGAAGGGAATATAGAAAGCAATAAATATTAAATTATTAATAATTATAACTTATTACTTATAGGGAAATAGTTTAACCGAAAGGAAAAACCAATCTATAGAAATCGCTTTATAATTCTATATTTTTTATAACCCGGGTAAAATCTAACTATAAATAGTTATCTAACTGCAATAGAATTTAAACGTAGTTTATATTAACGCTATCAAAGCGAATCTTTACGAATATCTATTCGGTCTTAAATTCGCTTCCCCCTTTAATTTCCTAAATATAAGAGAAATAAATAATTACTAAATTCTATATAAATATATCCGAAAGGATATATATTTTACTATAGACTTCGCTATCGCTAATATTAAACGTCGCTATAATACTAATTACCAATAAATTAAATTAAAAGTCGGAAATAAGGTTTTCCTTAAACTATATAAAAACTACTACTTATTAAAACGACTATTTAAAAAAATATTTTAATAATATATTAGACCCTTTAAAATTATTTATAAAGTAGGCAAATTAGTATATAAATTAGATTTACCCTAAGAAATAAAAATTCACTTAATAATCTCTATCGTATACCTTAAGCCTGTTCCCAAAAGTAACGATCCTTTTAACCGAATAGCGCCGCCCTTTAGCCTAGTCGAAGATTCGCAAGATTCGGACGATAATAATAGCGCTAATTATAAGATTAAAATTATTTTAAACTATAAATTTAAGAAGGATAGTACTTACGATTATAGTATTAAATAATTAAATTACAATTATAAATATAATTATTAAAAGACGGAAGAAGAATTATATAATATAAAGGAATTAATTAAAGAATATTAGATACGTAAGGGAAGACGTTAAAAAAGTTATAAGGGTAAACGTATAACCCGTAGTAGGACTAAGAAATAAAACTATTCCTAGTAAAGATACTAGTATTCTCTTTATAAGCTAGGACTTAATACCGGATATATATAAATTAGGTATATAAATTATATAGGGCTATAGGAGTGCCCAATTACATGACTAGGCCACTCGTATAATCACTTACACGAAGGCGTAGTCTCATTCACTCAGCTACCTCCGCTCGGACCATCGCAGTCTTGGAATTCCTTACGGGACCAAATGAACCCCACCCCCACCAATCACAATGTCACACCATTTGGACCCACAGGTTCCAAGCCACGCGCCACATGCTCTGCTGTGGCGGCCGAAAAGCGGGGCGGATCCGCAGGGGAAAAAATGGGGGCTGACAATTTGGAGAGCGTCGTTGTTATGAGAGACTACGAAGGCAGTCGTTTGGGTCGTGCCAATTGAATAGCACGCGCCCGCGACACGGTCAGGGATCTACATCAAGTGGATCCTCTAATAAGATAAGAGAGCTTTAAGAAGCTCGCCCTCTGGGCAAGCCTTCGGCTCCTGATTCTTCCTTCGGCATCATCTTTCATAACGCTTTCAAATACCATCATCGTATTTGTGAAGCAATCCCAGGTTACCCGTATCATTATACTTCCTACTTTTAAGAGGAAGCGAATATTAAAACCCTTTAAACTAATAAAGTAAAAGAAGTGTATTAATTAGAGCCCCCCTATAATTAAAATGTTAATAGAGTAGTTCTTTACGTACTATTATAATAAATTCTTTAATTTAATGTAGTTAAAAGACTTTATAAAGGTATAAGATCGAATAAGAAACTAGTACGTAAAGTAATAGCTTTAGTACGCGTAGACCTAAAAGTATATTAAGATTAAATACGAGATTAAATAGCGATAATATTATTAGTAGTAAGAAGTTCTTTTTATTTTTAATACGTTAGTTAATTCTAATATTAAATTACTTAAAATATTTACGTAGAATTAGGAGGCTTTTCGGAAGCGTAAGAATATTAAATGCTATTTAATCGATTAATTTATAAAGACCCCGTTCGGTAATGTAGATTTGTACGGCGAGGTATTCTTTAATACGAAAGTTTTTAGTATCGATATTGTGAAGGCGGGAGAATTGTAGCTAAATGAACTATTTAACGACGGTATTAGTTTAATTAGTTTGTAAAATAGAAGCGGGGAGGAGGTGATTTTATTTAACGAAGAGGAGGCTAATAATAAAATTGATAACGAAGTTAAAGAGGTTGCCCTACTGCTCGTAAAGAAATTTATTAAGTTGTAGTAATATAGGAGGGATATTAATCTTATAGTAACCCTATTATTAGAAGGCGAGATTCCCTTTATTAATGTAGGAACGAGTGAGGTCGTTCGTAAGAGGAAGGGTAGTAAAATCGAATCGCTTAGTACGTCGATAGAGAAGGCAGTTACCTTATTGTAGGCTTCTAAGCTCGCTAGTTCTAACGATATAGTTTTCGCCGTCGAAAATTTATAATCTGAGTTCTCTAAATTGGAAGAGGAGGAAATAATAAATTATATTGATTATATTGTAAAGTACCCTCTTTTTACTAGTATATAGTTAAAGTTAAGTAAGAAAATAAAAAAGGGGTATATAAACCGCTAGAAATATTAAGGATGGAGGGGGGGGGAGGGGTAGCCAGTTTAATAATTTATTAGATTATTATTATATATATAGATTTTTTATACTAGAAGATTTCTTGTATTGGATTACTATATTTCGATTTATTTTATTTTAATTTATTCGATTATTTTTATATATATAGATTTCTTGTATTAGATTACTATTTTTATAATTTATTTTATTTTATTGGGTTTCATATAATAATTTATTGTTTTATATAAATACAATAATTTTTAACCCTTATTAACCTTCTTCTATTCTTTCTCCTCTATTTTATATTCTATACTTTTTATACCCTATATTATTTTGTTCGTCGTTTATTTTTAAAATATAATTGTTAATTCCTCTATATTAAAATCGACGATGGCTATTTAATATAATCCGAATATATACCCCTTATTACCCTTCGCGTACGTACGTATATTACTTTTATTAGTCGCTCTTCCTTCGTATTTAATTGGCGGGGCTACCGGTTTTTAATATACTTTAATATAAAATTATATAGTGTTATTACCGTATATATAATACGTTGCTAGTTATTAAGGTTATATTCGAAGGGCGCAATTCTTACGATTTTCTAGCGCTGTTTTATATACTTAAATATATATTCTATAATAATTCGAATATAAAAATAATGTAAATTATAGAATTCTTTAACGTTGTTTAGTTATACGTCTATATTCTTCTAATCTTGAAAATAATATTTAATATTTATAAAAAGGATTATAATACCTTACCTTACACTAAACTTAGCGTTAGTAACGTAATATTGATTATAAAGGATATAAAACGATTGCGAAAATATTTAATTATAAAGTGAAGTATCGTTAATTAACCCTTCTACGCCCGCTAGTATATATGTAAAGGAATAGTCGAACTTTATAGTAGCGAATACGTTTTAGATTATCCGTCCCTTTTAGTTATATTAGCGAATTTAATCCTTTTTCTTAACGTATATAATAATATAGGTATTATCGATCGTACTAATATAACCGTTAAAGGTATTTAAGCTAGGGTTTAATTCGATAGTAGGATTTAAATAATCATCCGCTGGCAATATAATATACGTAATATATAAATATTTATAAGTAATAAGTAAGTCGTTTATAATTTTTAATATAATATTCTAATTAATTTAGAAATAGTACGAAATAGTTTACTAATTTTAATAATAGGCTAAAACGTATAAAAAAACTATTAGTTTTTAATATACTATCTAGTATCGATTAAGCTCTAAATAATTATTATTTTAAAATTATTTTAATAGGGTATTAAAAATAGGTCGATTTATATAAAATAATTATTAAAATTATATTAGTAAATTGTAATAAATATTATCTATTAACTTTCTAGCGTAATCTAAGCTATAGTATATAGGTTTAGGATCTTTTCTAAGTTTATTATAAAATAGATAGTAGATGGTAGTTGTTACTATAAATACGAATACAATTCGGTTAATATTATTTAGATTTATATCGACCGATATTGACGAGTACGATTATATAGTAGTTACCGTATATTAAGGTTTTATTAATAAAGAATATTAAATTTGAATACGGTTTAGCCGATATAATGTTCATTAGCCGTACTACGTTACTTATTTTTATTGGCTTTAGTATTATGGGATAGTAAAAATTACTAAAATTATAAATTTATAATCGATATTGGAGGGGTCCTCCTCTAGTATCGATTTCGTTGATTTTGGTAAGAAAACTAGGTAGAAATACTAGAAATCTATCGATTTTACCCTATTTTAAGAAGGTATAATAGCCTATATTAGTCGGTACCTCCTCTTAATACCCTAGTTCCAATATCGACGAGTTTGCCAGATTTTTTCGTGCCTATTACGGTTAGGTCGAAAAAAAAATCGAGCTTGGCACCAAAACCCCCCTGCAACCTTCGATACTGCTCCAGGAGCAGTATCAGCCGATCAGGGCCTTAATGGGATTTTGAAGTGTCTTGGAGGTCGACAGCTCACATGGACAGCCAGACAGCCCGTGGCCGGATTACCAATGCTACCAATATCAGGGTCCTTGGTGTTCCGTGAGGCAAGCCGGTATCCGACCTGGTCAATCAATTTCAGCGTGGCCGTGGTGTTGTGTAGGTTTACTAATCCGCGCGACTTCATGATACCGTGCGAGCGTCGGCAAAGATTGGTGAACAAAGTCTGGTTGCCCGACTTGAGTTCAATTGCGCGAACATTTGCGACCCAGAAGTCCATCCGGTGGGGCCAGTCCGTGCACACCTCATGCATTTGTGTGGACCGTCTCTCTATTGGCGCAGAGTGCAATTGGTCCGCGGGGCCTTGCAGTGTCCGCCCGCTTGCACCTCCAAGACTCCTTCCATTCATACCTCTAAGGTAGGTAATCCCGCAGGCCGCAGCAGGCCACTGCAGGACCACTGCAAAGCAGAAGTCCACAGCGAACCCACAGTCTCTTTAGCTGCCACCTGGCTTTGGTGGAGGTCCCGTCGTCGGCGGGAGATTCTTTGCATCCACTCTGCGAGAATCCCGACATGAACCCATCAAACCACGGGGAAGGAGCTGCAGCCGAGGAACGGGGCGCAACCGGGGCGCAACGGTGCCTTCAATTTAAGAGATCCATAACTCCGGTGTGTTCGGCCAGGCTTGTTGAACATTTTGGCAAGATTTTGTTTCGTTTTTTCTGCGGTGCGGTGCGGTGCGGCGTGGCTGGTGAGAGTTCCCATGTCCGCCGTTGGAAATGCTGATGTTCGGAATCAGGAGGTCGAAATATCCAGTTGCCCCGGCTTGGTTCCCGTCGCAAGGTTCAGTTCCAAGAGGTGGTGCACAAAGTCGTACCTGCCCTGAACTTGTTAGACAACCTTGTTGAGCCTACAGTACCCGACGTCTGCCTGAGCTCTATTTCCCCGTCAAGTCGCCTCGCAGCTGGCTCCAATTCAAATCCCTTCACTCCCTTCTCATCTCAAATCTCAAATTCATCATCCAAGCCCTTCGGCCCGCCCGTCCAGCCCGCCGTCCGTTGACCGGGCTCTCCTGTGTTTTTATACTCGCTCCATTAGGTTGGGAGGAGGTATGCTGCACGCACCATCCATCGCCTGCGATTCTGGACGCCAACGAAGGAACCTAACAAACTGAATCCATTCTCTTTGGGTTGCACACCACAACCACACGCTTCTGCTTCCATTGACAATCGCGCCCGGTGCCTTCTGTAAGAAGACAGCTGAGGACAATTGACACGGCCTGCAGCAGTCCCTCTCGCCTGTCCACGTCCTGCGGGCAACCTTCCATTTCCACCTGCCCCCCAAGCGTACTTAGACCCAGTGCAGGCCCCAGTGTGAGGTTCCGCTCTGCCCCTACTGTGCAGTAGCCCAGCAGCGAGCCAGCAAAGGCCCCATCGTGCATACCCCCGACCGGGCCAATTCTCTCCCCGGCCCATTCCCAATCTGGCACAGGGTAATAATCGCAACCCTGGCCGGCCTCTCGTTCGTCAGTTCGACTCGGCCGCCCGCCCACTCGCAGAACCGAAATCGATCCCCAGTCCTTCTTTTCTCCTTCTTTCTGTTCTTCACCACCCGAACTCCTGTCGATTAGTGACAGCCTCCCAACCTGCTCCTACGACCTGACAACTACTCGCGTCGGTCGCGTCGATCAGTCGAGACTCTTTGTCCATCACTGCCATCCGCCCGGTAGATTATACCTACCTCTCTCTCGACGCCGCGCACGCCTGCCTTTAGTCCAAGGTTCCTGTCAGGGTCGCTCTTCGCCTGGTCAATATCCGCCATCCGCTCATTCGTTCGACACTCGCAGGAGAAAGAGAGGCCTTTCCCCCTCAATCTCTCTCCAAACCAACTCTCCTCTTTTTCCCATCAGCAGTCATTTCGTTCAGAGCAGCATTGGGACCTGCCTCGCCTGCCTAGCTGTTTTAACTGGCCAACACCACATCGCCCGACCCCTGGAGCTAGCAATTCCTCCTCCACCGGTGGCCCGTACCAGCACCACTGCTTTGCACCATTCACACCACCCACACTCCAGCAACCGATTCCGACTTGCTGCATCGTTGAAGATCCGACGGCCCAAGAGTCCAACCTTTGTCGTCGTCATTTCACCTGTCTCATCCAGTCACAACAACATCACCACGGACTAGTCCGTCTCTCGTACGAGTCCGTCGCCAATTGTGATTGCGAAGTGAACCAACACACCTCAAAAAAAAAAAAAAGATGGACAACCTATCCAGCGATGTGTCGCCAGAGGCGATGCAGGCACGAATCCAACAAGCGCGTCGCGAGGCTGAAAATCTCAAGGACAGAATCAGGCTGAAGAAGGAAGGGCTCGCCGATACTTCCCGTGAGTCGTCCTGTCGCCAGGTCGCGAATTGCGCCTTTGTCCGCCCCGGCCGTCGTCAACGGCGGATTGACCGCTGCATAGTGTTGCTGACATGATGTGTAGTCTACGAGGTCGCGCAACAGGCCCATGAGCCACTTCCGAAGAACAACATGATGAGGACAAAGAAGACGTTGAAGGGCCATTTGGCCAAGATTTATGCGATGCACTGGTCCACCGACAGGAGGCACCTCGTTTCAGCATCTCAGGACGGCAAGCTCATCATCTGGGACGCTTATACGACCAACAAGGTTCACGCCATTCCCCTACGATCGTCTTGGGTTATGACCTGCGCCTATGCCCCGAGCGGCAACTTCGTCGCCTGCGGTGGTCTCGACAACATTTGCTCCATTTACAATCTGAACTCGAACCGTGACGGCCCTACTCGTGTCTACCGGGAGCTTTCGGGCCATGCGGGCTATCTCTCTTGCTGCCGTTTCATCAACGACCGCAGCATCCTCACTTCCTCCGGCGATATGACATGCATGAAGTGGGATATCGAGACAGGAACAAAGGTCGTTGAGTTCGCCGACCATTTGGGCGACGTAATGAGCATCAGTTTGAACCCCACAAACCAGAACACCTTTGTGTCGGGTGCTTGCGATTCTTTCGCCAAGCTTTGGGATATCCGCGCCGGCAAGGCCGTACAAACATTCGCTGGCCACGAGTCCGATATCAACGCCATCCAGTTTTTCCCTGATGGTCACTCTTTCGTAACGGGTTCCGATGACGCTACTTGCAGACTTTTCGATATCCGCGCAGACAGAGAGTTGAACTGCTATCGCGTGAGTAACCTGTTGATTATTTTTCTGTCGTTTTTCGAAGCTAACTTTTTGGGTAGTCGGAATCTATTCTTTGCGGCATTACCTCCGTCGCGACATCAGTCTCTGGACGTTTGCTCTTTGCCGGTTACGATGACTTTGAATGCAAGGTCTGGGATATCACTCGCGCTGAAAAGGTTGGCTCTCTTGTGGGTCACGAAAACCGGGTCAGCTGTTTGGGTGTTTCCAACGACGGAATAAGTTTGTGCACAGGCTCTTGGGACTCTTTGGTAAGTGATCCAACGGCAACATCAGAACGATATGGTAAAGGCCGCAGGTTAAACTAACTCCCTCGCAGCTCAAGGTCTGGGCCTACTAGGCGCATATGTGATACTGATACGACCGGCACCCTCTGGATACCCGACCTCGACGCGTCGCTTTGCAAAGCCTATCGAGTGCTCTTTTTTTTTTACTTGTTCTATTTCAACCTCGTAACGCCTTTTAATCCCTGCGATCTGGCGTAGACAGGACGAAGTCACGACATATTTTTTCACCCAACAATCCCGGCTCCCCGGGCTTGGACCACCATCAACTGGCCTTGCTCCCCGGTCGGAACTGTTTTTAGGTTCTATGGCGGGTTTTCCGACACACCACTCGATTCGCTGCGTCATATTTTCGGCGGGTTTTGTTCGTTAGGTGGGCGGCAGCGATATCCTAAACCTGTTCAGCTCTCCGTACGCCAATCCGCCTCGTCCCTCCAGAGAAACGTCCCCCCGGATAATATGATCCCACACGTTCATCACCTTCGGGTCGCGTAATTCCCGGGCACTATTACAGGGACGTCTGTACCGGGTCTCTTGGACCCAGTTTGGCTGGAGTGGAACGTCCAACGAATCCTCAAAGTCTGGCTCGACGGGTTGTGTCATATCCCACAGGAGCGGTTGCCAGTGTCTTTCGCACGGGTTGTGTCTTAAAGCAGTCTATCGGATACCCTCTCTATACGTATTTATCCACAACTTTGCGCGCATTTTCTCAGCGTTTGGTCTTTCTCCAGTCTATTACCGGTGGGGTGGGGGACAACCGTCAGGGTGTCTATTTTCACGTTTGTTGATAAAAGTAGGCCGGGAATGCAAAACGGTCCCTTTGTTTTGTGTTTCGCGAGAATGAGGAGGGGATCGGCTCACGAGTGGCGACGGTAAACAGCAGTTGCGTTAAAGGCTTTGGGGGGCACCATATCCTTTTTCTATTTCCTGATTTTTTCATTAGGCACAAGGGTGTATCGTGGGGATCTTCTTTTTCTTATTCTCTTATCTCTTTTCTTCATCTGCCCTCTTGCTATCTCTCTCCTTACCTCGCTCTTCTGCTACCTAGTACCATTATGACGGTTGTTTCTTTCACTGATGGTTAATGGTGGATATGCTATTGCCTGGATGAGGTGTTAGGGATGAAAAGCGGAGGGAAGGAGGGAGATGCGACTGGGCGTTTTAAATATTTTTCAAGCGTTACCCCCGAGCCCTGATCTGCCCTGCCTGTGTACTATAGTCGCACTGAATGCCAAGTTCATCCATGAATCTGTTCTTCTCGCTTCCATGTTATCAGTGTTCGTGAAGTTGCTCTCTAAATTATTAGCCAAGGCATTTCTTGGTCCCGCTATGCTTTGGTTGGGAGTGACCTTAACTATCACCGATGGTGTGGGACTTTGCATTGGCAGGCTGAGACTAACGTGAAGTCGGAATCTGATGGGGAAGATAATCCAACAGGCAACAGACTTACTGGCAGAGATGTAGAAAAGAACACCAAGGTCAACAACATCGACTTTATCTCTTATTATTCTTACTTATTTTCTACCTCCCTCTTCGCCTGTCTCTCTTCACCCCCCACTCAGCCTCTTGAAGTAAAGCTCTTAAATCAAAGCTCACCGACATCGAGAGTACCAGGTTACAAACGATACGAGTGTAATAGGTAAGTCCCCAATACTATAACCAAACAGGGACCAAAGTCCATGTATTATCCATTGTCCATCATTCATCGGCCCTCTGCCCTTTTCGTCCAGGAAAGGAAAGGCGAGAGCTAGTGTAGATGGCATGCAGTGGGTGAAGAGGCATTTTTTAGAGTCATATGAAATCTCTAGTCTCGAGTGCAGTAGTGATGACATCGGGCTTTGATATGTCGTTGTTTTTCTTTTGTTTGTTTTCTTTCGTTTGTTTTCTTTCGGTTTTTCGGGTGGTTTTTTTCTCCTTTTTTACTTTTCTTCTCCCTTGACATGGATGTCGGGGGGAAGAAACTTCAGTTTCTTTCATTGCCCCCGTTTTTGCCCTTGGATGCATAAACTTCACGCAGCCATAAGAAACGAAAAAAATGCAGACAGCAACCGTGTGACCATAACTGCCATCGAGATACAGCTCGCGAATGTATATGGTTTTCTCACCATGTGGTTTCACCGGCGCTCACTGCCCATATGCATTCTCACACCTAGACGCTATGAAGGTTATCCAAGCTCGTCCATGCCAGGCTGGATATCAACATGGAGGTTTATTCATTCCAAAATGTCCGCGAGGCATAGATTCCCATCATTCACGGAGTATATTAGAGGCCAAGTGGAATTGGATAGTATATCTCCTCATCCAGGATTCTCTTGAGAGTGAAGCTTTCTAAACGCTTGTCTTTCATAGATTTGGTACTCATCCATCCCGATTCCTCAGCCTCAGGGAGTGAACAGTACCCCCCACATGGGTAAGGCGGAGCTGGTGTTAATATAGAGACAATGCAATGTCATGCCCGACGAATATCCGTTGAGGAGGTGGTCCTCCTAAGCTTACCTGTCTAGATACAAAATAGGGTAAAAACATAGTCCAAGCACCCCTTAAAAAGTTCACGAACCGAGACAAACACGACGGCATTCAAATTTGATTCCATGTGGATGGTTTGCAGTTGTTTCCGGATGAATAGTCCTTGAAACCTTTTTCGTATAATCTTTGAGTGTTCTTGTCTTATTTGGATAGCGGTCACAGAGCATATGGTCAATGTTCTCTACGTCAGATTTTCGGTCTTGGAAAAAAAAAAAAAAAAAAAAAAAAAAAAAAGAAAAGAATATCTGTCTAGGTATTAAAACGGACACTCGCCCCAAAGAAAGCGGATCATTTCAGTACTGCCGATGAAAACACGTCATCAAAACGAACGAACCAGCCCGTTCGAGCGGCAGAGTGAACCTGAAACAGGATGAAACATGCATGAGAAGGTAATCTTGTAGTGTTGTAGTCTCGTGGTACCCAGTCTTCTAGTAAGTACCCTTAAATGTGACGATCTTTTCCCTTCCTTTGCTTGGTAGTCGAACGCAACTTGGCTTTGATATTACCTAGGTAGCATGTGTATGAATGCTTTGCATGTCAGGGGAGAGCAGGAGGGATGCTAGGCAAATGAACGGTCATGCGTGTTTGTCACGGCGGTTCGATCAGTTGTAGGTTTTGATGGAGGTCAGAGAACATCTAGTTTCTGTTCAAGATTCAAGCAAACCTACCCTCCAGCTTTAAGAATTGAGATGGGAGTTGCAGAGGTCCTGTCTACCTTAGAGATGTTAGCTGTGATATGGCAAGGTGTTGCCTGGGTAAATGGAGGAATAGAAAGAGAAAGTGTAACCATAGGTAGTAAGCCTCCCTGTTAATGGCAAGACGTCTTGCGTTGGACATCATTGCCTTATGAACCCCTCAAGCCCCAAGAACCGCCATTCCGGGGTTCGGCTCGGCTTGGGACGGGACGAGACTCGTTGCTTTGCTAGATATTGACTCACAAAGGAGAAAACCTTTGCTCACCTGTGACGTAGGTTCTCAATATCGGATTGTTATCTGGCAGTCACAGAAGCCGACAAGCAACTTGGGGAATGTCGTCGTCCCGAAGAACCACGTCCAGACTGCGGTCAAACCGAATTCAAGGAAAGTTCTACAACATCCTGGTGAGCCAAAAGGTCAATGCGACCATACAATTTACTTCCCCGGACCTTTGGCCGAGAAGAGATCGAATGTGAATTCCTCGTGGACCATCTCGAGATCGGATATGCATAGGACATGTGCAAGTGTAGATCTCATCCACTAGGGGTCTTTTCTTCCGTCGTCAGATGCGAGTTCATCACTCCCATTTTTTGTTTGGTTATGAGTTGAAGTCAGGTCGGGAATCTCCATCACGGCAAGTTCTTAGAACGGGACGCGCAGTGACTCCCGTCCGCATTTCCCTGCGTCTCTTCAAGGAAGGGAGGCCCCTGGAAATCATTCGGAACCCGGGCGCGATAGAGGCCTCAAAACTCCATCGTTCTGTCGGCAATTGATAGGTATTGGAACAATAGTCCGGACCCTCACAGATTCCAATCGTTAGGAACATTTTTTCTTTTCTTTTCCCCTGACGCCAGAAACGGCCAACCTGAAAGACCCCTGCTCTGTCCTTGCATTATTGCGTGTTTTAATCCCAGTCAACCACGCGACCAGGTCTGGGCGTGCAGCAGCCAGTGTCAGCCCAAAGGCACAACGGTTGGGGCGCTTCACTGGTGCTCTTCCAGGCCTCTAATTCGCCCAAAACTCAGGTCAAGCTGGATCAGGGGACCACAACAAAGTCCATCTGTCAGATTGTAGGGTGGAGATCTCGACCAGATGAGGCGAGTCCCAGTCACTTGATTAAGGTCTTGGCATTTCCGGGATACCCGAGCACCCCCCAAACCTTCTAGAGCAAATTAGTCATATAGCAAGTTTCTAAACAGTTCAATCAACCAAATCACACACTAATAAATCTGATAATTAATAGTCTAATACGTATATTACCTATCAATACAATGATTAATATTAATTAATAATTAATAATCAAACTAAATAATATAATATCTCTTTCAAAGATTAACAACAATACTAAAGAGAATATCGCCTATTTTAAAGATAGCGATAATTAGATCCGCTAGGAGCCTATACTCTAATTAAAGTACAATTCAAATACCCTTAAAAAATAGATCTAAGGCAAGATTGAAAGACCTACGGCACCGAGATAGCCTAATCCTAACTAATACTTTATTACTAAAGAAGTAAAGGTACGAATTAAAGCCGCTAAAATCGAATTTAATAATTTTAATAACGGAACCGTCGTTTAAACCAACCTAAACGAAGTAATTCAAAGAACGGGAATTCCTCCTACCGAATTTAGAGAACGGAACAAAATAATTCTCGACACCCTTATTACCGAAGCGGATCTATTCAATAAAGAACTCTTCAAATTAGAGTTTACGTTCTATCCCAATAATAAAAAGGATTAAAAAGAGTTCGTAGCTAGCAATAAGGCTATATATATTTAAATAAAATTATTAATTAACTATAATCTATAAAATAATACTATAAAGGAGGAATAGGAGACTAACGAATAGTATAAAAGACTTAAAATTATAATTAATTATAAGGTAGTCGATAAATAAATTAAAGCCCGGAAGTAATATTAAGAAATTATTACCATACTTATAAAGGAATTTAAAAATTAAGGTAACTAATTTTAAACTTAATTTACTACAATAAATAATAGCTAAATAATAAGTATTAGAAAGATTAAAGTCCCTAATTCCTAATATATCGTCTTTATTAACGCAATTAAAATCGTATACTTTAAATAGTACGAAGGTATTTAGAAATTTAATAAAGAAATAGCCATTAAGATTCTTACTTTTACGGAAGTATATAAGGACTTTAAGAAATACGGCATCGACTTTATAAAACGTAAAATAGTTCTTAAGGGAAGATATTACAATACCTTTAACGCTAACGAAATTAGTATTAAATTTAATAATTAGAGATCTATACTTAGCAATAACTACGAAAAAGATATTTATAATAAGGACGCTCGTTAAAAAAGCAAGAATAAGAAACTTACGGGTATTAGGCCTAAGGACACTATATTTAGGAAAAGAAAATACTAATCGGATATATCCGAATCTCAAACGCATAAGAGATCTAGTTTCCTTATATATAGAATATACGAAAAATCCCTATATACCTTTAAAGAATATTAATATATTAATTTAAGCGCTAAACTTAAAAGGGTTATTAGACTAAGCCCCTATACCCGTTACGTCGTTAAAGAAAATTTCGTAAAAGATTTAGAGCTTACTAGAGAAATAAAATATATTATAATTAAGAATAGCGGAGAGGAAAAGGTACTTAAAAAATAAGAAAACGTATAACTATCCGACGTAAATTGTAATTTTATTTATAGAGCGACCTTTTAGGTTAGTAGGGCGTATTAAATTAAGGAGGAAATTTATCCCCTTAAAAATTCAACGATTTTCGATTCTAATAGTTCGCTTTATATTTTTAATAAAATTATTCGTTTCCTTTATTTTCATTATATTAATTTAAATAATTATATATAGGCTAGAAATACTTAAGTAGCAATTAAAGAGTTTAAAGAGGTTAACGTCGTTATTAGAAGAAAGAACGGTCTTTTAAAATTACGGTTAAAAGAAGTCGCTTTCTACCCTAATTTCGCTATTAATTTCGTTTCCTATATCCAATTACGAAGGTAGGGTTTCTATTAAGATTATCGCCCTCCTAACAATTATTTAAAGAAAGTTAATAAATTATTCTTTTATTATTTAAATATTATTTATAATTAAATAGTTATAGAAATTATCCCCCTTTCGTTTATTAGAATTTTATTCATAATACGTCAATATAAAATTACTTCTTATATTTAACGCCCGTTAAAGTAGATAGCAGATATTTAGTATTTACGATTCGGGCACCTAGGATTATAAGTATTCAACTATTTATAAAATATTAACGGGGTACGGATCCGCGGTATACTATTAGTTAAATACGATATATACGCTATAATAAAGATTAAACGATAGGTTTATTATATATTTAAAAACCGTAACTATAAATTAGGGGAGAGATTCGTAGCGGATTTCCTCGAATTTAATAAAGGAAGTAACGGGGTTAAATATTTCCTCCTTATTATATACTGCTAGTCTAATTATATTTAGGACTATTACTTATTTAATCGTTAAACGGTTATTATCGGTATTATATTAGTATTTTATATCGATATATTTAAATAGAAATATAATATTAGCGTTAAAACCTTCGATTCGATAACGAATTTATAAATAATAAAATTTAGTAAAGGTTATTATAACGAAGAACAATAATTGAACCTTCTATTCTTAATATATAAATATAGAATAGTAGAGTAGAGCGTTTAAGGAGTGTAGTTAAAGAAAAATATAATACTATATCAATAAATTCGAAATTTTTAATCGATGTATAATTAGAAATTACTACCGTAATTATTTATTTTATTAATAAATCCCCTTAGTACTTTTATAATTAGAAATCTCTATTTAAACGGTTTTATATTTATATCGCTTAATAATACAATTATTAAGAGGTACGTAAATTAAATTTAAATTATTTTAAAGTCTATAGCTATAAAGCCTTTATAATAACGAATACCACTTAGAAGAAAGAGAAGCGGCGTTAAAAGTATTTACCTAAAGTATAAATAAGTTTCTTTATTAATTATTTAACGACTTCAATTTACCGTATATAGAATCCGTATACAAATTAGATTATTTAAATTAAAAATATAATTTTTGACGAGGAGATTATATATAACTTAAATTTTAAAAAGTTAAAAGAGGACTTATAGATTAGTAATAAGGAGTTAACGGACTTATTTAGTAAATTCGATAAACCGTATAATTAATTTTCGGGGGTGTCCGAATTATTAGAAAGAGAAGGTTACGGCCTATAAAACGATATTAATAACGGTAATATTGAATTATTATTAAGTTTTTTAAATAGAAATTATAAATAAAGTTAAAATGCCTCCTAGAAGGAGGACAATTAATTATAAGAAGGAATTAATCCGTATTATATTTTAAATAAAATATTTATCGAATATATTATAAGTACGTATCCATCGCTTCTATTAACCCCGCCGGCAATATTTAGCGTAAATTATATAATAGACCGAATAATTTATAAATATTTATATTAAAAAAAACCTTAGGAAGCCATATTTAACGTTAGGAAACTATCCTAACTAGTTTTTAAAACAATAGGGAAAATTATTACTAAGGCGGAAATATATTAATTAATTACTAAATTAAGCCGATTTAATAGAGTCTATCGACGAAATTTACCCCTTATATTTAAGTATTATAGCGATTTAAATAACTATTTATTAGGCTAGCTCTTTAAAAAAGTAGAAAAGACTTATTTATAAAATTATAAAAATATAAAAACGTAGATCGAAATTAGTAGGGATATACCGCAATTACGAGGCAAATAGATTCTCGACTATATATAAATATACATTTATAAATTTAATAAGAACAGGACATTTAATAAATATAAAGTACGGTTCGTTGTAAAAGGCGATTAATAGAGTAAGAATAGTATAAATACGTACGCCTTTACTCTAATAAAGAGGTTATTTAAATCTATTATTATTTTCGCTGTAAAATTTAACTTCAAATTAATTTAATACGACGCAATTAATACTTTCGTTAATATATACTTCGATAAGGAAATTTATATACGTATACTTCCCAGGTATTAAATCCCTAACAAAGTTCTTAAATTAATTAAAGTATTATATAATCTATAACGAATACTTTTATTATAGTAAAGGGAATTTAGCGGTACGTTCAAATTTATAGGCTTCGAAATAATCTTTAAAAATCCGTATATTATAAAGAAGAATAATATTCTTATATTCTACTACGTTAATAATATTATATTTACGTTTAATAAAAGTAAAATAAAAGAGGTTAATAAATATATTGTAGAACTATAGTCGAAATATTACTTTATAAAAGGAAACGAATTCTAATAGTTTTTAAATATTAAAATTATCTATAATCGAAATTAGAAAAAGATTTAACTATTATAGGAAGCTTATATCGAAAAGATCTCTAAATTATTTAAATTTAGTTTTTAACTTACTTTAATACTTATAAGGTATATAGAATTAATTCCCTACGAAGGTATCGCTAATTATATAGAGATCCACTCCTATTAAATTAACGTAAGTTTACTACTATACGTAGCGGTTAATATTCGATTAAATATTGCGTTCCTAATAAATAAATTAGTATAATATAATTATAATCCTAGTCCTACTTATTTGGTAGCTAGCGAAAAGGTAATATAATACTTTCGAATTATTAAAATTTGGGCATTATATTTCGGCAGTAGCGACCGATTGGAAATAACTTTAAATACTTCGTTTATAAATAATTTAAACGATCGAAAAAATTTATAGGGTTTTATAATTAAGTTTTATAGTAGTTTAATCTACTAGGGTATAATTAAATAGACTATTATTACAATTTCGATAATAGAAGTAGAGCTATACGCAATTAAAAAGGTAATTAAGGAAACCCTTTTTATAACGTAGTTAATATTTACTTTAAGAATAAGGTTACTAGAAAATCTTATCCCTATTTTATAATACGATAATAAGTAGACTATTAGGGCGCTTATAGAGGAGACCCCTACTTTTAATATTAAAATAAAATATATAAATATCTATAAATACTAGTTGAGGGAGGAGATCCTTACTAAGAAAACGCTTAAAATCGAATATTTAAATACGAAATTAATACTAGTAGATAAATTAACAAAGGTATTAAATATTCTAAAGTATAAGAAGTTTAAAGAGCTTTTAAATATAGTAGAAAAACTACCCCGAAAGAAAAATAATCCGGGATTGGAAGAGATCGATCTAAATAATTTAAATGAGAAATTAGGTTTGAATATATAAGAAATCTATAAATAGCTTCACTTTTAACCTTAAAATAGGTAAAAGAGGTCTGTAAGTAAGGGGGTGTATTAGATTGTAGGGTGGAGATTTCGACTAGATGAGGCGAGTCCCAGTTACCTAATTAAGGTCTTGGCATTTCCGGGATACCCGAGCACCCCCTAGACCTTCTGGAGCAGATTAGTCATACAGCAAGTTTCTAGACAGTTCAATCAACCAGATCACACACCAGTAAATCTGACCACCATCCCCTTCCATTTTGCCGATCACACACATACGAGGACACACTCACCACACCACCTCCTTCTCAGACCGAAAGTCTCCGATCTTTCCCTTTTGCCGCCGTGCTTCAGCTTCGCCTCCTCAGATTTGCCGTCATTTTCACCACGGGAAATTCTTGAAACTTTGCCTTCCATTGGAGAAAGATAGGTACGTGAAGAACCACCGGCTTTTTTTGGAATCTCGTCAGGGGTAAACTCATTGTCAGCCCGTGCCTCCTGGTTCCCTCCCCCCCCTCCCCTTAATGCTCCATCCTAAAACCCCAAGTTCAGTATCAAGTCATGCCCTATACCTGGACACCTGTTCCCATATCAGCCTTTTCCTGAACAAGTTCATCTCTTTCTCTGCCTCCACTGGGAATCCACATCCAAGGTGTGAAACTACGTATCTGACACGTTCCCCAGGAAGAAAGAGAGAACAACGGCACCACAGCCCATTCCGGCCTCATTTCACTGACTAGTGCCGCCGCCCCAAGAAATCAAAACCGGCTATTACCTATTTTGGCGTCACGGCGTCACTGCGTCTGCGTCTCGCCTATCCTAGCCTTAAAGCAGGTTCGGAACGTCCGATCGACGTCTTCACTCCTGTCTAGACGCTAGCTTGGTGTTTCGTTCTCCGCGAACCGAACTGACCCGGTTGTGGCTTACGTCTTTCTTCTCATTTACTTGCTCAAACCAGGGCCGTAGATCGTGCCTGATCTGAAAGAGAGAGGAGGCCAAGGCAGAAAGTCACCTCAGACTAGTTTTCTTTGAAGCAAATCGGTACCTGCCGAGGACAGACAGCAAACCCACCTGTTCGTGTGTTTATCGTACCATCATCGGCACAGACACACAGACGCGATAGCAGAGTGAAAGGAACAGATCACTTCCTCATCCTCTGTTCTATTCTTACAAAGTCTGCCACCCTACCTGAGGCGGAGTGACCGTTCTTCCCTTCACATAAGCGCCTAACTGTCAAGGTTCGGGTCCCAAGTACCATCCCCGGGAGTCCCTTCATTGTAACCCTACCACGCGAGTCCGCCTTTCGAGCAGCACTCGTTGTTCGGCTACCCCAGTCTTCCAACCAAAGATTCATTCAGCCCCGTGGCTGTCTTGGTCCCAGGTTTCCCCCAGTCCCATTCATAAAAACCTGTCATCACCCCTCAAGAACGGAACGTTTCCCCCCTCCTTCCTTTAAAATGTCAGACCAAACCCCAGCCCAAGAAGAGTTCGCCTCTTTCTTAGCCAAGAACTCCTCAACCAAGTACAGCTCCCACCCCGAGGACCGAGACGACTACCACGACTCCAAGGCGTTCCACTCGGACGACGCACTAGACAGCGAGGACGAAGACGAAGAAGACCGCTTCCGCAACGCGCAGATCGAAGCAGCCATGCGCATGCCCACCATGGACTCGCGGACCGAGATCCGGCTGCCGCCGGCCGGGTTCGACGCCGGCGCCGCCACGGGCGTCAAGGGCGTGATCGCGGACGCCCGAGCCTACGAGACTGCCAAGCGCAGCGCCAAGTGGAAGGACAGAGTCAAGAGCGCGCGGAGGAGCGTGTTTGGCGGCGGTGACGCATCCCCCTCACAACAGAAGAGCGGAAGCAGAAAGTACAGCGATGGTGCGGGAAGCAGTGGGTTGGACAGCGATTTCGGCAGTGATGCCGGGCTGGATAGCATGGATGAGGACGAGAAGGAGTTTTTGGACAAGTGGAGGGAGAGTAGGCGGCGCGAGCTGGAGAAGAGCAGCATGAACCCGGCGTCGAGACAGAGGAGGACGAGCCCCAGCTCGAGGCAGTTTGGTCGGCTGGATAATGTGGATGCGATGGGGTATTTGGATGCTATTGAGAAGGTTGGGCCGGAGACGGCGGTGGTGGTGTTTGTTTATGACCATGAGGTTGGTTCACCTTTCTCTTTACAACCAAGACAAAAGCAGGTTACTGACTATTTTGACTTTCTAGTGCCCCGTCTCGGCAGCAATCGAGATCGCTCTCCGACCAATCGTTCACTCTCACCCCGCCATCCATTTCGTCAAGGTCCACTACGCCGAGATGGAGTTCGACAACGCAGCCGTTCCGTCTATCCTCGCGTACCGCAACCAGGGAGACCTCTTTGCGAATCTTACCGGGCTGATCGAGATGATTCCGGACGACGAGGATTTCGACAGTGACACACTCAAACGGCTGTTCGAGAGGCACGGCATATTACGGAGCCAAAGGGGAGAGCCTGCCGGGTGGTGATGATGCTACTGCTGCTGGGTTTCTCAGTCAGTCGGTTGATATCCTCCGAGTCTCCGAGCTGTGGTGTTCTGTTGACCTTGTTGGAAGACGGAAACACACGCTGCTTGCACTGAGCCATGTCATGAAGATTGCGTGCTTTTGTGCCCCAAGTGACACTGGCAAGGCACGGC
The DNA here is from genome assembly GCA_030685235.1 of Copromyces sp. CBS 386.78. NCBI lineage: Eukaryota > Fungi > Ascomycota > Sordariomycetes > Sordariales > Sordariaceae > Copromyces > Copromyces sp. CBS 386.78. Next base: position 418,600 of record MU839092.1, read on the forward strand.
ATGCTGTCCTGATCCTTTGTTCTCAGCTGCCGCGGCATGCACAGTCCAGAATCTCAAGGCAGGTTGGCATACCTTCTCCAGGCAGCTCTATGCATACATCAGGCTTGGGCTGCTGAACGGTTTCTTCCCAGCTAGACTTCCGACATCGGTGGATCACATGACTTTGGACTTTGGTAACGGTGCGCTCAGCTCATGCCCTGGAGGCGTGACTGAAGAAGGCAAGGCGGATGAAATGATACGGATACATGGTGTTTTAATGATGGTCATGTCTGGATGCTGGAACGCGGTAGTGTAGAGATACCATAATCTTCTGGTTTGTGTTTTACTGGCTATCGATATGGGTATATACACTTAAGTTAAGACTGTAGGTACGCTTTATGAAGCTGTTTGGCTATTCAAGCCTTGGAGGCTGTATCTGTACCAATGCAGCAAGTTACCACCTCGAATGTTTATGTACCTGGTTGTCCCTGGTGTCGGTGAGCATCGTGGTCTTCAGAAGCCCGAAGAGAAGAACCTCCTTTGGAAGCATCCGAGTGGTTCAACCGTTCAAGTGGATGCCAAGATGCGAAGCTGGAGCTCTGCATCCCACTTTTACACATGCAGATCCCCCAGAAAGGAAGAGACCGGGGGTCCAAGGGGGTCTGTCGATAGCCACTGTATGCATGTGCGGTGAAAGACACTGTAGGGCGATGACGAAGGTCCTCGGCAAGATATCGCTTTGACTCTTCCTTCTTGGCCACAGAAGCACGCTTTTATTGGAAAGTTACCTTGGAGGTAGGAAATTAACAGCTGTAACCAGATTTAGGTATTTGTTGAAAACCATTTGCGCAATCCTTCCGTGGTTGCGCCGAACTCGGGCCACCCAGAATACGTGGCACTGTACACAATCCAGACTGCCGGGGCCCTCCAAGTGCTATCGCAGTGACACCCGTTCGGAGTGCCCCTCCACCTCTTGATGGCAAGACCTACCATCTCCTCCAAACCATGCTCCCGTGCAGGGAGAATGTGCATCAGTACATACGAGTTGGATGCGTCGTTTTTCTCGGTTTCTTTGTTCGTTCGTTCCGTTTGGTCACTTATGGCCACTGCTTGGGCCCGGGCGAGGCGAATCTCCTTTCGGACCCCTCACGGTCGTCGGGTCCAGGGGCCATCTGCCCACGACCGACCCCACCATCGACGACCAACGGTGAAGACCTCCATTCGTGACGTTAACACGCCTGGGTGGGAACAAGCTACTCTTTGTGATAGCTGGATTAACATCCCTTTCCGGTCTTTCATGACCAGACGGACCACGTCCGACCTGAAGGCTGTCGGGCCCTCGTCGGAAAGGGTATCTTCATGCAGAATGTGAGGCAGGCTGAACGCCGCAACAGAGCAAAAGGTGACTTCATTGAAGGACAGACGGCGCAGTGATCAGTCTGTCGCTGCCCTGCCCAGACCAGCACCATTACACTACACTCTTAACAGCCCGTCACTGGCCGGTTTGGACCAGTAGGAGTTCGCTAAGTAGACGAGGGGGAGCTTCTCAGACCGCATCACACCTCCCGTCTCAACCGCACCGTTCTTTTTCCTCCCTTCCACTGCACTTCCACCCAACAGTCATTCATATTACCTTGTCTTTGAGCTATATTCCGCGACTCTCCCTCCCGCTCCAACGCCTCGTCTTCTCCCGTTTGCTTCTCGGCTTCTGCATCCTTACAAGGAGAAGTGCGGGTCAGAACAGTTCACGTCGTGCCTCCTCCCGACGTCCAGAAGTGCAGTAACTTGTTCGAATCGTATCCCTTGACTCTCTCCTGGACCTCTTCCGACAAACCAGGAAAGCGTCTAGATATACCATCCATTACATTAATTTACCCCGCCTGGGCTGTCGCCGATAAAGTCCGAGGCTTCCAGGTCGAGCTGGGGCTGCATCTGGAACAATCCCGCGGAAGTAGGGCAGTTGCTGCTGAGCTCCTTCCCCCACCTTGGCCGTGCAGGCGCCTGCTGGTGTAAGTAGGCAACAACCTGACCCAAATCCCATATCTCTCAGGCGGAAGGAGGGGAAGGCAACTTCCACCACTACATCCATTTTCGTCCGCCAGTACCACAAGGGATTTGGTATCAGCAGCTTGAGAGATCCAGATCGTCGACCAGTATTAACCTGGTACACCTCGTTAGTAATTTCTTCACTTTCAGTCGAATTCGATTCATTCGCTCTGTTCTGGACTGCGCTCCTGCCACTCAGCCAACTGAACTCTCCGTCGCTGGATCAGGCTCGCTTTGATCTGACAACCACCCACACCCCTCCTTCCCTTGCTCGTTCCACCTTCTCCCTACAGCCCGACCAACACTTCGATTTCTCCTTCCATACTACCAACGCGACATCTCAGCTTCCTCTCCACCTGGAAGATTATACATTCGCAATTACATGACCAAAAAATCACATCACCCAAAAATTCACAATCCCCTGGAATTGGTTCTCAGCTCATCTGCAATTTCGTCGGGAAGCAACCGGGTGATGCTGCCTGTTAACTGACAAACATCCTCGTTATGGAATCGCAGGCAGACAATTCTACAAGAACATCAGATACCGAAGCCAATAAGCCGGTATCTTCGCCCAGCACACTTTCCGACAGAAAGCTCTCGTCTTCCACCCCAGCGTTCCTCTTTCCAAAGCCGCAAGGGAACGACAAGCTAGCAACCTGGGTCTCGAACAGTTCACCTGATATCCGACAGAATCTCCCCATCATGTCCGACACCGGGGATTTGGCCGACTCGGCCTACGAAATGATTAGCAATCACCCTGAATTTAGCAGCCAAGACAGTCCGTTTGGTAGTCAAGACGACGCTTTGTCTGAGAGCATCAGCTCTCTGCCACCACCTCCTTCCCTTCCCGACGATGTTCGCAGTTTAGATGGTTCGGAGGACCGATTCACAACTGAGTCAGATGAGGAACGCGAGGAAGAAGAAGAAGAACCAACCGACACGGACGGTGCCGAGGAACTGAGTTCCTCTCGTGCTTCCTCCATTAAATACACGGATCAAGCGCTACAGTCTCCTTCAACAAATGTTTCGGCAAACCCTTTGCATTATGGCTCGGTGACCTCCATTCCCGATACGACAAAGTCTATTGAATTTCAGGAAGCAGCCAGCGACACCGTTGACAGTTCACCTGTCTTCGTTCGACATGCGATCAAAGAGTTGACGGGCGAAGAGGCCAAGGCGCTGAGCAAGTCTCTACACATTAACGAGCCACCCCGGTCTTTGTCGGTCTCACTGCGCCAGACAATGTCACAAGCTTGCTTGTCTACCGATGAGCCCTTGCGAGTTTTATACACAGGTTCCGCAGCAGCGCAGAGGGACATCATGCTCAAAATCTCATCCGCTATCTGGGTCTCACCAAAGGACGGCCATAAGGAGGACGGCCAATTCATGAGACACCGGGAAGGAGTTTACAACATTGTGCCCATCTCCTCATTTGGATCTGCTCCAGAACTGGACCTTATGGAAGCTTCAAGCTACCAAATCAAAGTTGAGCATTGCACCTCAGCTACTGTGTCACCACTGAGAGATGGACCCGATACGGTTTACTCAGTTACCATTGAGCACGAGCGGACTTATACTTCTCTCCCCTCGCGCTTCGGCACAGCCACTCTTGACCCTAATTGGGACATCCCCCATCTTGCCATTTTCTACTGTTCAGCAAACGCAGATGAGGAGGATCAGAAGACCAGAGAGGCCGCATGGGGATTCACCAAACGCCATGGCATTCCATCCATCTTCATCTCCGAGCATCTGCGCATCGACAAGCAGGCTGTCGCTTACTGGAGCAAGTATCTCGACCAGCATGCGATCCACATCTCCCTCGAGTCCAGCGATCCCACCAAGACGATGGTCCCTCGACTACTGCCTGTCGATCTGGAGTCTTTCGGGAACATCAATGCTTGGCAGATGAACCGCAACATTGCCTATCTGACGGGCCTGTCCGATACGAAGGGGTCCGGAAAGCACCATGAGTTGGCTACGAAGGTTAACAAGTGGTGGCAGAACTTTACGCCCTCGAGGATGTCCCTGGCCCAAGTCATCGAGGCAATTGAGCGAAGGGGATGGCTGTTTACCCTGCTTCTCCCGCTGTTTGCGGCACTCCTAGCCCAACTTTTCGTAGGCAATCTGGCAGCGCATCAACTCCAGTTACTGCGGGCGTCGCAAGCCCCGGCGGTCATTGAGACGACTCCGGTACTTCCCTCTACCGTTTCTGTCAAGATCACGCACACCTCTACAGCAACAGTCGTGGTCAATATTACATCCACCCAGATTGTTCAGGCCACACCTTCGACAAAGCCATCAGTTAGTAGCTTGGCCTCTGCTCTATCTTACGCTGGTCTGCTCTTGGATCGGCCCTCCGACACCCCAGCCGAGACTCAACCTCAGAAGACAATCTGCTCAGTGCGGGTGAACAGCCCGAATGAACTACTGGTCGTGATACCCTCCAGCAGCAAGGCGATGTGGTTGGCAAAGGGCGCGATCGACATTGATGTGTATCAGGGGGAGGAGCGACTCAAGACGAAGCTTTCTTCTGTGGATGAAGGTATCTTGGTCGAATTGCCGGTCAAGCAGGCTCAAGGGCGCTTCAACGTTTCTGTCATCAGCAGCCGCAGGCCGAAGATGAATGAGAGCTTTGAGATTGACTTTGGCAAGGATCCCATTACCGAAGCGCTCGAGGCAGGCAAACTACTGCTGCAGGATTTTACGAATGTTCTTTCCGCTGCCAAAAAGGAAGCGGTGCACATTGGATCATCTCGGCTTGCTGAAACGCGCGATGCTGCCAGGAACACTTGCAAGAAGGTGGCTAAGAAGATGGGGAGCACCGTTTCTACAAGGGATATTGCGAAGTTGAAGAAGAAAATGGACCAGGGAGTTCGCCAGCTTGAAGTGTCCGTTGTTAAGGCGCAGATCAACTCCAAGCTGGTATGGCTCAAATTGCGGGGATCGCGTGAGGAATACAACGAGTACCTCGTCAACGCAACCCGTTTTCTTCAGGAGTTTGAGGCGATGCGCCAAGAGAAACCGCAAAAGTCCCAGGAGGAAGCTGTGTCAGATGGACCATCTGGGTTTCTGGGAAGACTCCGCCACAAGTTAAAGGAGAAGGAACAGAGCTCGCAGGGGCGGAACAAGGGCGCGGACATGCTGTGGAGGATGATGGCATGAAAACGGGACTAGTATTGCTTTTTGATTCAACTTTTGCCCGTTTTTCTAAGTTGTTATACATTCTCCTTCGGTGGGTTATTTCGGAAATCATTGGGAATCAAGGGGGGGGGGGCGTCGATAACATATCAGGACACTCGGGATCACAAGGGCTCGGGACTGGATTGGAGTTACAACAATTGTGGTGTATATGATGGGCTCTGAGCGCTTCAGGTATTGTAGGTAGGTAACCAGGGAATCATTGTCATTTCGCAGAGTATCGTAGATTAAAATGACCCTTCGCTGGTTTCTACGTGTGCTGTCTTTGTGCTGCCTGTTGTGATATGAGGGTCGAGTTGCTCGTGTTGACAAAGTGATGTTCATCGTCGTAGGAGTCGTGATCGTGATAAAGCCCCCCCCCCCCCCCCCCCCCCCCCCCCGCGCCCCCCCCCCCCCCCGCGCCCGCCGCCCTCCCGCCGCACCCGGCCGACGCCCCGCGCTGGGGCGGGGGT